>JAMJFZ010000199.1:51175000-51707500 GCA_026225945.1 Cricetomys ansorgei | reverse complement strand
TCTCTCACATACACACCCCATATTTCTCCCTCTCAATATATAGTGAAAAAAATATTAAAGCTTTAGCTTTGTGTGAGTTTTGAAGCTCACCTCTGAGATTATGTTCTGCCCATGAAAAATAAAATGTTTTCTGAAGCTTTAAAACAACATTTCTACTCTTATTTTCTTCCCAGGAATAAAAAGTGATGTTTATAAACAATTGATTGCTGAAACAGAGGCAGGAGGAAGGAAAACAATAGGACTCCAGACTGAAGGGCTCTACAGATTAAAAGCAAATGCCCTGCTGTCAGGCACCATACTAGAGTCCTTTCATTGTGGGCCATGGAACTGAAATATCACTGAGGATTAAAATTGTGTGAGCCTCACAAAAACTCAGAAATCATGTGTTTTCCAACTCTTGCCTTATAGTTTTTTTCAAAAGCATATTAAAGGATGTATTTTATGGGGCATTGATCAGAATGCTACAAGAAATTCAAAAGAGCAGCTAAAACCAAAGCACAGATGTCTTTTGGTTTCTATTGCTTAATCTTACTCAATGCATCTTCAAAGATAATAAATAGCATGTGTCTGCGTTAAGAAGGCATGGTAGGGGTGCAGTATTTGTGTTGACCTCAGCTCTCTATGCTAGAATCACATCCTCCTCTTTAAAATTGAAATAAAATATTGACTTGTTTGTTATTTAGATGTATGATTACATTTTCATTGGTTTAGTCAGTGGGAGATGTTTTGTTCAGAATTGGATTGCTTTAGCCTTTAAGTAAGGGGGTTTTAAAACATTCTTTGAAACACTAAATTATAACAACCAAATTTGCATGTGATGCACTTGCTGGTTTTCTCATTCTTTATAATCTGCCTGTCCATCTGTAGGTCAGACTCAAGGAAGAGGAGAAGTGTATTACCATGTGTTCCTGACATTGTGTTATTCATGGCTTACATTCTTTCCTTTCCCTGGAGCCTGGAACCTCAGGGAACAATGGATCTGGAGTTGACACATGTTACTGACTTCTGTATTTCCAGCCTTCCTGCCTTTGTTTCCCTGAAATGGATACGTTCAAACTCCTTTAGTAGGTAAGATGAATGTGCTTTGGAGAACATGTACCTAGGATTCCTTATCTGTACTCAGCTTTCCTGCATTTGTGTGATGGGTCTAGGATACTTTCATATTGATGATTCCTGTGAATCCATAGTCAGAATCATCTTGGTCCTGAAAATGCAGAATTTATCCCTAGTCGTGAAGGATACCAGGGTCCTTTTCTCCAAGAAGATCCTTTGCAGAAGCCTATAAGTACCAGTCACCAAGTGACATGGATCACTGGAGAGAGGAAGACCCCAAGAGTCCTTGGGAAGTAGAGCTAAGCACAAATGAGCAACAGCTTTGGATTCAACCATTGGGGTTCAGAGTGGGGAATGGGAGGTGGAGATGTAGCACAGGTACCCATCCTGTCCTGTATATTCTGTATATTCTCATCATTAGCTTGATAAGGAGCTAGCTTTTATGTCTTGACTTTGAAGAGGTCAGGCACAGCCATGACAGCTGTACATGCCAGGATGGCTGCACGTGTGTCGGTTGACCAGCATTCGGAATGAGCGCTTCTTGGCAGTGTTACTCTGAAAGGCTGTGTAAGGAAAGTGCATGGTGGGAGATGAGGTTTAATTCAATTTAGAAAGGCATACAGATGAGCACTCACCTTCTGTGAAATTCCTTAGGGCAAGACAGCTATTACTGTTACTTATTTTATAAGGATTTTAAACGTGGGGTTCTGAGAACACATACCGTCATTTGTGGAGGGCAGTCTTTTTCCTAGGAAGGGGCTGGAAAAGTTGAGCACCATGAACTGAATAGACGTGCTGTGGCTTTGGTCCTGACTGACGCTTCACTGCTGTGTGTGAGAGCAGCATAAAGGAAGACTTACTTTGGTTCATGGTTTCAGAGATTCAACCTACTTGGGCTGGCATTTGGGGGGACTATGGCAGAGCAGTAGCAGAAGATCATAGAAGAAGAGTATTGGGGAGCAGAGTTGCTTTATGTCACGGCAGCTGGGAGGCAGAAAGACGGAGACAAAGGAAAATGGCTGAAGACAAGGTGCATCTTTCCAGGGCACACCAGCAGTGACTTTCTTCCCACTCCCTAAAGATGCCATCCTATGAATCTATTCAGGAAATGATCCATTGATAGATCAGAGCCCTCGGGATTCAGTTGCCTCTCGGTGATTTGCTCTGCTAGCTCAGGGCCAAACCTGGACATTTTTGGGGTGATATTCAAATCTAAAGCATAACCCTGATCATACAGGCCATAAAGATATCGTGGGGGTGACATCAGACAGGGGCTATCCTGATTCTAGATTGCCCAGTGTCTGTCTTTGGGTAATCAAGTTAACCTCTAATTTGTGTCATGTGATTCATGGCTTTTTTTTTTTTTTTTTTTTTAAATGAAAACAAAGTCTGGACATCTGCTATGGTCTGATTTTAGTGGCTCTCTCAAGCACTAATGTTGAAACCCACTCTTCAATGTAGTAACACTCAGATAAGAGGCAGAGTCTTCAGAAGGTAGTTCTGTCCTCATCCATAGTATTAGTTATCTTCTAGAAGGTATGAGAAACTTGTTGGTATAGTCCATTTTGTGAGGACACAGCAAGAAAGCAACCTAGATGACTCAGAACAAGCCCTCACTAGGCACCAAATCTGATGCCTTCATCTTGGAACTCTCATCTTTTGGGATTGAGCCATAAATGTCTATTGTTTATTAATTACCTAGTCTGCTCTTTTGTCATAGCAGCCTGAATGGACTAAGATGCCATCCAAGCAGACTTGGCCTTTTAAAGTGCTTGACACACAAGGGGAACAGGGTTTTATAATTCTGTGGCTTCTTGTGCAGTGAGGTTTTAATGGCACAGTAAGCTATACTTAATAACTTATAAAAAAAGAAATGAGCTAATATGAGCTAATGCTTTTAGACAAAGGATGAAATAGATTGTCTCCTAGTCTGTGTTCCTACTAAATGATGCAAAGTGTATGTGTCAGCTTAGCTGGGTTAAGTTTTTATCTTTCTTGATCTCTTTCCATAACCAGTTTCCTTCTGAGTTAATGGTATTTGCTACTTGTTCTTTTGTCTGCATCAACAGTTGGCAAAATGTGACCCATTACTGAAGAAATGATTGACTCAGGTCTATACTGATGACTTTAAATTTTTTCTATCTGCCTATTTCCCCTAGTAAACAACTACAAATCCTTTCTTAAAGTAAATAGGGATGGAAATCTGAGTGAGATATATGCTAGCGCTGCTATTGAGAGCTCAGACTCCTCTTTTTCTAGTGTACAGTAGAGATTTACAAAAAGCAAACATGCTGGGTGGGCCTAATGTGCACACCTTTAATCCCAGCAGGCAGATCTCTGTGCATTCCAGGGCAGCCTTGTCTACATAGTAAGTTCCAGACTAGCCAAAGCTATATAGTGATAAGACAAGGGATAAAAAACAAAACACAGTATGGGTATTGTGCTGTATAGGGATGGGACAATCAGTGCTTAATTTATATCACACTTTCAGTGTAGGGAGAGAGAAGCAGAAGGGGACTCTCCTTTCCCATAGCTAATGACGTTTGAGGGTTTTTTAGAAGTGCGGCTGAACCATGGAGATGTGGATGGTGGGCGTCTTGGCATTTGGTGTCTCCATCTTCCAGAGCTGGGTAAGAGCATGAGAATAAACTTGGTGCTCAGCAGGCTGTATCTTAGAGAAGAGCACTCGTGGAAAACTTTAGCCTTTTCAGAACAAAAAAAACCACAAAACAAAAACATTAGTGACTTGGCTCAGGGTGGGTAGAGGGTCAGACAGAGAGAGAGGAATATATTCAGTTGTATTACAATAAACCATTTCAAAAAAAACCGACTGTTTCCCATTTGCTTGTGGCTCTTCTCTTCTCTTTCCAATTTACTTGAAGAAATGTAGGAATAATGTAGTTATGCAAAGTGTCTCCGAAGTTCCAATATGAAGATTTGCTTTCCTAGTTACTGTGGCTACATCGTAACTTATTAATACAATTTGCCAAATGAGCAGCTGTTTATTAAAATGATGGATTCAGGATTAAGCATTTAGATAGGACAGAACAGAGATCTGTACCTTTGCTCTATGCTGTTCAGGGCCTTGGCTGAAGAGCTTAAAGAATGGGGCTCAGCTCATCCGAAGTAGTAGTAATAGAAATTCTCTCAGTGTGTAAACCCAACTATCTACAGGGATGTCCTCCAAAACTCTTCTGTGTGTCTATGTATGCATATACTCCTATGCTGAAGTATCACTTATAAATTAGGCAAGATAAAATATTTGAAATAATAACATCACTAGGATAACTGTAGCATTCTACAATAAATATTTATACTTTTAATCCCAGAACTCAGGAGGCAGAGGCAGGTGGATCTCTGAGTTTGAGGATAATCTGGTCCATGGAACGGGTTCCAGGACAGCCAGTACTACAGAGAAACTCTGTCTTGAAAACAAAACAAAACAAAAATTGAAACAGAAAACCAAAATTATGTGACTGTGACTTCTTTTACATCTCAGAGTCTTTTTTTTTCTTTTGTTTTAAAGACAGGCCCTTATCCTGTAACCTTGGAACTTATGTAGAGCAGTGGTTCTCAACCTTCCTAATGATGCAACCCCTTGGTACAGTTCCTCATGTTATGGTGACCCCCAATCATAAGATTATTTTTCTTGCTACTTCATAACTACAATTTTGCTAGTGTTATAAATTGTAATTTAAATATCTGATATGCAGATGGTTTTAGATGACCTCTATGAAAGGGTCCTTTGACTACCCCAAAGGGGTGGCGAGGCACACGCTGAGAACCATTGATATAGAACTTGATGGCCTTGAACCTACAGAGATCTGCCCACTTCTGCCCCCAACCCAAGGGATGTACCACCATGCTCAGCTTTATATTCTCAATATCTCGTATTTCCTGTCTTGCTTCTTGTAATGATGTGAGCTTATGCAATACATGTGAGATAAAATAGGGTGGTGTAAGCATTGGGGTCTTTATGTTAATATATAACGGCTACTTAAACCCAGGTGCTAGGGTATGGTTCTAAGTGATTAATGCGCAGATAGCATATACAGTGTAAATATGCTGGAATGAGGATTGTTTCACTACTGTGCATGAAGTTTCATGTTACTATTCAGAACAGCACAGAATATAAGACTTAGAAATATTTATTTCCAGCAATTTCCATTCAATATATTTGGGCTGTTGTTGACTATGGACAACTAAAACTTTGGATGATGGGGGTAAGCTGTGTATTTGCATTGTCGAATAGGGCAGCCATTAGGTACACATAACCCTTGAGCAATTGGACTACGAGTCGTTCAGTTAGTTACAGAACTGAATTTTGAATTTTAGTTTGATCTTTCAGTTACCAGTGGTAGCCTATCTGTCAGATAGCACAAATCTGAACACTGTTTTCTCCACATTCTCAGTCTGCTTGCCAGCAGCCCAGTGTTTAGTTGAGCCTTGTTGTGTTATGTTGGAGCATCTCTATATAACCTCTTCCTGGTCCTGTGGTGGCTGGATTCTACGGGTAAAGAACTTGAGAGGAGTCAAAAGACAGTCTTGGAGGAGTCATTCATACTTCCGCCATACTATAATGAATCTATCCAGGCAGAGTCAGGGGCAATAGATTATGCCTTGATGAGGAATGAGAAGTTTCTGTACCGACATTAGATGCTTGTAATAAAGTAGATGGGAAGGTGTGCTGAGGTTTCTGTAGTCTATAGAGTATCTGCCATGGTGATATGGGGAAAAGTAGACAAGGGACAGTTGGGTCAAACATGTTAAGTCTCCTTGAAAAAGCATGGTGAAACTGAATCTTAACTCATCTAGACTAGAACTGTGAGGAGCTTTCCTGAAAGAGGTGGGTCATTTGGACCATAAAGCAAGCATACAAAGAAAAGTGACAAGCTAAGCTGGAGATTCCTCCGCCAGACAAAGCTCCTTTTTGTTAAAGAGAGCTGTGCAACTTCCCTGCTGGCCACATCCTTC
This sequence comes from Cricetomys ansorgei, assembly GCA_026225945.1. Classification (NCBI taxonomy): domain Eukaryota; kingdom Metazoa; phylum Chordata; class Mammalia; order Rodentia; family Nesomyidae; genus Cricetomys; species Cricetomys ansorgei. The sequence continues at coordinate 51,701,473 of JAMJFZ010000199.1, read as the reverse complement.
ACTTGGAGTGTGCTTCTCCACCCACACCATGCATATTGAGAACCAAGAACATACCCAGCAGGTCGCCAATCCAGAAAAATCCATAGCCCAAGGGGATATCATTGATGAATTACAGACAAGTTGCCTGTCAGCAGGAAGCATGGATTGGATTAGAGACTTCTTCTATCATGCTGGTTTTTCTAAAGAAGATCTGGCTCCAAAACAAAGATGCCTGAACACAAGGTCAGCACTGAAAACAAATATTGATTGCCCCCCACCCCCACCCCCTACTGAGGAGCCGGGCTAGAGTGGGTTAGAGGCTGATGTCAAAAAGTGCTAGGGTGTGGAAAACCATTACTGTGCTAATGGGTCAGAATGTTAGCTCCGTTTATTTGTAAGAACTCAAAAAATGGGAGTGGAATATTTAAGTGGTAGGAGGGTAGAAGAAAGGTTGAGAATGGAGACTGGGTAAAGATGGTTTCTCCTGTTAGCCTTATTTCCTCTGGACCCATCTTCCTTAATGCTTATTCTACATAGCATTTTTGCCCTGCCCCCCTGCACACTCCCAAAGTGCTGTTCAAGATCCACTTAATTGAAAGAATATGTCCAAACAGCTGATGTTCTGTCTTGTTCAGATTTGGGATTCAGACCATCGGCTTGGTGTTCTTACTGCGCTGGTAGAAAAAATGCACTGGCTGCACCTATCTGATTGCATCTAACTGTCAACTGGGTTGGAAATACTTTGGTCTCTGCCAGATGCATGAGATACTGTAAAAGGAACATTTTCTTTAGTGAATTTTTCTTTCTAGCACCACAGAGCTAGCTTGACTGAAACAGCTTGTTACTCTGTGGATGAGCCTTAGTTTGGTTCAGTCATTTTTTTCCCTTCTAAACAGAACTTCAGAAGCCTAACCTAGAGTCCTTTCAATTAAAAAAAAAAAAATCTCAAACTTGGCCTCTGAGTTGTATACAGAGAGCCACACTCTACAGGAGTAGTTTCTATGGTGGTGAAGCGGTAGAAGGTACAGTACAACCATTAGCGTTGCGTGGCTATTAAATATTGAAATGTAGATGGTACAAGCGAAGTTTGAGGTTTTAAGAAGTTTAAGTAGCCCTGTGTGGCCAGTGATAGAATCCTGCAGCCCAGAAATTGAGTTCTCTTTTAGTGATGGTGTTCCCTGAGGTGTGACAGCGGTTTGCCAGTACTCTGATTTTTTAACACTATTTTCATTTCTTTCCCCCATTCACACCCTGGAAAGAAGCAGCACTTCTTCTGCCACTGGTGGCTGAAGGGCTGAGACCAGGAGTTGAGAAACTGCCATAAAAAACTGTCACTTTTACTCCGTTGCTCCTTTTCCTCAAGCACACTCAGCTAGACATGCAGACCTTCAGCTGTGGGTTCCATAACCCCAGCCCCAGGGAGCTTCCTTTCACTGTAGTTCTGAAAGTTCCCTTTATGAAACTTGGCTCAGCCTTAAATATATTATTAGTTAACTCTTCAAATGCATATGTACCTAGGTTTCCTGGGCTATATTGCATACTCTACAAGGGCAGAGGCACATAAATGTGAACTTGAGTATAAATGTATGCCTATGTATCTCCTTTTAAAGAAATAACTTCACCAGCTTGCAGGGTACAAGAGAATAAGTAGTTCCTAACTCTGTTCCTTTATCACGAGAGTCAAGAGAGGAAAAGAGAAATATAAAGATGGAGAAACAATCTTTCCCTCTCACTCCATCCCTCTTCCGTTTTCTTTCCCCTTCTCCCTCTTCAAATTGTTCCACAACTTACCTGCAGGATCTCCTAAGGAATCAACACAATTTTGTTTCTAAACTCTGCACGCCCCCCTCTAACTGGAAGGAAGTGGCTTTGCCCAACAACAGAAATGAAATCAACCAGATGCTGTGGGTGAAGTGGAAATGTTGGCCTTTCCAAGATGACAGTAAAATAGTAGGGGGAAAAACCAAAAAAACAAAATCCATAGATTTTTCTGCTCTACAGGGCCACCATTGTGGGATAAGAACAGATTCAGAGAAGAGACAGATAAAGTGTGAGTGAGTGAGTGAGTGTGTGTGTCTGTGTGTGTGTATGTGCGTATGTGCTCGTGCACGCACACACACTGCTGTCTGTTCTGCTGTCATTCTGGGTTCCTAGCCTCACTCAGTGAGCCATCTCCATTTCCTGTTGGTTAGTGGTTATCTGGCTGGCTTGGGTTGCTTGTCTTGTTTGGAGACAAAGAGTATGTGAAGTTCTGTGAAGTTGAGTAGGTGCCTGGCAGAGTATCCACCTGACTCCACTCTCCCTTGGCAGGGGACCTAGGAGCTCAGAAGTTCTGAGAGAAAGTGCTAGGCTAATGGATGAAGCCTGAAGGCTCTTTCTTAAGATTCATAGCTCTTGCCAGAGTTGAGTAGTAATTGGGGTTAGGGGAAGATTTGGGGCCAAAGCCTTTGCATTCTGTATCTATCTGTCTTTCTCTGGCTTGTTGAAAAGAGGAGGTCCCATGAAAGATTATTTGAACAAATATTTGCTCTGACTAATTATTCACCCAGAGCAGCTTTCTGGAATGTTTAATGCAAACCTTACTATTTACAATAGCATAAGGAAGAGTTTATAATGTGTTGGGGGAGGCTTCCGAAGTTGAGACAGTAATTCTTCTTTGCAAGCATGGATATAAGACGGCTTTCTTCCTAGGAGACATGAGCCATATTTACCTTAGCCACTGTTTGAATTGAGATGAAGTAAGAGGGAAGAAAACTCCAGAGAAGGGAGGCAACCCTTTGAGCAGCTGCTGACATGTTTTATAGGCGAGATGCTTGTCTTCACCAGAACTTTTGTGCCTGTAACAACTCTCCTTTCTGGACACGAATAGCATGTGACCATCAAGTAGGTATTGTAGGCTGCTTCCTGTGTGCTGTGTGAGTGTGACAAGTGTGCCCCAGGGCCATGCTAGGCTGTGATCCTGGGCGTGGTGGTCTCTGGCTCTGTTCTGTTTTCTTTTATTTTTTTCAGGCACAGCCCATCTGTTTCTAGTCTCAGGATTTTGCAGGTCGTTACAAAATGACCTTTATTGGCCCTCTCTGTACATTGGAGGCAGGCATCTTGCAGAACTAAGTTTGAAGTCTTCTTCCATGCCATGTATGGCCCTTGGGAACGTTGCTCACGGTTTACTGCTCTAGCTGGCAGTGTGAACCTGGGAGAGTGGGGCCTAAAAATGAGGCAGACTGAAGTCTTACACAGTAGCCAACTTTATTTGGAACATCAGGCAATTTATATTCTGAGGGTTAAGAATAATCGCATGAGTAAGGTGTTCAATCAGAAGGACAAGTCACACATGACGAAAACATGTCTCTCTGTGGAGGCGTATCAATAACAATAGCAGAAGTAAACTCATTCCTATGTGCTATGCCTGGGAGGAGCACAAAACGCATTTCAAGAACAATTCTGTGTTTTAAACTGAAGTCACAAGACTCTTGTCTCGTTTTCTAGGAGTTTTCTTACAAGCATTCTCTGATGACTCTGTTCTTGGACTGTGTTCTGGCAAGTTCGCCTCTCCGTGCCCCTTCCCCCCCCCCCCCCCCCTGTCTCTAAGTAGAAATGCCATCCCACGCTGCACAGATGAGAAATGGTCAGGCTAGCGCTAGTCTTCCTGCTCTTGGATTGGTGTATTGGCACCTTGGTCATCTTCAGGTTGCGTAGAAAGCACCTTGAGGAGATTTCTAGAGCACGTCTTTGTACTGCGTTCAGCACCACTTAAACCAAGCAGTTTCCTCAGAGGTCCCATTTCTTCGAGAGCAAGAGATGAAATAGAAGAGAGACCGGCAATTCTGGTGAAGTGACAGTGCACATGCCAAATCCTCAGGGAAGTCAGATGGTAGACAGCCAGGGACAAGTGAAGAACACTCTTCCGCTGCACTGGACCTGTAGACCCCATGCTGTTCTGCTGGCTTGGTATTGTGGCATCAGCCGGTGGAATAGATACAAATGGCTGCTGAGGTCTGCTGCCAGGTGAGTAGCATAAATCATATTTAGATAAGTGTGTGCAGCTTCCACTTGCTAGCATATTGGGATGTGGAGATATCTCGAGCTAAGAAATATCCCTTCTAGCCTGCCTGCCTGCCTGCCTGCTTTGCCTCCTTTCTGTCCATCCTTTTCTTCCCTTCTTCTTTCCTGTAGGGTATAATTTAGCCCAGGCTATTCTCCTACATTCTGTATAGCTAAAGATAACCTTCAACTCCTGATCCTCCTGCCTCTGTCTTCAAACATGCTTTCCCTTTTCACCGACTTTGTTTTGTTCGTTTGTTCATTTGTTTGTGTTATTGTTGTTAAATTTGTTTCCATGGATACTGTACCCAACTATGAAGTAGTCTTAGTTGTTAAAATGAAGTCAGTGGTTTCTTCTCTGTAGCCTTGAAACCAAACCACTCTTCTTCTTTTTTTTTTTTTTTTTTTGTGTTTTTTGTTTTAAATTATTACTGTTTTCCCAAGTGTAAGAAAAGCTAACCTAAGCTATACTCATTTGATTTTTTCCCCCTATCTTTTATTGGAGCATATGCTTTGATTTGTAGCCTCATTGGTACCCTCTGAGCAATGTAGGCAGAAAATAGTCATCTTCCAGAGAGGAATGACATCAGTTGCTCTTGAGCATATCTCAACGTTGTCTTAGTTGATGTTGAACATCCAGTTCTGGTGTGGGGCCTTTCTTTTGAGTGGTTGACTCCTGAAGACTCCAGTTTTGCAGTTTGTAAATGAAGTTCAGCAGGATTTCACACCATCGTTGTACTTTCACATGAAAGAAACTGCCTACAGAGTGGACTTGTTCAATTAAAAAGTAGGATTGAGTCAGTATTGAGCACACCCTCATGAGGTGTGGGGCTACAGGAATGAGCTGCATGGTTAAACATACTGTCTCACAAGGAGAGTATAGTCTAACAGGGATACGCAGACAATAGAAATGGAAGCCCATATAAACCCCAAAAAAGTAAGACTGCAAGGCATTGCGTGGTATAAGGGAGACCCCAGAGCAGGCTCTTTTATGTACTTGAGAGCACAGTAATGTGGCTTAGACTAGGAGGGAGGCATCTAGAAGCCAGGGAAGAATTCATTCTGTGTTTTTTGGAGGCTGAGCCCAGACCTGCTAGGTCGTGCTCCTGCTGTGGCTTGGTGTGCTATTTTGTATCTGTTCAAAACTTCCATTTGTTTTCTTTTCTAAAAGGGAGATACTTGTAAATTCCATAGTTGTCATAGTTAATACAAAGTAGTTTTTTTTTTTAGTTTTCATCTTTTACTTAAGTGCTTGTATGAGAATGGATACCTCATCATGTTTGCAGAGGTGAGTCCTTGTCTTCTCTGTAGGAACCCACTGGCCAGGCTCTAATATGGGCCAGCAGGAACCCATTCTTCCCAGTCCATGGTCACTTGGCACTATCAGATGGTAGCTATTTGCTCCGCCTCCTCTTCTCCGTTTTTTTCTGCTAGATTAGACATCTCCTGGGGCTGCACAGAAAGAGGCTATGTGTCCACTGCAGGGTCTGCTGCTGACTCTTGAGCTTGAGGATGCTGCACATGGGGCAGCTTAGGAGAGAGTGTTGTAATTGCCAGTCCAGGATTGCCACAGTCCTTCCTGTGTCTCGTGGGTTCTCCTGTGTCTCTGTTTTTAGTAGCTACCACCATCTTCCTTGATGCTCTCAGTCTGAGTATACAGAGGGATTTCCTGCACCAACATCACTTAAGATACTTCTATAAATGTCTCTGCTGCTGTTGCTTAGACCTACTGAATTGGAGTCACTAGGGCTGGACCTAGGAACTTCTTCCAGTAGAAGTCCTAAGTGTATGAGGCTTATGCCATATGATTTTTGAGAGTCTTGTTTAGAAAAATTGATTTTGTTTTTGGAATAGTAGTAACAGTTAATCTTTAGCGAAGGTTAATAATGTGATTATGCTCGGTGCTGTACATACAGTGGATGAGTTAATTCTCAAAACTGTCCATGTGATATCACACAAAGATAATCTTGTTTTGCTATTAGGGATCATAATTGGCTCACCTACAGATTGAAGAGCCAGTCTCTGAGTCCCAGTTCCCCAACCCTGTCCTCAGAATCTCTCCCACCTCCCTTGCGTAATGATATTCCATGAATGAGTCTTTGTTAACTAGAGCACAGTGACTTCCTGTTGTGTAACCAACCCGTAACATATTAGACAGCATATTTCAGCTGAGCTCTAAATTACATCGAAGTCTAAGATTCCACTCAGAGTTTGACTGTATCCTCTGAGTGAGTTATCTAAACAGGGTTCACTCACTTTGCTTGGTGAAAATCCATGATGCAGCCAGGCTGTTCTTGCACCCTTTGAGCTGCCATGTATCTCTGTGTGTGGCCAGGTGCCTGCTTAGTCATGTACCTGTATTTAGAATATCATCCTGTAATTGGCCAGCACCGGAACAGATTGAATGCTGCAACTCAGCCCGACCCCAGCTGAAAATCTGCATCTTGAGAGGCTGTGCAAGGAGTCAGGTTTGGGGTTTTCCCCAGTGTCTGCTGGTTGTTGGAAGAAGTTTTCTTCTTAGAGATTCCAGCTTAGTGTCTGAGAAAAGTTAGCTATTGAAATAGGAGCGGGCCCTAGCAGGTTTGAAGATAAAAATCAACCATTCCATTCAGTATCCTCTCTTACTTTAGGTTCCTAGTGCTTTACACTCCCAGGAGGAATTTACTAAAGAAACCTCACAAATAACTTCAGATAGAGAAACAGTTTTCATGTGGATAGACTGTGAGTGCCCTCCAGAATAATATGAAGTGTAGGTGGGTGTTTCTCTCAAACCTCTCAGGTTCTGAACTTTTCAAAAAGCACTTTTTATTCCTCAAAGTGAGTCATATTTGCCTTTCTGAAAGTAGTTTTGTTTGTTGTAATTACACTTCTGTCGTGAGCCCACTGACAACACAAAGCCTAATTTTTACTAAAAAGATAATTTTAAAATGTAAAAAGTCTTTCACATTTGACAATGGCACTTTGGCTTGGTTGTGGCAACCTCAAGATTTATGATGAATTGTCCCCATCACCACTGGCCAAATGTTTCCACGTCTTTGATATACTCTGTACACAGCCGATTATAATGAGAACCGATGAGGTCCTCAGGTTTCAGAAACCGAGCTTGTGGTCCTATACGACTTTGTCTGGAATTTATTTATATTTCATGGTTAATTTGAGCTTCCTCTCTTTATTGGAAGGCTGGTGTTGAACGTAACTACTTGGGAGACATGACTATGTAGATCTTGTGCTGGGTAAATGAGCTTTGGTCCTCTGTTTAGCCTCAGAGTTATTCTGTCTGAAAAAGGGTAAAGAGAGGCAGTGGAAGCCGGGTGATGGCCACACAGGCTTTTAATCCCAGCACGTGGGAGGCAGAGGCAGGCGGATCTCTGTGAGTTGGAGGCCAGCCTGGTCTACAGAGTGAGTTCCAGGTCAGTCACCCAGAGTTGCAACAGAGAAACCCCATATTGAAAAACAGAGAGAGAGAGAGAGGAATGAAAGAGACATGCAGTAGAAGCTGAGGTGAAGCAGGGTTACCTAAAGCTTGAACATCTCAAAAGAGTGCACCTCCATCTTGGAGATGTTTAATGTTTTATTAAGAGCAGCATGAGGAGGAGGAGGGGGGGGGGAGGAGGAGGGGGAGGAGGAGGAGGAAGAGATGAGAATAAGAAGGAGAAAGGAAGTCTAGTGTCCATGCCTACCCCTGTCCCAGTATCAATAACTATGAATATTTCCTTTGATACATAAACTCTGAAGAAAAACATACATATTAAATCCTTTTGGAAATTGATTATTGGAAATCACTGGTAGTTGCGTGTTTATAAGTTTGTTCATTTTAAAGTTGGGGGTTTACCCTAATTCATTCATTCAAGCAATGTTTTAGGGTCCTGATGCTCACTCCAAGTGTTGTGTGGAGTCTGGGGTTTCAGTAGTCAACCAAGCAGGCTTGTGGGCTCAGTAGATTTTGGGTGGTTGTCATTATAGGTGCCCTTTTTGCTGAGCAACTGAGCTGTTGATGTAGGGCACCCTGCAGTTGGTGTGCTGTATTAACTAAGTATTCAGACAGGAGGAAAAGTTACCTTAGCCCTGTGTTATTCCTCATCCCCCACACACTACATAGTAAAAGGAACAGAATAAAAAGTAGTAGCATGAGTTTCTGGTGACTAAATCAAGTATCCCATTATGTGGAGGAACCTTCCTTAAACTTTAGTCACAGGCCTCTCAGTTCTATGTCTTAAGGAAGTCAGTGTGTCTCATTCTAAAGGCCAGATATTATAGAATAGAAACAGATACAATTTCTGGTTATAGGTCTCAGTAAAGGAATGGATAGCACAATGTAGAAACTTACACGTGCCTACTGCGGCCGGAGGCCCCGTGAACACACTGAGAGGGACCCTAATGTAGAAGTAGATTGCAGGGCATAAGGAAGATACAGAAGATAAAGAAAAGAAAGAGAGGGTTGAGGCAATACATTTGGGCGTGAAAGAAAGCCTACATACCAGGTTTTATGTCCAGCAGACACAAGAGGCATTGTGCAAAATGTCTGTGTACACATATACTCAAACCCTCATGTGTGCACGCTCACATGTACTCACACTAATGTGTGGTCTTGAGATTCATTAGATATCACAGGTAGAAATAGTTTCCTTTTTATCCCTGATCAGGGCCTGAGATACTGAATTTTGACTGTTCATTGGTTCTTCTTGTTTTCATTCACAATTCTTACAGTAACGTATAATATGGAACCTCTCAGTGTGCTGTCGAAGAAATGGCCTCACACTCAGGAGCCAACACTTTTCTCTTTCAATTTTCATGTCCAAGAAGAAACCCACCAATAGAAATTGCAGAAATAATGACACAGAATTAAGTTCTATTGCTCAAGATGAAGAATAATAGTCCGGAGGCACAGTAGGCAGAGGAAAACACACATGAAGCTTTACTGTAATTCAGTACTACAGAAAAATCATTTGTGAATCGGTTTAAACATTTCAGATTTGCTTAAATCATAAAATGGCAAGCTAACCAAAGAGCCAGCAATTATATTTCCTTGAATTAGCAAAATTTTGAATTAAACAAAATAAATTAAATCAAAGCAGCTACCCACCACCATCACTTTGTCTTTATACAAAGTTAGAAAAAAGCAGCACAAATGAACAGAATTTATATTGTTAGATTTTCAGCCAGAGCTCTTCTTTATTATTTCATTTGTATGTATTTGTGCCTAAGTGTGTATGTGGACCACATGTGTATAGGAGCCCACAAAGGTTGAAAGAGGCATTAGCTCCTCATGAACTGGAATTAAGGACAGTTGTGAGTTGTCATGTGGGATCCGGGAACCAAACCCTAATCCCCTGCAAGACCAATAAGTGCTCTTAACTGCTGAGCCATCTCTCCAGCCCTGTCAGAACTTTTCCTTTATATTCCTTCTAATAATATCTTTCCCACAAGTTCCTCATTGTTTCAGGGACACAGATCTTTCTACACTTACAGCAGACTGGACATGTGAATGAGAGTGTAAAATACCCCTCTTTTGGTCATTCCAGAAACCCTCTAGATTCCTAGTGGGCCCTTTTAGGATGCCCTGCCATGGTTGAGCTATGTCTGTGCAAAGTGCTTTGAAGGCCTCCTTTAGGGACTGAGCTACAAGGTGAGAACAGGGAAGATCGGTGCCAGCTGCAGTCTTTCTCTCTGATATCATGGGGGAAAGGGGAGACCTATACACCCAGAAAGGGCAGAAGAGAAGCTGTGCTGAAAGACCTGGCTTCTGCCTGGGAGAGCTGGAAGTGGGAAGGAGCTTAGGCTTGCTTAGTTAGTCCAAGGTTCTCTTAGCTCTCTGTGTCCTCCAGAATTGGATTTAGCAGGCATGATTTCCTTTTATTATGTCTTTGTTCCGCAGTTTTGATATTTAAAGTACCAGAGAGAAATTACCAATCTGATTTATAACTCTTGGGGCACCAGAAAAGCAGGTGACGCTTTCTCTTACCTCTCTTACACCCAGGAGACTTTTCCTTGACTCCCGAGGTTCTCAGCTGTGCCATGATTTGTCTGGTAGCTTTTCTTAGCTACCAGCTAAGACCAGCTCTTGATTTTTCTTCTTCACGAGCAGTTTTTAAATGATGGAAGTAGGTAAAACCAGCTTTGGTGCTGTCTGTTCCTTACATTGAGGTTGCAGGAGATTGACCAGCAGCGGCTGTCAGTCACATCTCTCATACACAGCCTTGAGAGTCTGGCTCCTGCCTTGCACAGCCTCTATTTCCCCTCTACTCTGTTTAGCATCAAACCCCCCAGGATGTTCTTTTCCACATGTTCGGTCCAGCCATGTTCTCGTCTTTTCAGAATGTGTCTAAGTGCCTTCCCCTCTGTATGATATGGCTCCAGCCCCTCTCTAGGCCTCACCACTGACCAAGTGCTCTGCTTCAGCCACCCAGATTTCAAAGCTTCATGATTTCTCCCAGTGTTCATCTGGCCTCAGAGTCTTTTCAAAAGATATTGTAACTGTCTCTACTCATTCTCCTGTTGCTCAAAGTCAGTCTTAAAGGGCATCTCCATTTATCACAGTCTCAGCTGTCATTCTGAACAAGCACTTCTAGCCAGTCTCACTACTGTGCTGTTTTTCCTGATGACCATCTGCTTGTTGCTTGTCTTTCCCCTTAGTGGTAGTTTGAATGAAAGTGGCCCCCATAGACTCATATATTTGAATGTTTAGTCACCAGGAATGGAATTAAGAGGATTAGAAGGATTAGGAGGTGTGGCCTTGTTGGAGGAAGTGTGTCACTGGAAGTGGGCTTTGAGGTTTCCAAAGTCCACACCAGGCCGTCTCTCTTCCTGGTGCCGGCAGATCAGGGTGTAGAACTCTCAGCTACTTTTCCAGCACCATGTCTGTCTGCATGCTGCTGTGCTCCTTGCCATGATGGTAATGGACTAACTTCTGAAACTGCAACTCAAGCTCAATTAAATGCTTTCTTTTGTAAGAGTTACTTGGCCATGACGTTTTTTTCTCAGCAATAGAACAATGACTAAGACACTTATAGACCCTACAAACGCAGAGTGGGTGCTGTTTTGTCTGGTCATGCAGTGGGGTTTGGTATATATTTGTTGCCAATGTGAACAGTATGTTTCGTATTTTCTATTATTTGTGTGTGATCTAAGACAGACATGGATCCGATGGAAAGCGGTGCTTTAGTTTGTATTATTCTTAGATTTGGAAACAATTCCTTGCCTGCTTCTGTAACTCTTTGAAGCAAACATACACATGTGTACTCATTACATAACTCTAAAAGTTTCCCCAATTAAAATGGTATTGGACTTACTGATGCCTGTAATACTGACCTTGCTTCTGCCAGGACCACCTCTGTCTTTTGAGGGGAATGGAAGATATTAAGACCTCACAAGTGACATTAAAGCTATTATGTCTGAGTTAGCGAGTACACATTTGGATTCTCCTTCCCTCCCTCCCTCCCTTTCTCTTTTCTTGTTCTAATCACTGAGAATGATATTGGAGACTCCTTCTGACTTACCCTGGCCGATGGCAACATATATAGAGAATAGAAAAGGACAGATCATATTAGCTGCCTTCAAGAAGACTATAACTCTTACTTGGGAGGAGCAGAGTCGTAAATTGGATTATTGAAGTATCTAGAACATTAAGAGCATGATAAGGGTACTGGGAAGAAAGTGAAATTTTGTTTTCCATGTTGTGAAAAATGCTTCAAACTTTGAGTTATGGGAAGAAATAGCAGAATTCTTTAGACAGTTTTGTACTTATTTATTTCTTGTTATTATTTGTGCTTGCTCCTGGAGATGAGAGGACATCTTCTAGGAGTCAGGTCTCTTTCCTTTCACGGTGTGGCAAAGGATTGAATGCAGTTTGCCAGGCTTGGCAGCAAGTGCCTTAACCTGCTCAGCCATCTCTCCAGCCTGGTAGGTGGAATTTTTAACATGGTCCCCCAAACTTCCATACCCCAGTAGACTCATATAGTCTCCAGTTGTCTTGTTGAACAGAGGCAGAAGGACTACACTGAAAGGAATTTTTCTTTTCCAGATACAGTTAAGGCCCTAAATAGCGGACCTTAAGATAAGAAGATTATCTTGAACAGGCCTGTCCTAATCTGATGAGGTGGAGCTCTAAGAATGTTCTAGATACTCCTCCAGATAAAGGTTGATATGGGGCGGAGCAGCTCTTTGCTTTTAAAAATGAAAGAATGGACAAGAAATGTAGGTGTGCTCTCATAACAGAGAATAGCCTTTGACTTGTGAGCAACCAGCAAACAGATAAGCACAGTCCTTGGACCACAAGGAGATGGATTCTGCCACACCGTGTGTGGAGAAGGCCGGGCTCCAGCTTGACAACACAATTCCAACTGTACCTTCTGAGATCCTGAATGGTTAACCCAGCCAAACTGTGTCTGTGCCTAGGCTCCTGTCCTGTAAGCCACACAGTCAGTGGGTGGTCTTGCCTTTTTTTCCGTTATTTGGTAACCGACTACCCTGGTGATAGAAAATGTATAAAGGAGAGCATTTTTATCTACATACAATATGATTGAGTGAGGTAACACAGACACAGAGACACGGAAAAAAATATGTTCTCACGTGTGAATCCTAGGGTCTGGTGGTTGAGTACATGTATTTATGTAGTCATAAATAGTAGTCAGTCAGCTGACTAGAAAGGAACCCAGGAGATGGGAAAAAAGATGCTGTAAGCAGAGAGGTGATAGGAAAGGGGTAAGGTGGGTCAGGGACAGGGGAAATTGGAAGGAGGAAGAACAAATCAAAGCAAACCTGTTGCTTTGCATGGCATTTAAAAAATTAAAATTTAAAGATACTATGAAGTTCTTCTTAAAAAAAAAAAAAGTAGTTCTGTTTACTTCCTGGAAGTTCAGAGAACCAGTCAACACAAGCCAGTTGAAAACTCTGAGTGTTGCTTGCTTTGCTCCTTAGGGACCTGGTGAAATGAATAGATAAAAAGGTTTTGTAATTAGTTGATCAACTGTTTATAAATTAATGGGTAGCTCCAATGTACTACAGGGAACCCAAAATAGTTTCTGCCAAGTGTTTTATCTATTCTTGGAACAACCTTATCCATGCATTATAATTTGCTTAGCAATTCTTTCTTCATAGACAGCATAAAGATTAGTTACAGCCCTCCTCTCTTTTGAATATGGTAGTTTCCTCGTTAACAACATTGAACCTGATAACCTCAAAAGCAACAGCAGTAAAAAGAACATTTAGGAGCATTGTGATGTCTGTAGACATTTTTCTACAGATGTGAATCTTTATGTGTCTTCTCATACTCAAGGCTTCTTTCCTTGAGGCTTAGGCCCAGCCTCTGGATAGAACTCACCGTATATGGGCAGTCAATAAATAAGAAAACGGCCCCTTTGAAAGGAAGCTACTGAAGGATCTGGCTTTTGCATGAATGACAGCACAGTCATAGACCATAGACAACTGCTTCCTGGCCAACACCACCCTGCTGTGCACTGCCTGCATGGGGCTGCCCTCCCAGCAGGAGTGTGTGTTTGTACTGGTGCCTGAGGACTGCAGCTTGGCCTTTTTGTTTACAAGAGACAGGACAGTGGCCTCTCTGCCTTCCAGCTGCTGTGAAAGCACTGTTGGAAAAGCAGAGTGAAGTTTGCACTCTACAACTCACTGAGGGGAGGGGGAATAAACTTTCCTTAGTCAAAGAGCATCTGGGATAAAATACAGACCTTTGGATTAGATCCCAGATGATGGGAAAATGGAAAGAGACTAGTCATTCTTCAGCAAACTTTCTGGGTGGGATTTCCATGTATTAAGGTTGGAAGAGGGCCCATGATGAGAAACAGAAACCTATCCACAAGGCATATACACAGTTTGTAATGACTCTTTTAACAGTGACATTAATTGTTCACGCTGGGGAAGGGCTCCTCCTCTCTGATGGTCTTTTCCAAAATGAAACATCTGCTCCTTAGCTAGCTTAGTATGACTTAAAATCTGGAGGTCATTCGGAACTGATGTGTGGTTGTTTCTCAAGTTTGGCTTGGTCTTATGAGTCAAAGAGAAGCTCATCTCTGGGGTTAGGGAGTGTGGATCCCTCTTGTGTCTCCACCCCCTGCCAGGAAGTGAACTGTGTGGAAACTTGCCAAAAAGACATCCTGATCTCTGCATTCCCAGAGCTTGCAAATACCAATTATTTTCAATTGGAAGTTAAATGCATAATTGTATACTATAACCTTATCATTAGAAATTTGCTATGATACACACAGCACAAACAGGGTATAGTGATTCAAAAATACCTGGGTTAGAGACAGGGAGACACAGTAGCTTTAAGCTATGACAATTCAAGAAGGTCTCTGAGGTGGTGGCCTTTGAACAGAGGCAAAATCAGGATGAAACAGCCCTGTGAGGAACTGGGGTGGGGTTGCTCCAGATAGGGTGGAAGCTCAGTGAAGATCCATGGTTCCTTTGGTGGGTAAAGCAGATGTAGACAAAAGGTAAGCAGGGACTCTATGCATGATAATGATGATCTTCCTCCTCCTCTTATTCTCCTCCTCCTGCTCCTCTTCTTCTCCTCCTCCTCCTCTTCTTCATACTTCCACTTCTTCCTTCCTTCCTCCTCTTCCTCTTCTTCCTTCTCCCCCCCCCCCTCGCCACCTCCTTTGAGACAGGAGCTAGGTGGTAAGTTAATGGAACAGCATTTTCATAGCCCAAGAGAGCATTGATAACTTGAAATGAAAGGTGACAATAACAGTGGCAAGTGAGGCGAAGGAGTAGATTGCTTTTTCCAGAGAAGAATGATAAAAAGATGGCTCCCAGTCACTTCTTCCACGTCTTTCCTTTTACACTGCACCCTCTCCACCAAATTATCATCTCATGGAAAGAGTGCAGACTCTGAGCTTTTGCCTCGACCAGTGGGATCAGGATGCAGTGCTCTGGAAGCCCTAGGATGCTGATGCTGAGTACTGACCCTCTCTCTAAGCTCCCAGAAAGAAAGCTGTAGTTAATTATACAGTGGGAGGCTCCTCACTGCTCCTAGCCCCTGCTTCTTGCCAGATACTCCAGTTCAAGTTCATCGCTGATAATATCTGCCAGAGACTCTGTGTGTGTGTGTGTGTGTGTGTGTGTGTGTGTGTGTGTGTGTGTGTGTGTGTGTGTGTGTACTGGGAAGCAGACACATAATGAAATGATTTGGTTAGGAAGGCATTTATTTTCTAACTTCTGTGTGCCACTCTCTGTGGTGCTGTCTGTTTGTGACAGAGTTATGGGAGGATAAGAAGAATCTTTTATCTATTGAAGGGCAGAGATGAAGGGTCACCATGTCACCATGTAGAAAGTTCTGTGATAGAGAATCTATTATCTGCTGAATATAAGTGTATTTCCTGCTCTGGTTATTGAGATAGGAAGCTGCCCCCTCTCTCCTTTTGTAACACTCTGCTGTGATGCTCCAGAAGTTTCTCTAGTCTGAAGGATGATTTAATGATTGGCAGAATGATTGCTAACTGCCCTCCAGTGATTTCCCTCCACCCCAAGTCATCATTGAAATATAAGGTTTGTAGAGAACAAGGGATCCTTTTGGATTTTAACTAAACACAGCAATGTCTTGAGGTCATAGACCAAAGGACGGGCCTGTCACTTGGAATTCCTTCTATCTGTCCAAGTGACAAACCAGGGGAACTCTTTAGCTCTGATATTCTGTTTCCTTGTGTGTTACCCCCACCCTACCTCTGTAACAAGACTGCAGGGGAAAATCAAGCATAAAGTACTCTGTCAAAAGTGCAGATTCCCCCGCCCCCATAGTTACTGTTACATGTGGATTAGTCATGGAAGTGGTTGGGTTAGCCACAAACTAGACCCAACCTTCTCAGTGTCTCTGTTTTCTGGCGATAATCACTAGAAACAAGTCTTAGGAGGTCAGCAGTAAGAGTGTGACTCACGTAGCTAGGATACATCTGTAGATAAACACTTCCCCACAGTGTCCCACCACATCCTTGTAAACGTAACCTTCCTTTTCTCATCTCCCCCCCCCCCCAATTTCCCTTTTTCTTATGGAATCTAAAAATTGCATTTATTTATTTAGTGTGTGTATGAGGACACACTCTCATGCACCATGCAGGTCAGGGGACAACTCAGGTTGTCAACCTCGATTCTCTCCTTTCTTTTTCCTTCTTTCTGGAGTTGTAACTTAAGGAGAACTTTTCAGATAAGAGGTACTTTTCGTAGTTGAATGTGACTGTTGGACTCCTTTATGTGTCTCAGCATTTGAATTAAAATCCAAAGGAGTGACATACTGGCTGAGGGAGGTTCACAGAGGATGGTGTGTGTACGTGGGGGGTGGTTATTACTCAGTTTTTATGTTGTAATCTCTTAGAAGAAGGATGTGTGTGAACTCTGAATCTGATGATAGGATGTGAAAGCTGGAATGTGGTTGCTGAGACATCACAAGGAGAGGGCTGGCAGACACTCAGCCTGACCCTGGGCATTCTGCATTATTGCTTAATAAACATGGTGACCCAAGGTATGAAGTGAGGTCTGTGGTAATAGTTCTACTACGATATACACTTGCACCTTCACCAGGAACGAGAGTCCGTCACAGGGAAGTAGAAGGCATTAGCCTATATTCTATGGACTTCTCCAGACAGACCCTCATATCAAGACCCTAGACAATGACTATGATGAGAAGTCTTTCCTTTGAACGAATGGAAAGCTAGGGCAGCATGATGTCTTTCTTCATTTACCCCTTGATTGAATACCTGGATTGGGCATTAGCTCTCCTAAGAAAGCCCTGCAGTTTCAGAGGAGGAGAAAAACCTAATAGCTGGCTTCACTTTGAGCCTTCAGGTTAAAAGTATTTAGTGCATGCACACCAGGCAAGTGTTGGGTGGCCGATCGGGAGCTACTTACACAGATTGCACATTATGTCCTCTTGTCTCATCCTCTCTGGGTCAAATGCCTAGGTGGACAGGGATCCAGGGAAGGAGAACTGAACTCTGGCAATCAACTACTGCTTCTTGATGCAAGTATTAGTCTACCCTTTCTGCTTCTGCATTCCTTCCCTTTTGATGTATGCTTTTTGTGTGTGATTGCTGATTTTAGCTGTTGTACTGTGATCCCCACATCACCACAACTCATATTATTAATACACACTCTACCTTCATCCCAGAATGTGGTAATTTTTTTTTTTCCCTACTAACATTAAAAGAACCTCCACAACAAACAAACAAAGCGAAAAATCCTGCCTGGCTGAGGTACTTGGTATCCCATATGAAGAGGTGCTTGGAGACAAAGTAGGTAGATAAAAAATCTCTTCCACTGCTCTGTGTATCTCAGTACAAATACCAGATCCCCAGTGTCAAGACCTTGTTTCCTCGTGGAGTCAGACCTAGGATTCCAGTGTTTCCAGCTCATTATTTTTACTGCCCACTTCCCACTTTTGATACTTTGATAGGGTCCTTTTCTGGAGCCTTACCAGAACAACCCCCTTCCCCCCTACCCACCACGAGCATATCCAACATTCTTGCTTCCACTATTTTATGGCTAAATTTCACGTTTAAGATTAAAATCTTTAGACAAATCTCTATTCAAATTTTCTTAACGTGTAAAGTTATATGAAATGATTCTTCTTAAATATACAGCCCCATGAACTTCGATGCACATATCTGTCTATATAATTGCCAGTGGATTCAAGAGAAATACCCTTTCCAGCACCCTATAATGCCCCTTGTGTCTCAATCATTTCTTCTGCATGTTGTTAAGAGTTCATACAAGGGGAGCCTATGGGTATGTATCCTTTTGGGTCCTGCTTCTGTAATTCAGCATGCTGTCTCTGATGTTCATCCAGGAAGCTGTATGTATCCGCAGTCCATTCTCTGCTGTTGCTGAGCAACAGTTCCATTGTGTGACTGTGCTGTAGTGTGTTCGCCTGTTGTTCTCTCACTGAACATCCCACTTGGCTCCAGTTTGGGACCGTTTATGAATGAAGCTTCTGTGAATATTCTGATACATATCTTGATGGAGCCAAACATTTATTTCTTTTGATATGCAGACACAAGTGGAATTGTGGGTGATAGGCTAGTTGCATGAGATTTTTAATGGGATGTAAGAGAATTTGATATTAAAAATCATGATTCTCAACAGGCTTTTTGGAGTATGCTTTTCATGGATTGAGAGGTAACTCTGATATGGGCCTGAATGCATTTAACTTAGTCTAAGATACTCTATTTGTCTTTTTGACCACTAATTTACATGTGTGTCTTCTCTATTAGCTGTCTTTTTCTTCTAGTATCTAGATCATTTTTGATAAAAATACTAATGTGTGCTTAGGATCAGTACTGTCAAGTCTTTCTTTAAATAAAAACTACTGGTTTGACTTTGGACTACAGACAACAAGTTTGTCAAATCATGTGAACTAAAATTGTGTTAGGGAGTTAACTTTTCAAATGGGTTTATCTGGATTACCAAACAGTTGTGGAGCTCCTATTCTGTCTGATACCATTATACATATCTGCACTTAAAGTGAAGCAGCCAATTAGGATAGAAGGAACCATTGTTTGTCCTGTCCTTTAGCTATGTTCCTACCTGTTAGAACTCAGGATATGGGGGTAGGGGAATGTGACAGCCTGGAGGTAGGGATCCTTGGAGATTCAGAGAAGACTTCCTGAAGTAGTGCATTTGAAAGAAGAGAAATTGTAGATATTTGGGGAGATGGAGTATGAGAGAGGGCCACCCATCCTCTAGGCAAAGAGATTGAATAGCATATTTAGTGGAATAGACCATGAAATAACCATATCCATCAGCCGTCAATTTAATGGCTATAACATCTTTTATTCCACTGATGGTGTTACTGCTATATGCATTTCTGAAATGCCTCTCACAGCTAATTTTCAAGCCACACCAGAAAAATCACTCTTGAGACTTTAAAGCTTTGACCCAAGTGGTAATTCCCAGCTGGAGACTCACTAGATCTGTCTTCTGAACACTTTGGCTCATTCTGAAGAAAGCAGTCTGTCTTGAGAGGGTTTAAAACTTACTACTATGAGAGAATTCAAAAGTATGTGCATGCCTCAAAACTCAGAAGCCGATTGCAAAATGCCAGTTGTGTGCAAAAATTACCTATCACTAGCATAAATTTCCCAAAGATTCGTCTTTCAACCAAGTTTCTGTCATAGTGATTTGATGTTGCAGTGGGATCATCTGAGATGGTGTGAGGCAAGGAGAAGAGCTGGTACAGGAGGGGAGATGTGCCTTATATGAAGCCCAAGTGTTCTTTGAGAAAGGATTTATTGAACTAGCCCTGATTTTGGTTAAACTAGCTTGTAGATGTGGGAACAAGGGCCATGAAGGGACAACAATGACAAGTAGAAACTAGGCATTAATCATTTATGGTGTCAACGGATTAGAACTAATAGAAAGGCAGATCTGTGAAGGCATGGAAAACGGGGCTGGATGGAGGAATTTACTGGAACAAGTAGAAAGCTGGTGAAGTCCGGTGACACAAGGACATCACAGAGATAGAGGGGATGGAGGATATCAGATCAATTTTTCCTCCCATTATATATTTTTCTTCTATCCAGTAATGTAACATGTAAACAAAAGTCAAGAGAGAGCCTTATACTGTCAATGTGAATCCTAGCCATTAGCTCCCACTTGATCCCATTGAGTCAAACCTAGCTGAGTTTTTTTTTTTTTGGTTTTTTATCTTTGTGCATGTGTGTGTGCACATGCAGGCATATATGAGTGGGTGCCACAGTAGACATGTACTTGCAGGGCTTGAAAGTTGGTTCTTCCCTTCCACCATGTAGTTTCCAGGGATCAAACTAGGGTTGTCTGGATCAAGGACCTTTATCTGCTGAGCTATCTTGGTGGCCAGACCTAGTTATTTTGAAGAGAAGAATGCTTTAAGCCCCAGTGCTTGGAAGGTAATAGAAGCAATGATAATTAATACATTCATTCATACATACATACATATACACATATATACGTACTTCACTGATTGAATCACTGAACTGTTGAGGCTGCTCTACACTGGTCTTTTGAACATCTTTGGTTTCACTTTTTCATTAGTACATCTGTGTTTTCTTTAATTCGACTCAGGCAAAACACCTACAGGAAGAACTTGAGTTCTAAAATCAGTTTTTGCTCTTACCTTTCTTCTAAATGTATTTTAGATTTTTAAAAGGTGTTAAGTTCCTATGTTAATTAGCTGTTAATTTGCAAGTTGTCACTGACACCTCTGAGGATGGAGATCCTGCAGGTTGCCAGGATCTTTCATTTGTTTGCACATACTCTATTGCAGAGGGCCACACTTGGGTCAACCAATCCCCTGCCTTCCACCCACCCGATCAACGGGGCTTCAAACAGCAACGGGATGCATTTCCTGTCATTTCCACTCTCATCATTTTATCTTTTATTATGTATTGCCACCAATTTTTCACGATGATGTCCTCATTGGATCAAGGAATGGGATCGGGAGAGGAGATGTCACACTTCTACATGCAAGTGCTGGGCACTTAATTTCTCACAAAATCAAATATTTTACCGTGGTTCCAGAATGGCCATATACAGCAACTCTTATCTGAAAACCTAAAGTGCTTGAGTATTTGAGTAATTTGGAATTCCACTATGACACCATGAGTGGCAAATTCCATACCATGGAACAGTTCGAGCACAATTATTAGGAATGTTTTGTGTAATTACCATCTAGGCTATGTACATATGTTGTATATGAAGCAAAAATGAAATTCATATTGACCCTGGCTCCGAAAATATGTGTGTGTGTGTATGTTTATATGTGAAGATGTGTGTGTGTGTGTGCGCGCGCGTGTGCATACATATATGCATACGTGTGCAGATGAATAGTTTAGAATCTGAGGTTTCAAGCCCCAAGCATTTTGTGTAAGGAATACTAAACCTGTAGCTTATGTCTGAAAACTGTCATTCAAGGTAAGGCCAGCACAGCATATGTTTTAGATGCTGGTGTGACGTATTGAGACTATTAAAGCTTTGTGGCATCACAACATTTTGTGTGTGTGTGTGTGTGTGTGTGTGTGTGTGTGTGTGTGTGTATTTATTCATTTCCCTGAATGTAAAAAGGCAACTGGAGTATGATGAAGTTGCTCGCTTGACACTTTACCTCCTTGTGCCATCTGATAGAGAGCAATTTCATTTATCATCATCTGGCAATTGACCTTTCCTGTGTCTACCACGTGCTAATTTTATTTGTGCCTAGCACTCTTGCCACACATTTGCTTCCAAGTAGAAAACAGTAAATATTTCTCAGAATGTTTATTGCACTGAAAAAACACATGGGTAGAGGTTAAAATATTCTCTGCGGTATAACATCTTCCTCTCTCCTTTCTTGCAACCCAGCAGCCACTCCTCATGCCCAGTTTTGTTCCCTTTGTCTGCTCTTTAAGGTGTTCCATGGTATAAATGGTCCTCTCAGTCGTCCTGGATACACTGGTGTGAGGGGGGAGGGTGAAACAAGGGGTCATTTGCAGAAGGAGTCTGACTCTCCTGGTTACAAGGCATCTATAATTTCTAATGAACTCATTCTATAGCTTTTTTCTCTTTCCTGTGTATGTGTGTGAAAGAGAAGCATGCTGAATTTTCTCCAGTTCTCCATTAGTGAGGCTATTTTGGATAGTTTCTTTTCTTTTCAGTTAAAGTATTAGTATTCCTGAGGATTTTATAAACTTCGGATTTAATCTTCATTAATATATAAAACTCAGAGAATAATGTCACTTGACTGTGAATAGGCTGCCTTCACATTTCTCCTAACTCTCTCCCTCGTCCTTCCTTGAGTTCTGCATTGGTCCCTTAACTCTTAGATGTGAGTGCTTTGGAATGATTTTGATCATGGGGAATTATGTCAGTAATTAGTCCCTGCTGTGTTTTCTGGCTTGGCCAAAGTTTATCATGTAATTTCCACTTCAGGAATTTGCCTGTGTTGCTCGGGGATTGGGGTTAGATGGAGTCGGGTTGTGGAAGGGGAATAATAGATTCATTTTCTCTCCAATTTGTACGATGAGTAAAGTGGTCTGGTTTGAAATGAGTGCAGGTGGCTGCAGGTTACTCCCTTCTCAAACAGGAGAAATGAAGAGCATTAGATTTTTCTGAAAAGCAGAGGGCAAGCCTGCTCAGGTGAGCACCTGGAGAGGCAGGCTGTGGGCAGACACCTGGGGCTCAGCAGGCTGGCACTGGGCAGTTACAGTGTTTGTGTACTGAATAGAGCCAGGAAGGGCTATTGTCCCCTTTTCTGTCCTGAGTACCACAGAGAATTCTGGGAGATATTATTTCCTGCCTCTGTTGATGTAAAAACAGAAAATGCCCAGAATTACTTATACTTTTAAAAAGAAGATGCCAGAATCAGACTTTTACCCTCTACTTATAATTCATTAGAGGTACTTATTCAACTGCACATTCTTGGCTCTTTTAAGTTAGGTTTTGGGTCCATTTGTGTTGCGCTCAACTTCCCTAATTCATCATATATGCACCCAGTTACCAAGAATTCAGTGGAATTGATGTTTCTTAAAGAAGCATGATCTGCGGAGGTGGTAACTTGGGAGAGCTGTTGCTAAGACTGCAGGATGCTATCTCTAACCAATGAGATCAGAAGTTCTGGATTTGGGGACTTGGATGGAGGCCTTCTGGAAGTTTCCATTGTTCACTAAAAGTTGAGGGCTGTGCAATGAAACCCCTTTACAATGCTCCAATATAGTAACGTTCTTGGGGGTAGGGATAGGTATCATCACAGGCTTCCCATATGTGAATTCTAAGAACATTTCTTGTTTTTCTTGATTTACACAAAGGGAAACTGGTTTTGAGAATTTTTTGTTTTAAAACTCTCCTGGTGTATTTTTGATGGAATGAGACCTAGAACTGGTTTTCTTTCTTCTACACCTTAGCTCATTGCCTCCAGCCTTTTAAAGATCAGCTAATCACAACAACTTGGATCCCTTTCAATCCTGTCAGTGACCCTACACTCAACATAAAAGATGCATCCTGGGAGATTATCTATCCTGATTCACATTGATCTGACTATTGCAGAAAAACAATACAGTACATTTCTTCAGAGTTCTCTATAGGAGGTGGAAAGATTCAGTAAGCTATATAGAAGGGCATCTGTCTCATAACACACACACACACCAAGTTTATAGAAACCGGAGGGAAGGTTCTGGCAAACTCCTATAATTTATGCCGAATTTTCAGTATTTGGAAGCAGTTTCTTCAACTGTACATTGAAATAGCTTTATATATGCTGAGTTGTAGTCTCAGTGAGGCCTAAAATAAGAACTAGTAGTGTGTCATTGGGGTTTAATGTATGCATTTTGAAGGGAAGGCACTCCTTCCTTTAACACAGACTCATGGTAGATCTGTGATTCTCAACCTTCCTAATGCTGCAACCCTTTAATAGTTCCTTGTGTTGTGGTGACCCCAAGCATAATATTACTCTTGTTACTTCATAACTGTAATTTTGTTACTGTTATGAATCAGAATGAAAATATCTGATATTCAGATGGTCTTAGATGACTCCTGTGAAAGTGTTGTTTGACCACCAAAGGGCATGTAACCCACAGGTTTACAACCTCTGCACTAGGTGAATATTTTTAGTCTGTAGGTCTAATTGCTTGATGGACACATTTTTCAGTTTGTTTGGATTCTAAGTAACTGAGCTTTTCTCAAAAGCCTTGGACCCTGCCTCAGGCCTTTGGTAATAAATATAGCTGATTTGTTTTGTTCCATCTGTTTTATTTGTAAAAGTTGTATCTTGCCCCAAAGGATGATAAACTCCTTCGAGACAGGGTTTCTGTGTTGTAACTCTCGCTGTCCTGGAACTCACTCTGTAGACCTGACAGGCCTGGAACTCACAGAGGTCTACCTGCTTCTGCCTCCCAAGTGCTGGGATCAAAGGTGTGCAGCACCACCCTGGCAACCATTTTTTCCCTCTTTTTTTCTTTTAATACTACTGAATGAAATTAATTTTGCTTAGTAAGTACTTTGGGACCTCAGAAATAAGGCAGACTCTTGTTCGAAGTAGAGATTTGGAGTGACACAGGCCAGAGTTTGGATTTCAAATGTGATTCTTACTGCTCCATCAAAAATATATTTGATGGTATATATTAAAATACATGCCAGTTTTACATAATACATACAGATAGTGAAATGACTACTATAATGAAGCAAGTTAACATATCCATCAGCTCATATAGGTGTATGTTAAGAGGAGATAGAGTCCTATTTGGTAAAGTACTCAAAATACGGTACAGTATCAAATGCAGTTCTTACGTACAGCTTTGTAAATTTTTTTTTTTGTTCTATTTATCAGGCAAGTGACTTAATACTTTTTCTCTCTCTCTTAAGTTAATAGAAATTCTCTTCTCTGTCCTAAGGAGTAGCAGCATCCATGAATAAGCACCCAGTAAATGTCGAGAGCAATGGCTCCCATTAAGCAACAGCTATAATAGTAGCTCATTATTTGAGGGGATGTTGGGCTTAGTTGTCTACAAGCTCATCTCTTTTGACTTGCGGAGTTGTCCTCAGGCTTATAACATTTGACTTTTGGGCTTTGAAAGCAACAAGCTAGCTTTAATCTTAGGTTTGATATTATATCAAAACACTTTCTTTTCAATTCTTAGCCATGCTTTGTGGTTTTCATCTTAAAGTTATTCGCCCACATTTAACTGAGGTAAATTTCTAAGCATGCTGTTTACTGAAGACCCCTGTTCTGAAAGGACTTTTCTTTTTAATTTAATGATTCCTTATGGTTCTTTGTCAGAGGGAAGGGAATTTGTTTCGTTGGCCACTGTCCAAAACAAAAACTAATGCCAGAAGTGAGCAGAGACCCTGCCTTGTGAGTTGAGTGACATGTTGGTCCAGTCCACAGCTCTCCTTCCTCAAGGGTTCAGGTACATTTTAGAAAAGTTGACTGAATGCAAAACAGCCACCTTGGTCGAGTCACCTCTAAATGCCAGGCACAGAACCATAATGAGCTTTCCTTCTCATAATTCTCCCTTTCATGATTTTCTCAGCTGGATTCTTGGAAGGATTATTTGTAAAGACCTTTATGGTGTGTTATGATTTAATCAGATGTAGCTCAAATTCCCCAAGATGTGTTAATTATCACTGCCATGCGAGTGCAGCAGAGGAAGCAAAATGTTTTTCATTTGGGCAGGTTGAGGGTTTGTTTAAAATGTACTTAGGTCCATTAGGATCAAATCAAAATATAGTGCCTGGTAATTATGCATGAAATAAAAGATTACCTGCTGTTTAAGTAGCATTTCCTGATCATATTGCAATAAAGTCTTGAGAGAAAATTTCTTTCTCGATAGCAGTAGAGTACTTTATTTAAGGGACACAGTGAACTATACTAGGTTATTAAATGAAAAAAAAGTAGATTTTTATCATCAAAAGTATCAGCATATATTATCCACAGTCTTAAAGAAAAGGATCTATCTCATCTTTATTGGAACAAATGAAGAATGCTTTGTGTCCATTGAAGTAGCAGTGGAATTGATGTTTCAGATATGAAATACAGAAAAGAATAAATTCTTCATGAAAGAGCAAAAAGACATCTGTGGGCCTTAGTGTATTAGCTGTCCAAAGCTTAGCTTCTGAAATCAAAGAAACCCCAAAGTTAAAACACAGTACCCGGGCTTTCTAGGTGTGTGAGCTCCATGCCACTTAACCACTTTGACCCTCAGTTTCTTTATCTGTGAAATGGGATACTGACCTAACAGACGATGTTATGGAGGTTAAATAAAATAATCCATGCAAAGTACTTAGGAAGACACAACAGTGTTAAGTTAATATTAGATGTTGCTATTATCCTGTCGACAGGGATGTAGCTGATTAAAAATAGCCAGAATGAAAAGAGGAAAATGTTACACTTTGGAAGTCTGAATAGCTCTAAAGTGTATGAAGAAGAGAGATTTCATCCCTGGGGAGAGAGTTCCTGTGTTGGAAACTTGGTACTGTGTGGGGTGCTCCAGTGAAGGAGATGCTGCAGTGAGGATCCTTCATGAAGAACATACAGAGAACTATGCTATCTGTTGCTCCTGGCTCAGTATGTTTTCTTCTGGGAAAAATATTAAGTTATTATGAAAGAGTTTTGCTCATAATGAGTCAATCTGCATTAAATCAAAATTGGTGAGTTCTGCAAAGGTTTTTTTTCCTCCCTGACGTGCCCTCCGTGGTTGAGAAAGAAGCTCTTTCTTGGTTTTCCTTTCAACTGATATTTGAACGCCGTCTTTTGTCACTACACATGCCCTGAACTACTTGTGTGTGACTAGCTAGTGCATACAAAGGGTTAAAAGTTAACTAGCTACAGGAGAAGCAGTAAGTTGGGGGTATTGGAAGAAAAGCCTATGAGGTTTACCAATTCCCCTGTGTACTGATCTGGTTCCTCATCTGGCAGTGTGCTGATATGTTCACAGCTCCTTTCTAACTTCATTTTAAAAAAATGGCTGGAGTAGGGAAATAAAATTCTTACTCTCATATTTAGCAAAGTAGAAGAGCGGCATAAAAAGATTCAGTTTCAAAGCTTGTCCTTGAATGCTGCAATATCAATTTCAACATAACAACCAAATGCCCCGACCTCAGAAAGCGGCAGCATCCTTTCTAGTATCCTCTGGAGTTAACTCACCCTTGTTTTTCCTGGATCCATTGAAAGGCTTATTGGAGATAATCAGGACTCTGCACCGAGGGAGGTCCCAGGCTGGCAGCCCAGATCCCATTCCAGGTTGTTAATTGACAGGAGCAATCAACCTGTCTGATCTTTAATATTCTAATGCTGTTGACTAATGCCCAGACAGACATTTGGTAAGACTGAAGAAAAAACAGCACATACTTTGTGCCATGCTTCATCTCTATCCTCAATTCCAGAGTCTATCTATGCTGGCTGTATAGTCTTATGGTCAAGTTCATGCACAAAATACTGAGGGTAAATGATTATGAAATCTCTTACTTGTGACTGTTTTCCTTTGTTCATTTATTCAGCTGTTGTTTATTGAATTCTAACTATGCATTTAGAGACACAAGGAGCCTGGACTGGAACAGTGACTGAGGCAAATTTCTTTCTGTGTAAAATTCACATTTCTCCTAAATGGAGGTGGCTGGAAATTTTTGCCTTGTTTGAATATGGTAGGGAAGAAAAATGAACCAGAAAGTAAGTCTTAATTTGATGGGCAGCTATTTTCTTTATTCTTACTCTCACTTCTCCATCACCACCACCAGTAAATACCGTGCTTACTCACACATACTTTGGAGGGAGGTGAAAGAGAAAACAGTTTAGTATTTACTGTGTGTGGTATTCTAGAAGCCAGGGTGGTAGTTGGCCTTAGGGAGTTCTTACAAAAAAACTTAACAGACAAGAATTAAAAGCACTTCACTGGAATTCTACTAATTCTGGATTTTGGATCTGCTTGGGGGGATTGTCTAGACTGAAGCTTATCTTCAAAGATAATGCGAATTCAAAGGACTGCGGGGAAATATCTAAAGTATATAAGTAAACAAATGATAAGAAACACTGTAATTCCCCAAAGCAGGTTCTTTGAGAATACACAATGGTTTGTATTTAAAATTAGCATTCTACATTTTATAATTTGCATTAGCATAAGCATTTAGTCAGAATTACTGACTTTCACTGCATGGACCTGACTTCAAAGAAGTGGAGGTGGGTTGAATAGCAGACACACAGACATCATAGTCTTGACAGTGAAGTAGTTATCAGTGGCTAAATTTGATTTTCCAAACTTTATAGAAGCATCTTAAGGAATGCCTGCCTTTCTTAGATTCCTAGAAAGAAGAGTGTTTTTAATTAGATAATGTTTTTAAATAGATAATATTTGTGTGTGTGTGTGTGTGTGTGTGTTGTATGTTTATTTTTAATAATGCTTTTGGTTCTTTGAGTATTTCATATAATGTGCTTTGAACATATTTATCCCTCTCCCACAACTCCTCCCAGATCCTATGTCCCAACCCACCCAACTTCGTATCTCCTCTCTCTCTCTCCCTCTCCCCCTGTCTCTCTGTCTCTGTTTCTGTGTCTCTGTCTCTGTCTCTGTCTCTCTCTTTCTCAATGCATTGCTCAACCTGAATTAGAGAAGCTCCATCCTTCAGTGGCAAATTCACAACTAGTCAACTTGCAGAGAATAAGGACATCAAAAATGTTTAGCCATGAATGGGATGCATATATCACATCCCTTCTCCATAAAAATATGAAAAAGAAAATTTTACATCACTAACTTACAGATGGTTTTGAATGAGATATTCACAGTTCTAGCTAAGACTGGGGATTTCTAATGCCCCTTTCAGCTATGACAGCAGAGATCCTGTGCAAAGCATCCCTGAGAGGACAGAGTTGGGAGTTGAGCAGATACCATGTTTCAAGGTAGCAGCAGCTCATCCACACAACTTAAATGTTATCACATTCAGGTTTTCCTGGATGTAGTTTCCAGAAAGACCTAACATTAAGGTATAAGAAAAACACACAAGCAAATAATTGCTGCAAATATATTTGTTACCATCAGAATATATCCCAATCTCACTTTCTGTGCCAGCTCTTGAAATAAATGTGTGCAACTTGTATGTTTCTAAATAGATATTGACTTGAAAAGATTATGTAAAAATTTCTTATGGAGAACTCATAGCTAGAGACTCATAATGTCGAGTTCCTCCCTAATGTTCCTTTTGGTACGTGCAGATTTCTGTCAGTAGTTGTACTTAATTTCATTATAAATTTTAACTGCAAAATATTTTCAAGTCAGTAATTAATGTTAAAGATAACTATTTATCCCCAGGCTTGTATGGTGGCATTCTTTTCTCATTCCCTTGAATTCCATATGCTCTGTTTAGAGCCTGCTTCAAAAACAGGAATCCTGTTGGATAAGTAAGTGCCTTGAAATTTGGCCAAAGGTAAGAGTCTCTTTAATTGATCCTCACTGCCCTCCTCCCAGGTCAAGAACCCTGAAGGGGTGATTGCTGCTTCTCTGGTCCCTGGAATCACGGCGTGAGGGTGTAGCCTGGACTATCTCAAGCACATTCACTGCCTTGGAATTCTTCCCCATTCTTAGGGAAACAAAGGCTTCCTTGTTTTCCCTCCCTGTACCATCACTCACAAAATCTGCCTTAGGCCGCTCATAAGTAGCAGTCTCAAGTCAAGTATCTAATTTTATTCCTTCAACATCTTTGTTGGCTCAGTATCTG
Source organism: Cricetomys ansorgei (assembly GCA_026225945.1). Taxonomy (NCBI): domain Eukaryota; kingdom Metazoa; phylum Chordata; class Mammalia; order Rodentia; family Nesomyidae; genus Cricetomys; species Cricetomys ansorgei. The sequence goes on along the minus strand of JAMJFZ010000199.1, from coordinate 51,672,298 downwards.
GGTTGTTCTTATCGCTTGCCCAAGATGGCAGCCTTAGGCGGTTGAATCATTCACTAACCACATTGTTATTAAACAAGGATTCCAAACCTTTTGTCACTTTGTCTCCCCGCTTATGTACATGATAAACAGTGCTCCCCACACAGATCCAGGTGGCACCAAAGAAGGGATTTTCTAAGATTTGTGTGTGTCATTTATCTGTGTCTAGCTTTAAGTGCCTGTGATGGCAATAGGAGAATTTGGGTTTGGTTTAGGCGACTAAAAACCTGCAGGAATCTATTTATTACATTTGGACCTTTTCCTAAGTTGTGAAGAAATTAAGCTGGTAGTAATAGGAAATGTTTGGGAAGCATACATTTATATTTCTTTTATTCACACAAAAGTGGTAAATTTTATTCAATTTGTACATAAACATTTAATTTTTCAAGTGCTAACCTTTATGTTAATCTCGCAACAAAATTGCGCCTAACACTGAAGCTTTGAAATGTTGAGTCACCATCTCCTAGAGAGTGATAGTGGCAGGTTGTATTGTGTTCCTACAGTGGAATTGGGGCATGGATTTGGTATCCACTTTGTTTTTTTGTTTTGTTTTGTTTTTTTGCTGTGGATTCCTAGACTCTGCCACTAGGCTTACATGCCTGATTCAGTGTGGTTTGCATATCTGTATTATGAAAATCCATCAGGTCATGTATTATAAACTTGGGCTCTAGAACCAAACCAGACTGAGTCCATTCTATTCTTTTCCCTATTGTCTATGACCTCTTTTGTCCTCATCTGTGAGAAAGGGAGGTTAAGTAAAATGGTGGAAGGTGCTAGCCAAGATCTGTTTAAGAGAGGAGACTGGGTCTGGAAGGTAGGAGGGTAGTATTAACTGCCTGGGGTTGCATTTCCTCTACCTAGCTGATTTGCCTCTTAAGGATTTTGTTTGTGGGAAGATGAGCAAGTGGAGAGGTGAAGATGGGAAGAAGGCAGCTGACTAGGTCAGTGGGGACCTTTGTGCCAGATGCAGAACTTCTACAGGAATTGCCACCTGTCCCTTGCCAGCTCTTCCTAATGACTGCAACTTGCACAGAAGGTGGCCCTTTTCCTAGCTATTTTCCCTTCTCTGGCTCCACTCATAAATGATCAGTTTCCAGTGACCAAGGATGTCAATTGGAAAAGGTGTTGAATATTAGACCTCTTCATAGTTCAAAGGTGACACTTCAGTTGATGTGCCTTAAATGGCGATAGAACTAGACTACCTAGTAAAGTAACTGGGATTCCGAGAGATAAATCCACCCTGTTGCTTGTTCTCAATAGGCTTCAGAAAAGGAGACCTGCTTGTGGAGTCAAATGGGAATGTCCTTTAGCAGACATAGTGAGTAAAAGATTTGTGGAGGGACACAGTGTATTTAGGCAGAAGAGGAATTGATTTTAAAATGAATAATTAAAGCCAGTAAATTATATGTGCTTGTTTGGGACAGCTGAGTAAAGGTCCCACTTTCCCTTGTAAAGACTGCAAAGAATATGTGCGGGCACACAGGAAATGCTCAATAAATATTTATTGGAGTTTTTGGTTGTTTGTTTGCTTAGTTTCCGAGACAGTTTCTCTGTGTAGTCCTAGCTGTTATGGAATTTGCTCTGTAGACCAGGCTGACCTCAAAATCAGAGATTCACCTGCCTCTGCTTCCTCAGTGCTGAGATGAAAGGCATGCATCACTACACCCAACTCAATAAGTATCTGTTAACCAATAACACAAAAGTGGTGTTTTTCTAATATGACATTTTAGGGGCTAGTTCTTTGTTGTTGCTTCCTTAATTTGGGAAGCAAGTTGACAATCTAACCATTGCAGTTAAAACAGAAGGAAAGATCATCTTAAGTGTAGGTTCTGAAAGTATTTTTGATGGCTTAGTTTTGTTTTAGTCAATAACCACAGTCAGTGTTTCCTATTAATAAAGCGTCGGTGTATGTGGATGAGGTGACTCCTGTTTAATTCCAGTGTAAAATAAGGCACAGGTTTGATTCTTCTCAGAAGTCACGCTCTTATCAGGAAGTTTAGGGTCATGTGTAAAACTGTGATGATGTCTGTCTTGACATCACTCTGTTCATATAAATTATTTCTCTTTTTTTTTTCAATTCCTATTTCCCATTGTACTTTCAACATCTAGCTCTTACTTATAAGAATAAAACATTGCTGACAAAATACTTTGTGCCTGAGAAAAGTTTTGAAAGTTTCCCTCTGGAGTCTCCATTCTCATTTAACTCCACAAATGGGTCTCTTTTCTGAAGCCATTGACGACAAGCAACAGGGTGGATTTTTCTCACTGACTTCCAGCTACTGTCCTTTATTTTACTAGATAGTCTAGTTCTATCACCAGCTAAGGCACGGCAGCTGGTGTGATAAGCTAGATAAGCTAGAGCTTATTTTAAAAAAAAAAAGACTTAAAAGGAACTCAAGCCAGGGTTTAGTTTGTCCAACTCATCAAACACTGTTCCTTCCTTTCCAGGATAACCATGGAGTTCCAGCTTGAGTGCTCTTTCAAATGCCATTTTTAGAGTGAGCTGACTATCTAGTTGCTCATAAGATCTTGTCACTGTCTACTGGCGTCACTTTACCTGACAGTCCAGTGGGTGTCTAAGGAAGACCACGTCAACAGAAGTGGAGTTAAATATCTTGAACTCCCCACATATGTTTTCAACTTAGACTGGAAATCAGCATTTCTATCTTCTTTGGGGAAAGAGAGAAGCAAAAGAATGAACTCTTCAGTTCCTCTTGCCCAAATCCATCACTAATTTTTAAAAATACAAACATTCTTACATTCTCTGAAAGCCTTTATGCACCATTCAAATGTCTGCAAAGCTTTGTGTTGGCTACATAAACAGAATGGAGTCTTACTGTTTCAAAACCAAGCTAGAGGGTCTTGAGAAGGTCTCATGTTGATAAGCTTCCTCTTAAGAACATGTGTGTCAACGCTATAGTGTATACCCATCTTATTAGTTCCCAATCTTCTAAGAAAACCAGGAACCTATTTTAATTTCCTGTTCTAGCAGCTACTGTGGCAGATCCCCATGAAATAGGATCTGGCCCTGAGGAAGGACAACCCTTGTGTTCTGGAGTTACGGCTGTGTACTAGAGACCATGGCTTCTCTGGAGGGGATTTGATTCAGCAGCAATGTTTTACTTGTTGACTAGTTTGCAATTTTGAAAAAGTAATGCATTTAACTGCTTTCCTTGCTTTTAGCTCCATGCTTTAAGCTGGACCTTTCTGGAAACAGCAATTATGAGGTGATGTTAAATGTCTTAAAATATACACGCAGGATTTTCTGCTTCTAATATTTCTGTGGTTTTTCTGTCTTTCAAGGCTCTTCCCTTTGGTGCCCATATAACTCCCAGTGACTGTTAACACAATGGTGTTACCAAGACACAAAGACAGAGAATGTGCCATGAGCCGGTTCTCCAAAACTGTCAGATGGCTTAAGTTAAGAAAATTATGAGTCTGTGTTGTTACAGCCTGGGGAAAAGTAGAACAGTGTTTCAGACTGGCCTGCTCATTTAGCAGGGAGGCACAGCCAGACACTGAGGCCCCAGCAAACATCCTGCTACCCAGCTGGGCACCTTCCTCCTGGAGGCAGGAATCCTGTGCCCAAGTAGGTTTTTCTAAGTCCAAGACTCTTCTTCCTCCCCCCAGGAGTATGTCCTTGTTGGCAAGGAAACACAGAGCGTCACATTTAAAATTTTAAGATGACAAAACAAAGGACACATTTTTTACTTTCTGTTTAAAAATATTTTCTTGGGAACATCTCTTTCCCTGCTCATAGGATTATAGTTGATATCTTCCAAAGGTCGTGAGGAAATTGCACATGTGTTTTCTGTCCCAGCCTGCCATTTCATAATGATCACTTTGGGGTGCTTTCTTTCTTTTATTGGTTGCATCATCATTTATTAAAATACTTATTAATGGATGGGCTAAAAGTTATGATTTATTATTGATTGGCTGTGGTGCTGAGGAAGTGTTCTACCCTGAGCTTTGTTCCTTGTATTGGCTTTATTGTTTAAATTCACTTCCTTGGTTAGTATATTAAGACCCACTGTTTAGAGCAGGTTACTGTTATGTGGGAAGTAGTCTGTCCTGAGGCACACCCTGGGTGCCAGTTTGTCATAGGGTGATACCAGGCATGGAGGATTCTATGCTTCCGGTGGATGTGACAGCCTAAGAAATATATATTCTATTTCTGTCCCAAGCTCCTGCAACAGAGCTGCGAATGGCCTTGTGATGGTCTGTGTGATAGGGATGCTAAGAACACCTTTGTTCTAAACTACTTGGCCTTTGATCTCATTCTCTGACACATAGCTAGGCAAACCCTTCTCATTTCCTGAGTAATGGGCTGATAAGAGCATCCTAGCTCTCAAATCTCTTAGCACCTCCTGGGTGATGGGACTTTCTTTGTCCTAAGCATAGGACTCCTAGACAGCTTCAGGATAGGAACCAGTTATCAGAAAGACCAGGTGAAGATTAGAAACCCAGGCATTTCCGTTCTGGATGGAAGGGAGACTTGTTAAAAATTGAACACACCTTTATGATGAGGCACAGCCCTGAAGGTTTTTAGTCTGAGAGGTTCAGAGAGTTCCTGGCCAAGCAAATACCTCCAGGAGGATTCCAGGTAGAGAGCAGGAAAGGAATGTACTTCTTCATCCTAATTCTGGGGTAATGGGGTAGAGGAACCCCAGCTCTGAGGGGACACACACTTTTGTACTTGGGACCCTTCTATATGTCAAATGATGTTTTTCCTTGTTTAGCTTCTCATTTCTATCTTAACTATTGTAACAATAGAAACAAAATTGTTTTCCTGAGTTCTATAACTGGCTCTACCAAATTATTGAATCCTTGCAGAAGCGTGTGAAAAGCTCTGCTTGACAGCTAGTGGATCAGAATGTCAAAAGTGCGAGAGTTCAACACTTGGGCTTGCATTTGGGGGCAGCCTTTGAGACTGAGCCCCTGCACCTGCAGGCCTGCACTAATTGAATGAATAGTGTCAGGCATACATTGAACCATTTAGTAACTAGTTAGTATCCAGCAAGTTGGGGACTCGTTAGTGTGGGCAAAAGTCTGTTTGGTGTCAGAATCATTGCGAGTAGAGAAAGAGCCGTTTCTCCTTATATGTTGATGTGGCATGCTGTTGGCAGGGCATTGGTTTTAAATAATTCACAGTTGCAGAGAATGTGTAGAATAGTAATAGAGTTTTGAATTATAACCCCACTGAGCACTGTTGGGGTTAAAAATAAGGTTCTAGATATAGTCCTGGCTCCAGCCTCAGCTTTGTTTATTTCATGTTTTAGCAGGGACATGTATTCATCCACAGAGCAAGGATCAGATGCATAGGGGAGCCTCGGGGTTGGTTTATTCTATGGCTTAGTCACATCCATGGGACTCTGGATGCTTTATGATTTCCACTTGCCACCTCAGCACACTGTTTTGGTGACAAATGAATCCTTCTCTTGGGGACAACACAGCCTGACTGTAGCTATTGCATCAAGGCATACCCTTTTTAGAGAGGCTTTCTTGGGTCCAACGGTATGAATATACATATGTACAAGTAGTTGACCAAGGAGACAACTAGTTTAGGGTTCAAAATAAGAAATGAATGTGTAAATCCCGAGGAGCCCTACAAAATGACAAAGGGAACTTTTTGAAACCCAAATCCTCTTGACATCTCTGTCTGAATTGCTCACTGAAGATGAGAACAGTGCCATTAGTGGCTAAACCATCAGAACATTCTCTGTGGGAATCAGAGGTGGTGGGGGCCAGACTCTCTGCCAGCCAACAGTCCCTAAATGGAGAGTAGATTGTTCTAGAAAGGAGGGAGGAAGCCAGCACCAGATACTAAAGGAACAATCAAGGTACTCACCACACCTGTTTCTTTAGTTGTAAAAAGGGAGTTCTAATCGTGCTTAATAAGATTATTGTGAAAATCTAATGAATTAATAATATAAAGACAGGGCCAGGCCCATAATAAACATTCAGTTAATGACAGCTCCTGTTACGACACTGAAAGTCATTCCATTAGTTTTATATAAAAAAAAACAATTAAGCAGCTGCAAGAATGATTCATAATGCACTGTAATCAAAACTGGGACAAAGGTGGCATTCAGTCCTGATAATCTTAGCATGGCCATTTGGCACCTGAGCCATATGCACTTGAAACCTTCAGGATGGCCCAGTCACCAGGAGTGTGGTCAGAGAGATAAGAGATAGGTGGAGTGGAGGGAGCAGAGTATTTGAGTGCTCACTTGGAGCTCTGGCAAGACTGTGTGTGATCTGTGAAGCTCAGGGTCTTGAGAAAGAATCCTCAACAGTTGTGCAGGCAGGTAACCACCTGGGGGCCAGCCTTCACGGTGTATTCTCTGTTTTTAGTGCAGGACAGCAGCTGAGCACAACTATGGCCACTAGACAGTTTTCTGAGGAAAGTCTGAGATAGTGTCTCAAATGTGTGTCTATGTGCATACATTTGTGGGTATATTTTAATTTTGGTATTGCTGGCTGTTAATGGCTAAGCAGCCAACTAGGTGACAGTTCAAAGAAGATAATAGTCTACAAATCCCTGGAAGCCTTGAGAAACCAAAGATGGGTTGTTATTTGGGGCACAGTGGGGAAAGTGGGTGAAGAGAAGAAAGGCAAAGTAATTAAGATAATTAGCACACAGATCCTTGGCAGTATTGAAAGCTATTAAGTATTTGATTTTTTAAATGATATTATTCAAATTTTGCTAAATATGGCTTGTAATATGTCAGTCAATGAATAACTATTTGTAAAATTGATGACCTGCTTTAGTACACATGTCTGTCTTCTTATATCATTTAAGACAATGATAAACTGAAAGGAAGCATATATAGAGGATTTATTAGGGGTTTTTGAGAGAGGGAGAAAAAAAGAGAGAGGATTGTAGGTGGTAGATAGAACTCAGGGACTCAGACATATTGAATAAGTATTCTCCCAAGAACTAAAGTCTCATCCCTTTTGATTTTAGTGTGTGTGTGTGTGTGTGTGTGTGTGTGTGTGTGTGTGTGTACACGTGTGTGTGTACATACATACATACTTTGAGAACAGGATCTCTTGTATCCAAGGCTGATATTGAACTCACTATGTAGCTGGAGATGACCTTGAACCTCCTCAATGCTGGGATTGCAGGTGTTTCCTACTACGTCTTGTTTTTATGTAGTGCTGGAGCTGTGCATGCTGTTGAAGCATTTTGCCAACTGAGCCATGTCCCTGGTACATTTTTATTTTTCGCTTGCATTTTCTTTCTTTCTTTCTTTCTTTCTTTCTTTCTTTCTTTCTTTCTTTCTTTCTTTCTTTCTTTCTTTCTTTCTTTCTTTCTTTCTTTCTCTCTCTCTCTCTCTCTCTCTCTCTCTCTCTCTCTCTTCTTTCTTTCTTTCTTTCTTTCTTTCTTTGTTTTTCTTTCTTTTTCTTTCTTTCTTTCAAGTCAGGATCTCACCAAGTTGCCCAAGCATGCTTTCAATGAGAGTTCTTCCTGGCTTAGTACCTAGAATTTAAGGTCTTTAGGTCCAGGCTTTGCCTTGCCTTCCCTTCAAAATTATAGGTTCTTAAAGATATAGCATCCTCATTTTTACCCTTCCATTCTTATGTGTTAAAGTAAGCCAGCATGTTTCAAAATAATATGGCCCTGATTTTGGATTTAAATAACATTTTAGCGTTTTGTGATCTATTACCCACACACTGAATGTATATGACACCTAAGACAGAAAGCTAGTATGCATTGAAAGAAAGGGACTTTTCATGACCTATATGGTGAGTTACTATTCTTTGGTAATTACTAGGTGCCATTAGAAGCATCAGTGCCATGTTTTCATGTGTTCCAATATTAATAATCTCAGATTCCATTTTAATATCTGTCATGGTAGCTTGTAAATCATAATGAGCATCACGTGAATGAAGGATTTGACTGTAATGCAATAAAACTCATGACTTTGGAGTTTTGTGTCATTGTATTTTTGGTTGCTGTCCTCTCTGTTACAAGCTTATTGACTCTGCCAGTGTAGGTAGTAGACCAATTTGGCCTTGGTTTGTAGACTTGAGATAGAGCAACTCACCTTAGAAGTATGCTACCCATCAAGTAAATGGTTATGTGAAGAGAGTTAAGAAGAAAGGTCAAGAATAGGGAAGGAGTTTTCGTGTTGCTATTTGCATATTCCTCTTCTATCATTGTAATTCCATTTTCTTTAGGTAGCAGGTAACTTTCTAGAGAGCAAAGGCAGAACCGATTTTCCTGGTATTCCCACCCCAGAGAAGGAACAAACGAGTAAATACATGTGTCAGATTTGTGTGTCACTATTGGTGACTATGTTTTCAGGTTCTAAAGGACAAGGTATCATTAGAGGAAAACACTTAAATCCAGTTCTCACACACTGCTTTGGTTATCTGTAAGACCACAATCCGTGTCCTCACTTTCCTAGGTAGGCTATGTGTAAAGTTCAGAAGTGAGATCAGTGAATGGGGGCTATTTAAATAGGGAACACACATCATTGAAGAAAGGCTTCCATTTCCCCTGGTTCCCAGGTGCCTAAGAATTTAGACTCCTTCACAGTGACCATCCCTAGTATAAAACACTGCCTCTGCTCCCACTTCTGTTCTTACTGAGGGACACTATTCCCAAATAGGATTAGGTTTTCCATCCAGGAGCCTGACCTTCATGTTCTGTTGCTATTATATTTGACATTCATGCACTTTAGTCCTACCTAAATTAGGGCCCAAGACTCAACATGGCCTCCCCTAAATGCAGACTCTCAAGATTGTTTAGAATTGGACAGGAGCACACATTTTGGGGCTTGATGATGTAGCTTAGTGGTAAAATATTTGTTTATCATGCAAAAGGCTGTGGGATTGATCCAACAAGACCACTCCTACATATATTTCTTTTAAAACTTTTACTTCTTTGTGGGTACAGTATGAAGAGCCACAGAAATCATTGTCCTAAGCATATGAAAAGGAACACACCCAACCTAATTACAGAGAGTGCCTGGATCAGTCAAGGTAACTAACTGATCTGCACTGCGGTGCACAGTTCATGGCCCCATCACGGCAACATTGCAGCACAGCGGTGTTCAGCCTATGTTCATGCCTTGCTTTCTTTTCAACTCATTTCTTCCCCAGTGTGTTCGCACCCGATTTCATCAGGTTAAGCTGCTGTAAGCCTCAAAAGGACAATTCGGGACCCATCAAGATACTGGCCTAAGACAGTTTTCTTCCTGTTGTTACTCCGTTCCTTTAGTTGTGCTCTCATATTTTGACACAGTAGAGGCTCATTGTGGCAGGAGCTTAAATAAATAGGAATTGGCCTCATAGCCCATTTCCAGGAAAAATGAGAACAGCAGGTGTTATCTGATGTAATTAAAGTGTGTTGAACCCTGAACAAAGTACTCAGTGTAAATCTTCATTGGTCCCTTACAATGAGCCAGCTTAGAATCCGTTCTGCGAATTACCTGCCGGTTGGAAGGTCTGTGGCCTTTGGGAGAACATGTTATAAATTTTATAGCAGGCCTACTAGGAAGTTCCTTGTCAATAATTTTAGAAGGGTACTTAGAGACTATTAATATCCTCTCTTGGAGCCCAGTTATCTTGTCTACACATGGGCATAACTTCCTTTTCCACTTGAGTTAATGTTGAACTTTTAAAAGAAGCATTTTAAGATCTGACTACAGTTTCTCAGATTCACTGATCTACTAGAATGAGTGGTTCATCTGCCCTTTCTTTTCCCAATATCCGTTTTAAAAAGTTCTGGTAAATGAGAAATATCTTGATCATGGGTGTTTATGTCCTAGATTTGCTTAGATATGAGATTGCTGCATTCAAATCTCAGTTCATTTTGTATTTTTCACAAATGACTTATAATCAGACCTAAATGAGTAACTTTGAAAGGTTTATATTTTTTCTGCCTTGATTGCACACATGCACACACTGATATGATATATAGATATATGCTGATATAGAATTGCTTAAATATTATAAATCATGTCAGATATCTCTTTGGTTCACTCTCAGTTTCCAGATATTTCAAAATCCTTTATTGTGTAGGCTTATGATGGATTTATTGACTGCTAACAGACACTTGTTATTCATCCTAAATGCTGCTTTGCCAGCTTCAGCTGCCCTCTCCAGTTTATACTTTTTCTTTCCTCTGAAGATAATCTTAAAAGAAGTTGCTACTGTTCTTAAGATAATGAGGAATAGATGGGGAATTGAGGAAACATCTGGCAGGTGAGAAAGAGGCCTTTAGTATTTGTCTCTCAAGGACAAGTTAACCTCTTTCTTTCTCTAAAAAATAAATTCCTTGTGTGTGTGTGTGTGTATGTGTGTGTGTGTACCAATGAGTATTTTTTTAATTTATGAGACAGGGAGGGAGGGAGAGAGGGAAAGAGGAAGGAAAGAGAGGGGGCAGAGACAGAGAGACACCTTGGAAGTCATAGAGCACCTTCCAGAAGTCAGTCCCTTCTTTCCACTCTAGGGACCTCACCTGGTTTCTGGGGACCAAACCCAAGTTGTCAGTCTTGTACAGCCAGCCCCTTTACCAATGGAACCATCTCACCGGGCCCTGGTTAACCTAGCTCTTAAACTCACTCAACAAAAAATACAAGAATCATTAGACAACTTTTAAAATCCCGGCCTATCTGCCCCTCTTCTGGTTCTGAGTTGGAATAGAGTTGTCTTCCACAGGGGAATAATTTGTCTCTATTAATCGAGAACAAATGTGTATGCGTGTTTTAATTACACAGTAAATTAGGAGAATTCAAGATGCAAGAATATGTGAAAGCCAAGAATTCAAAACTAACAACTCAAAAATATAAGTAGATAAGCAGGGAAAATATCTCAGCAGAAGAATGCAAGCAGGTCTCAAGATACAGAAGGGGGTGGGGTGGGAACAAGGCAAAGACAAATGGCTAGGGTTTTGCTAAACATCTTTCCAAGCAGAATGACTCTAATTTATGGCTGCAAGCCTTGCTGGCTGTATGTGGCAGGGGAAGAGGCCACACTCATAGGATTACTCCAACATGTCTGGGTCCAGCCAGTAGCTCTCCAAGTCTTCAGTAAAGAGTACAGAGTAAGGATTCCCTGTGTGAACTCGGACTTCACAAGCTCCCATAGGATGGATTCCTTCTGGGTCTATGAACTTTATAATCTGTGCAAAGTTTGTATTTTCGGAAGGTTTTCTAGAGTGTCTCTTATGCTTTCAAGTGTCTAAATATTTGGAATTCAAACTGTTATTTGAGTAACATGGACATTTGTTGACTTTGTTCTCTCTCATTTAGAATTAACCAGAAATACCTTCCCAAAAACTTCGGTTGCTTTTTTTTTTTGTGGGGGGGGCCAAGAAAATTCAGATTCGAAAAAATTCTCTGACTTCACTGTGGATGGTGGAATGTTTTCTTTCAAATTTGGTGTCTTCCGGACTGGTGAGATGGCTCTGAGAATAAAGGCAGTTGTCACTAAGCTTGGTGACCTGAATTTGATCTCTGGGACCCACATGGTAGAAGGAAGGAGAGAACCATTTCCCGCAAATTTCCCTCTGATCTTCACATGTGCAAAGTGGCACACTTGGTGAGCACATGTATGTTTGTGTGCACATTCATATATACCGCAAACACATATTTATACCATACTCAAGGGCATATCACATACACACCACACACCAATACACATTTCACAATAAATAGATGCATAGATAAATACAAATGCAAAGTGCTTCCTGACATGTTCAACCTTTTCCTATCAGTCTATCCTTTTCTATCCATATATGTATTTAGGTATCTTTTAAAAATTGTCCTGGATTTATGAGTGCATATGTAAGCTACCTTAAATCCCTTTTGGAAGAAAGTTATACATAAATAGAATACATGCCTCCCCATGTTGTGAGAGCTGGAAGACTGATTACAGGAAAGGATGCTGGTATTCACTCAGCTATGATTGGGGGCAGTAATGTCACCCTTTGAGTTTTGATTCTGCTGATGGAAGCTGGGAAAGTCCTCTTCAAATGGAGTCCCATCCTAGGAGCTTGTAATAGGGCCTCTGGCTGACGTTCAAGGTGAAACTAAGATAACCTTTGTCTTCCTGGTACAACTTTAAGCTGATTTCTCAGGTACAGCCACTTATTGTATGTTATAAGGTTGCTTATCTTGTGTCCCCCATTGGACTTTGAGCTCGTTAGGAGGAGAGGAAGGCCATCACCCCTGTGTATTTATCATTTGTTTTGAAGGCAATGTTTTTCCCAGAGTAGGCAGAAATGTGAGTCAAGTTAATGATCAAGACACTAGTTAGGAGACATTTGGCTTTCACATGGATCACCAAAGGGCTGTTCTCAATAGTAAGACTGGCATGTCAAGGGTGTCATGGGATTGTTTGTGGTAAAAGTGCCATAGCTTTTGGGAAGCTCCAAAACTTAGTGATGATTGGTATTCTTCTACCACAGTTTCCTGCCCTAGCACTAAAAAAATCAACAGTCAGCCTTAAACAGAAGTGATCCAATTTAATTTTATAGTAGCTGATTCCTAAAAATTATAGGATGTAGTTACTGTTTTGTTTTGGTTTTTTTTTAATATAAGTTTTATATCAATAGAAATTAATGGACAGTGGTCAAGTGTGAGAGCCCTGAGCTGACCTTTACAGTTTAGGCCATGGTTGGAGCCCGAGGCTGTCCGCCCCATTGAAGCTGGAGTACAAGCATCCTTCCCCATAGGCCTGGCTTTTCTCATGTACATGGATTCTACATATCTGAATATCATCATAATTGCCCCTTTCCTTCCTTGCAGCCTTTGGTAGGAGTAATAGCATAACTGTGGTCGCATTTAACAAGACACAGCAGGTCTGTATTTCAGGCTTAGGTGGAGCTTTGTAATGATTCTTGGCTGAGGTGGCTCACACACATCTCAAAAATACACCCCATAAATGTCTTTGACTGGCCTGAAAGTCATCCATGTTTTTCCTCTGAAACGCTGATGAAGCAAGTGGGGAACAAGGAAGTATGCAAGAGCCAGAAGTCAGTTCTTTTTAACTCCCCAATGTAAGTTTCATTTTCCCCAATGAGGATGGTGGGAAATCCTGCAGCTCTGTGCCAGGTGTTGGTCAGCATTGATGGCAAAAACTACATAGGAGAAGTTAATAATTAAGAAGGTGGCAGCCCTCCCCCTCCTGAGGCAGTGTCTGTCCTTTGCTGAAACAATCCCCTAGCCAGCCCCTGATCTCTATGCCAAGAATTAGCTCTATTTGTTGCTGACTCTTTTGTGGCTTTCTTGCTGTCCTAAGCTATGTGCCTAGTCCTGTAGGTTGTTCAGCTGCAGGTTGAGTATCTGCAGGCCCAGGCCTGCCTAGGCCATCCTTTTCTGCCACAGGCTTCCGGAACAGACCCTAGGGGATTTGGGATTAGGCACCTCAAAGCAGCAAGTAGAACTTTACCATGCCTAACTGGTTTCTTGCCTTTTATAGCTTCACCCATTGACATGAAGTAAAGAGAAAAAGGGGAAAAAAAATCATTACTTGGGTTTTAATGCCAAGTGGGAAACCGAGTTCAGTAGTCAGCTGTTCTCACCAGTGAGTCTAGATACTTCCTAGACCCCAGCATATTTTTGGTAGGTTGTATCTTATCATTAATGTAAAAATCTTGTACACTGACAACTTTCAAGTAATCTGCAGATGTAGAATTAAAGTCCAGCGTATAAAATAGATTTTGATTAGACAAAAAAAGGACCCTCTTAGCTAGGTATAGTGATTCATGCCTTTGCTCCCAGCATGCCAGAGGCAGAGGCAGGCACACCTCTGGCATTTTCAAAGCCAGCCTGGTCTACTGGTCTACATAGTGTAGTGAGTGCCAGGGCAGTCAGGGCTATGTAGAAGGACCCCTGTCTAAAAAATAAGAAAAGAAAGAAAAAGGAAGGTCCCCTCTGATCCATTAAACTTGAGCCACTCTGCCCAAATGGTCATCCAGAGCACATAACATCCAGTGTAAGCAGAACGAGCCTGCGAAGTCACTGGGTAAGTGTGAAAATTTAGCATTTCCACATGCTAAAATTGAGCTGCCAGACAGTACAATGTGATAATCTGATGGAAGAAATGTAGATCTCAGCGGTAAGAATTCTGACATCAGTGCCAACTGTGTAATCTTAGTTCCCAACCTCCCTGAGCCTCAGTTTCCCTGTTATAGAAGGATAATGAATGAGATCATCTCTTTTATAGCATGGCGCATAAGCTTGGCCCACAGAGGTTTCCAGTAAGTTATGGCAACATTACTGTTATTTTCGTTGTCGGCATAGAGAGTCAATAGTAATTTTTGTACTTTGAATTTAGGGAATAAGCTTACAAATAGAAGTAGTGCCAGTCATAAAAGCTGCCTGCTCTTTAAATGTGTGCATTCTTCCTTAGTAAGCACTTCAGCCATGGTCGGAATGTTTCCACTTTAAAAGCCATGGAATGGTTTTTTGTCTTAAAATACACCGTGTATGTCATTTCTCAGCAGTCTTATTTGCACAGTGCGGTAGCAGTGGGCAAGGCTGTTATCTAGTGATTTCTCACTTTTTCTCATTCAAGTGAGAATGAAATACCAGATCAACAGCTGCAAGTTGCTGAGTTCTAGAACAGTGGTCTCTCTGCCTCTGGGGTGCTAGTTATCCTTCTTGTACTTTTTAAAGTCAAGGGTAGATCTGGGATATGAACACAGATAAAGCCCTGCACCTTTTTGCTGTTTATAATATGCATTATTACAATTGATGTTTTGATTACTATGCTCATAGTCATTTATTTACATAGTTTTGTGAGTATTTTTATAGGCTAAATTGTCAAATTTCTCCCCACAGAAGATCTTTCAATCCACTTTCTTTAGGGGGAGATGGCTAGGGGCTCAAGACAGGGTTTCATTATGTAGCTCTGACTGTCCTAGAACTCACTGGGTAGCCTGAACTGGCCTCAAACTCCTCCTGTCTTTACCTCCTAGTGGTGGGATTGAGGGGATGGGCCACCACACCTGGCTCCAATTCACTTTCTTAACCTGCAGCGTGTGAGTACCTGTTTAGCTCCCATTTGTAAAAACAGGCATCAGAGATGTAAGTAAAACCATCTTTTGAAGTTGACTAAGTAAATATTTCCTTTGAAAACACTGTAAGCCACCGTGTGGTGGCACACGCCTTTAATCCGAGCACTTGAGAGACAGAGGCAGGTGGATCTCTGAATTTGGGGCCGTACTGATCTCCAGAGTAAGTTCCAGGACAGCCAGAGTTAGAACAGAGAAACCCTGTCTCAAAAAAACAAAAGAAAAAAAGAAAAAAAAAGGAAACACATTGTAAGCAGAAGGAGGGTGGTCAGACTTTCTGATTGGACTGCATGGGGCTTCTTCGTGAATGTTTTTGTAGATATACATTTTAAAAAGTTTCTAGAAAATTGGACATAGACTGCCCTCTTATAGTATAAGTATAGTGTAAGTATATCTATACTAGTAAGTACAGATTATGTGTACAGGATTTTCAGATTCCAAATCCAGATTCTGAAATGTTAGAATCCAAAACATTTGAGAACTGCCATGCTGCCACAAGTGGAAAATTCCACTCTAGACCTCCTGTGAACAGGTTGCAGTCAAAATGCAGCTGCACCAAAAATATTGCATAAAAATCATCTGCAGGCTATATGTGCAAGTATGTGTATGCAGTCCTATATGAATCATGTGTATAGACTTTATTTTCATCCCCAATAGCATCATTAGGTATAGTCAGATGTTCCAGAATCGGGGGAAAATAGCCTACAATACAAAACATGTCTGGTCAAAAGATTATGGATAGGGCATGTTCCATCTGTATGGACAGTGTTTTTGTTTTTTTTATTTTAAAGAGTGTAGCCCAGGAGCAGCCTAGTGTTCTAGTAATCCATACTGTCAGGGCATCTCAGGGTCACTGGCTGCCATGTCTTCTCAGGGCTTGGAGTGGAGACCCACCATTTGACATTTTACATTTTATCAAATGTGATTCTTATTATATAAGAGTGTTTTACAGTGCTTAGTGGATTAAAGTTAAGCATTTTCTTATCAGTTATTCATACCAGCCACTATGAAAGACTCTAGGGATATAAAAGACACAGGTTATCCTGCCTTTGTCCTGCCGTATTTGGTATATCCAGCCCTGGGACAAAACCTGAAAGTCTTGTGTAGTAAATACATGCTTTCTCTACAGGTAATGTGACTATAGTTTGTGCACCTAGTGTAGAAGATGTGGATAAAGTGTGATTCTTTCCAGCCACAGACGTAATAGGAGGGAACCCTGAGCTAATTTTAAAGAAGCTAGAAGTCAGGTTTACATACCTGTGTATCCTCCAGGCAAGCAAACAGGGTTGAGCAATGAGGCTAAGAAGGTAGCCTGAGGTTAGGGAATTATCATAGTTCTTTAGGCTGTTCCTCCTAGAGTTTGCTTTCTCTGAGCTTCAGCTGTTATGTGAAATCGGATGATAGTGTGTACTAACCTATAGTACCAGAACTTGAGTGTAGCATTTGGCAGACAAGAGGTAAAACAGAAATAAATGTGAAGCCAAATGGAGGCACAAGCAGTGTGGACCGACATGAATCTGGAAATTGCCAACTGCTATCACTTTTCACATATACGTAGTAAGTTGATGGTGTGAGCCTGTGGTTTCTACTCCATGTTTTCTTTCTTTTTTTTTTTTAAGGCCTTTAACATGACACTGAGTTCTGTGTTTAAAGTTTATGGAAAGACCCATTTTGGAATAACTATGTGGTTAGGATGAGGGTGTAGAATATGTCAGAACAGGCTTCTTCTGTGCCAGGGCTCTTAGGAAGTCTGCATGAGCTTGAAGCTGTGAAAGCTTCATTCACAATTAATCTTTTTTGTACCATGTACGGTGCAGGTTTTGGTTTGTTGCTTAGCGCTGGAATTTGCCTTGTCTAGTACAGTTTTTGTCCCTCTTTCCACAGGATAAATTCTCTACCTAGATTCAGCCCTTCTAGACTTCATTCATGACACTAGCTTCCTAGAGGTTGAGTCTAGTCCACTACCAGGTAATAGTGGCCAAATCTTTGTTTTAAGATTTTGTTTTTTGGAAACTTTGATTTTTCTGTTCCCTAAGACTGTCCAATGGCCTCGTTACATGCATCACAGCTCCTGACCCTTGGAGTGCCTGCATTCATTTTATACTCATGTCTTGGTCCTGTGTATACAACAGACTCTCTTTCTTGGTTGCTGCACCCTTTGTACCCACTGTCCTAGGATGGGTTCCCTGGAAGTGAACCTAAAAAGAGAATTTGTACGCAAGTGATTTGTCATATGTTCTATCATACATAGAAAACAGTAAAGGTTTAAGGAAACAGTATAGGGCAGGGCAAGAAGCTGGTTGTTGTCATGGGTTTAGTTGAAGTCCAACCTCAGCCTTATCACATGGGGCATATGCAGCATGGACTGCTGGAAAAAGTGGTCTCTCACCTTAAGGATGGAAGGTTTCCTTCAGACTCCTATACTTGTTAATCATTGGCTATCGGCTGACCCTAGGAAGAAGAATCACCCAGACATTTCCCTGTTGATAACACTATAAGGACTTAGTTACAAGGACAGTACTCAGGAGACCTTATCAACCAGCAGACACAGCAGCTTGAGTCTATTGCGCTGCCCAGCAAAAGAGATTCAGGCAGTATATATTTCTGTATTACCCACTGATTAAATTCCTACTGATCCTTCAAGACCCAAACAGATCCCACCTTGGAGATGTTTTGCCCAGCCTAGAAAGCCACTTTCTGATTTAATGATGTTATCAATCTCTACTTCTTGGTGTCTCATTATAAGGTTGATCAAGACCTACTTTCCATTACCACAGATTGGCTTAGTGTTTGATTCCCTGCTAGACTGATGAGTTTCTTGAGGGCACAGCAAGTTTTAATTCACCTTTAAATAGCTACTCTCCAGACCCCAGCTCTCTGTGTAGCTGTTTAGGAAAGGTCCTTTGAAATGAAATGAGCTTCAACATCCTAGGCCTCTTGATGTTTTGCTCTAGAGATTTGCTCCTAGAGACCATTCAAACCTTCCCTCTCTGGGGGGTTCTCTTTTAGAATACTGCTCAGCCTACTTGTCTTTTCTCCCCAGAATCCCACCAATACTACGTTTCTACAGTGGACTCTCTAGACACTCTTTGTCATCCATCACTTATCCCACATGCCACAGGAGCATAGGCGACTCCTTTTCATCTCCCTAGGCAGCTTGCGCAGATAGGCTACTGTGTTGGTGCCACCTCTGTGGTCTGGGACCTAGGGAAGGTGAGCAAGTATCACATTTTCTGTGATACTTCCTCTCAGTATTTGGCAATTTCTGCCTATATCAGTAATGTCTTGACTTATCAAGAATCATTTCAGGGACTGAAAAGGGTGAGTATTTCCTAGTTTGGATTGGAACTAGACTCTGAATATTGCAATTACAATCCACTAGCCAAATGGAAATATTCATTTACTTATTTATGACGTACTCAATTCAATTTTGTTTCTTCTGTTCCTTGTACTGGGTGAGGGCAACATGAATAAGATTTGGCTCTATTTGCATTTAAGGACTTTATAATCAAGGAGAGGAGATGAACTTGACAGATATGTACTCAATTCATACCCATCAAAGAGATAATGGAATATATACAAGAAGATAAGTGTTTACAAGTTTAGAATATAATTTCTAGGGGTAGGCAGTTGGTGGTAGAGTGCGTACTCTGTATATGTGAAGCCCAAGTTCAATCTAGTATCCCCAA
Organism: Cricetomys ansorgei; assembly: GCA_026225945.1. Taxonomy (NCBI): domain Eukaryota; kingdom Metazoa; phylum Chordata; class Mammalia; order Rodentia; family Nesomyidae; genus Cricetomys; species Cricetomys ansorgei. The sequence goes on along the minus strand of JAMJFZ010000199.1, from coordinate 51,653,542 downwards.
CAACAAACAACATCAACAATCAGATACCTGAAGTTAGAGAGGCATAAGCCAAATTGCAAATGCATTATTTATCAGTTGTGAAATTTTGGCCAAGTCGTTTTCTCAGCTTCACCTTTTTCATTTGTTAGGTAAAAACAGTACATGCCTAACAATGTTGTGAGCATTTTATAAGAGGATCTTCATAAAATACAACTTGATAAATGTTAGAAGTTATAATGAATGTAACTGACTATGAATGGGCCAGTTCTTGCGTGGGTAAGGAGCAGTTCCAGGTGTAAGTAGCATTTGAATGGGACTTTAAATTTTCACATCTAGTGCATGGAAACAGATTGAAAAAATCAACAAAAGATTGGATACTTTATCCAGGGAATAGAAAATGGTGTGATCTAGCTGGAATGTGTTGATCAATGTTGATATATTTCAGTTCCTACACTAATATGGAGTTTGGGTTGGAGAGATAGCCCAGCAGTCAAGAGTGCTTGCTTCTCTAATAGAGGACCCAGGTTCATTCCCAGCATCCATTGCAGGCAGCTCACAACTGCCTATGACGCCAGCTCCAGGAGATCTAGTGCCCTCTTCTGGTTTCTGTAGACACTTGAACACACAGGGCACACACTCATGCAAACTCACATATGTACACATAAATAAAATATAAAAATAAAATCTTTAAAAACAGAAACTTATGGTGAGTTCTAAAAATATTGAGTGCTAAAGAAAGATTTCCTGAGGTTTATGTGTTGTGTGTTTGTGCCCGTATGCATGCATGTGTGTATGTGAGTGCGCGCGCACGCGTGTGTGTGTGTGTGTGTGTGTGTGTGTGTGTGTGTGTGTGTATTCACCTATGAGTGCAGGTGCTTGTGGAGACCCACAGAGGAAGTTTGTTAGATCCACTGACACTGGTAATGAACTGCCCAGCACGATGCTGGAAACCAAACTTGAGTACTCTAGGTATGATTTTTGGTGGTTCCACATGAAGATGGTATCATATTGATGAAATTCACATTATTTGGTTATAGATTTGCTGAATGGAAACTGTCTGTGATGCTGGGAACATTCTCTGGACCATATAGAGCACTAGCTTTGCTAACATGACTATGAACCTAATTTTTCTATTTAAAAAAAATCTTAATTATTTTAAATTAGAGTAGTCCAGGTCCCTCAGGGCTACCATACTGCATAGCACTGTTGTCTAGAAACAACTTGATCTCCGTAGAGGAATGTGCAGAGGAGAAACATTAAATTCAGAATCTTAGTAGATGGTGGGAGGAGGCGGATTTTAAGGAAGCTTCTGGTGGATTCCAAAAGTGAAGACCTATAAAACTACCTGTTTGTTTTGCTCAGTATTGTTTTAGTGGGTATTCAGATCATCTAAGATGAAAGGAAGCTGTGGCTCAATGGAGCACTCTGCAAATTATTAGCTTGATGTTGGAGCCTGTACTGGCTAGTTTTATGTCAACTTGACATAAGCTAAGGTCTTCAGAGAGGAGGGAGCCTCAATTTGGAAAATGCCTCTCTATGATCAGGCTGTAGGGAAGCCTGTAGGACATATTCTTAATTAGTGATTGATGGGTGAGGGCCTAGACCATTTGTGGCTGGTGCCATCACAAGGCTGAGCAAGCCATGAGGAGCATGCCAGTAAGCAGCACCCCTCTCTGGCCTCTGCATCAGCTTCTGCCTCCAGGTGTACCTGCCCTGTTTGAGCCCCTGCTCTGACTTTCCTCAGTGATGGACTCTTACCTGGAAGTATAAGTGAAATAAACCCTTTCCTCCTCAAGTTGCTCTTTGGTCATGGTGTTTCATCACAGCATTAGTAACCCTCACTAAGACAGAGCCACAGGAAACATTTGTCATTACCAGGCCCTGTTAATAAACCAGATATCCCAAGCCAGTGTATGTGCGTTTTCTCTTGCTCTCCTTCTTTGAATCCAGGGCTCTGTCTACATAGCGCATAAGAGTTTTCTTTCTAGCCTCGTACTTTAAACAATGGGGAAATGTCCTGAAGTGCATGGAGTATAGGAAAAAAAAAAGCCTTCCAGTCTTTATTGTGTGTGGAGGGCTCATGACAAGAGCCCACTTTGTGTCTTGTTTTCTGGCTTCCAGCCAGCACATTTGCTTTGTGGAATGGCTGTCTTCAAGCAGGCAGAGATGAGCATCCATCAGGGTGGGGGTAGCATGAAGAAACACAGACTTCATCAAGCAGTCCCATTCAGCAAGATTCCTTTTGAATTGAATCAGGGCCAGGGGCAGGCATGCTGTGGAGTGTCTGTGTGGAAGCTGACATTTTAATGATTTGATTAGTTTAGGAAGAATATTTTTATGAGTTGTGTCATCAATTATATGAAGTACTAAGTGAAGCTGTTACATTATGATGAACTCCCCTCGCCTAGCTCTCCTGAGTACATTTGCTGAGATTTCAGAGACCCTATGGGTAATCTCACGCAATCCTCTTAAAGAAACAGTGTTTAATGACTAAAGCTGTTAATCATATTAAATACATGCAGCCACCCTGAGAAAATATGCCAAACAAGCATAAATCTACAAAAGGTTTTTGAGTGAGCTAAGCAGAGTGCTTGGTTGTAGTGGGGTGCTAGCTGGGGTGGGGAGGGCGTTTGTATTAGAGGGAGGGAGCAGGTGAGATAGTTGTCAGAGTAACTACAAGGGTGGCATTAGTGGATCACTGAGTGGTTGGAGTGAGTGTGTCTGCTCCAGGCTATACCTAGAAGATGTCCGACTCACAGTAGCTTACATCATAGGGGAAGTGAGGGAGTAGACGTGTTCTATGTGATCCACACTGTGTTACATTTTGTTTATAACCAGCAGTCCGATGGTGTTAGGGTAGGGGGCTTCATTCTCTTGGTTTTAAGTGATGTTTGATTTATAAAAATGGCAGCTGCACCCAAACTTTGTGACCACTTAGGGTTTTTGTGACCGACAAGATGCCGTACATGAGAGAGAGCACACGTAGATTCATGAAGGTGTCCGACAGTAGGATCTGGAGGTTTTAGAGCCAAACACTATCTGAGATAGGAAGAACAGACTCAGGCCTAGAGACTCAGACGTAGGGAGGGAACTTCTGGTGCTCAAGGTTTTATTTGTGCTCAGAACATGTCGATCATTTCCTTCTACTCACGGCCCCTTTGGCTTCCTTCACACGATTTTCAGTGGAGGTATGTTAACAAGTCAAACCACTGTTTCATTTAAAAAAATAGAGAATTTATGCAGTTTTCAAAAGATAGGGGCCTTTTGGCATGATGGACTCAGTTGAAAGGAAAAACATCCCCAGTGGTTTTCACTAAAGCAGGTTACACAAAAGTGTCTTCTTTCATTCAGTTCTTTTCACCATGAGTTCCTCCTGTGGAGACCAGAACAGTAAGCAATGAACATAGCACACCCTGTACAGTTTAGCTTTCATTTATAATATACATGCTGCTAACATGTGCAGTCCAGTACACTGGAGACTTGGGTTGTCTGCAGACCCATTGTCTGCATGACGAGACATTGTAGAGGTTCTCGCTCCCTCCCAACAGCAACAAAACTATCATTTAGAGGCATGCCAGTTTGCATTAGCATATTAAAGTTGAGATTGGATTCCACAAAAGTACTAACCGGACAATATATTCTGAAGAAAGTAGGTTTGGGTTTGAGAGCTGGAGCAATGTGTGTGTGGACGCGTGCGTGCCTGCCGTGCCACCTGATGGAGCACACTGAGCGTGCGGAAGTAGAATGAGTAGAATGGAGGGAAAAGTTGTAGCCATTTCCTATGCCTATACCTCATTATTTCATGTTACAAGTGGTTTTTGGAATGTTTGTCCATGTGCCAGACTGAGACACGCTGGCTAAAGCAGGTAGCAAGACCAGGAGGGTCCTGGTGCTCGTGGGCTGACTTTCTAGCAGAGAATAAAGAAGTTAGCCAACATGTAGGTTAAGATATCTGAGAATAATAATGTACGGCAGAGAGTTAAAATGGGTTTATATATGCTGAGGATCATTTGGGTTTGCTAAGACCGTGAGACCTCTTTAGAGGGGACTTTTGAGGTAGAACATGAGTACAGAGTGGACAAAGTCTTACGAAATTTGAGAAGAAGCATCCCTTGTTATTATCAGTCTAAAGACCCCGAAGAAGCCAAGAGCTTGAAATATTCAAGGAACAACGAGTTGGTGGGTAAATGGAAGAGTTTTAAAAGGGTTGGAATTTCTTTCTTACTGGATGTGGTTGAGCAAGTGACTCTGCCTCTCTGTGCCTTTGTTTCCAACTCATGGGTTCACACTAGATCGTGGTTGTTCACAGATGCAAATCCAAATCATCCTTCCTTTTTCATTTTGAGAATGATTTTAACAGCAGTCACAAAGTACACTCTGGGTCACCGTGATGTCTCAAAGGCTGAACATAGCTGTGGATGTTTAACCTCCTATATGACATCCAAAATGAAGGCTCAGGGTCATGGTTGAAGAGGGAAAGGGAGCAGGACCTTGAGCAGGAGTCAAGCCAGGTGTTCAGTATCACATCCATGCTGGGAGTGGTCTCCCAGGATTACCCACCAGCTGGACACAATTGTTGAACCTATCAGCATTGGTAGGCTACAGGTTTCTCTGCTTTTGCCCCCCACTCCACTGCCCACCCCCACCTCTGCCCCCTGAAACTGGAGTGGATTCCATTCAAGCAGTTTGCCTTAAAACAAATCTTATCTTCAGGCAAACAAAACACCTTCACAGATTTAACAAGTACATCAGTGAAATCTGCCAAAAGGGATTGTTCGCTGGCCCGTTCTTGGTTCAGTGGAAGTCTAAATATCCTGAACCTGCAGACAAGGCTTTGAGATCACTAGTAACTTTCCTAAGAGACTGGCACTCTACAATATTTGTGTGTTAATGTCCTAAACCCCTTCTGTATAACACTTTGACTAATATGGATCTCCAAGTTTTGGTAAAACATGATCCCAAATCAGAGTAATTCCAATTCCTGTTTAAAAAACTTTTCGTAAAAAACTTTTCGTACATAATGCAGGACAACATGGTGAAAGTGCGTTCACTTATTATCCATGAGGGCAGTTTCTTCTTTACATCTGGGTCTTTAATTACTTAAATTTGAGAGTCACAGTTTTGTTGACAGTGTAAAGTCTTTCAAGTGATTAAAAATCTAGGTCCTAGAGCATAGGGGTGCAAAGAAGCTTTGGGATTCTGCCCTTAGCTGTAATGGGAACCTGAGGAGTGAATTTGGTTAATGCCACGATACTCCTAGCAAGGATAAGTCCCGAAAGGTATTTTGAGTGCTGATACGTAGTTATAAAGAATGAGACGCTGTAGCTTGGAGCTGTGTCACATCGGTGTGTCTGACACTGGGCAGCCTGGGAAACGTATTGTTGGAAATAGGTGTTGAGCCTACTTTATTTAGGTTTCTGCAAGACTGATAACCTTGATAAAACAAGCAAATCAGTATCTAGTTAATTTACCTTTCCATTTTTTCCATGTACATGTGCCCTCCCCCCTCCTATACACACCACATACACTCATGTTTATTTATCAAGATAGCTTATAATTTATACAGGCTTTTGAATTCCTGATATCTCAGCCTACCTGTGTCTAATTCTGTCTTTGTGGAGAGTTGGAAGTGCAGGGAAAAATATACAGGAAATGTATCCAATTATCAGTCTCTCTGCCTGTCGAAAAGGACTCTGTCAACTTGTCATGTTGCATATATAAATATAGAAGTATATATTTAAAACTTGATAGACACTTTGCCTTCACATTCTCTCTTCCTCTCCCACATCCCTGTAGCCCCTATACATTTTTAGAAATGGTTTTTGAGGTTGACTATATACAAATAGTTAGAGGTGAGTTCAGAGAATGAAGAAGGCTATATGACCTTTGACATCTTGATTGTATGTGTAAATCTGATTTTTTAAAATACGTGGATGAAAGAATTAACTTGCATTCAGTTGCCCAGATTTTCATAGCCTGGGGAAGAAAGAAATGATGACTGCTAGTCTTTATCTGTCTGCCCACCACACCCAGCTCATTTTCATTCATACCTCCTGGGGTTTTTTTTTTTTTTTTTTTTTGATTTTTTTTTTTTTTTTTTTTTTTTTTTTTTTTTTGAGACAGGATTTCTCTGTCCTGGAACTCACTCTGTAGACCAGGCTGGCTTTCTCCTCAAGTGTTCACATCTCAAGAAAGATGTTAACTGGCTCCACTTCTGGGAGTGATAGTGAATGACAATCTTTCACTTCTTGATCAATGACAAGGTCCACTCTCCTCAGATACCAGCAAACAAATAGATAGAAACTCAAACACCCATATATAGACAGATACCTGTCTTGGGCAAAGCATGTTATTATGGCTGTAGATGTTTTCTGGGATGATCTTCATTTTTGACACACTGCCTCTAACTTATCCCCTATGACCTTAGTGGGAACAGAAATGTATAGTTTGGCATGATGACTTACTGGAAAGAACTGCTCGTAGTACTTTGAGTTTTTGAAAGGTGGCATTATTTATTGTCAGTTCATTCACAAAACGTTGAACTCATACAGCTAGTCTGTGAGGAAGACAAGAGTTGAGTGATGTTTGTTGTTGATTATGGTTTCTCTATGCCTGCCACATATGGACTCAAGTGTTCGTGTTGGAGCCTGTGCAAGGAGCGATTGGGAGAAACATGATGTGACACTTAGGTCGTTTAGCTAGCAGCATGTGGGTGGTCTTTTTGAGCGGGTGTCTTGTAAAGCTTCTACACCTGTGTTTCTTGACCTGCCTCATAGTTCTTTCCTCTGTATCAGAGGCACAACATGGTCAGGTGATTCCCACTCATAGACTACTACTTGGTGCATCAGCAGCAACAGCTGTGCACTGTTGTGAGGGAACTCATTTCTGCCCAGCAGTCTGTGTTGTACATATCTGTCTGATCACCCTCACTTAAAGTAAGGATCTAAAAGCATTCAGATATACTTCAAATAAGACACCATTTGGAGTTTTGGAACGCTATTTGGCCAACCAGGGAGTCAAGTCTTTCCATTTTTTTATTGGCTTTGGCTTTTTATGTTCACTTGATGGATGTGTAACTCCAGGTCTTTGTGCTGTTCTTCTCCATCTCCGTCTTTGTTATAAATGGTTGCTATATAAGGGGATGGTTTTACTTTCTCTAAAAATAAGAATGTTCCACTCTATAATTCTCTGGGTTTATTTAAAACAAACAAACAAACAAAAAAAACTATTGATTGATGTGTCAAGAGATCCTGTGGGCTCTGAACACATGTGTCTTCACTCATTTTTTAATGACAGCCAGACCCCAGCCTGTGTTTTCCCCATGTCTCAGAGATATCGGTTTGACTCGGAAGGGCAGAGAATTACTCTTGCTGGTTTCTGTTGGGTGTGAGAGCTGAACCCTTTGTGGTCTAGATTTTTAGCTTCCCTTGATTGTTGTGTTGGAAATAAATGTAAATCTCCATTTGTAATTCCCCACTTCATGTTTTTCCAGAGAATTTTTTTTTCCTTCTTGAATCTTTCCAAAAAGATTTGAAAAAGCAAAACCACAAGCATTTGAGAAAGTTTGAGGTTAAGTAAACAAACACTGAGAATTGTTTAAGCTTTCTGCTTAATGGGATATGATTTATTGTTTTATTGGCCTTTAATTTGTTTGTTTGCAAGCATGCATTCAAACAAATAGTTATCATACATCAGACACTGTGGTGAGTGCTGACTTACCAAAATGAGCTGACAGGTGACTCCTGCCCTGCTTTCTCAGGCTTATCAAACAGAACTGAAAGTCCTGGAAAGAGCCCTGGCATCAGCCTCTTTGCCAAGAACTACCTGTTCATCCAGGGATGAGTCACCCCAGTGTCCAGGTTCTTCACCTTCAAAATGAGGCCATTGGCCTGGATGTTCTCTAAGATATTCTGATAAGGGATGAGCCTGTCCTTCAGAGATTACAGTGGCATTCACAATAGCCCATTCTGCTTGGAGGAAGCTGCCTCTCACCTCCAGGCTATTCTGGACTGGTAACTTTCACTCTAAGCTTCTCATTGACCCGTAGACTCTAACATGAAAGAAACCTTTCACAGGCTAGAGAAACATGATTTGCAGGCTTTAGCCTAATTGCAGAACCAGCTACATAATTTACTGGGGCTAGCACAAAATGAAATGTAGAACCACCCTCCTTCAGTCAAAACTGGTAAGCATTTCAAGAAATAGTAGAGTATTAAATGAAACATAGGACCCTTCTAAGAGTCTATAGGGTCAAATGCCCAAGCAGTTAGCCCTACCTGTGAATAAATCTGATGTAAAATGGGAAGATCTTTCATTTTTGTAAGTAGATCCAAAAGCAGGTGGCTCTTTAACAATGTGTTAGTGGTTTTTTGCTATTGTTATCACTAACAGCACCCATCTGCCCATTTTTCTCTATGATAGTAAACTGCCCCGAGTCTCACATTTTTGTAGTCCTGCTCACTTTGAGCCAGATAACAGGTGTGGTATATTTTCTGAATGCAGTGAAGATGCCATACATTCGTCATAAGGAGAATTCTGTTTTTTTTTCCCCAACAGAGATTAGTTGTCTCCCCTCCCACCACCACCACCAGGCAAAAGGGATTTTTTAAAAAATACACCTTAGTGAAGCCAAAGTAACATTTAATAAGATGTTCATGGAAACCAAGGATGGGTCACTGGTGGAGGTATCTCTAAATAGAACTGGGCCGTGCAATGTAAGAAGGAAGTGCTTAAGAAAACGACTTTTTAAAAGCCGCTGTGGTATGACACAAGTAATCATTTTCCTTTCAAGTTGGAAGTTCAGGAAAGATAAGCAGCTGAGGCAGACCTTTGGAGGCCAGTGAGAGGAGGCATGGGTGTTTGCTACTCTGCATTTATTCCAAGTGATATTTTAAATAAATTGTTTTCTTATGTGGGGCCAGGTTATTGCTGTGCACATCCCATATGGCAGAGAACCTGAAGAGGGCACGTTGAAGGAGTTATAAATTGCACATGCAATGGCTGGACTTTGCAGCATTAGTGAAGCCTCTGAGGAAAGATTGATGAAATATGTTCTGACATTTGAGTCTTTAGTTGCTAGATTTCTTCTAGAAATTTTGGCAGCTCTTTTAACCCAGAGACAGCAGTGGTGCAGTTATTTTCAATAACACGGACTCTCCAGGAAAATTTTGAAGTCAAGTTAAGTAGAAGATAAATAAAGATGTTTATAGACAAAGCCTTTTCTATAGCTGTTTTGCTGTATAGACGTCTTGCAAAGCCCCAGAGTTGAATCATCCTCTCTGTTGCTTTACCTGACACTTTTGTTCTTATGCTAGTTTTTGGTTTCACCAATCCTTCCCTATTGTTGTTTTAATGCATGTACATCCTTTGCATTTTTCAATTATATTGGTACTTAATGCTTTGTCTGTTTCTCACTGTCTCACTCTCTGTCTCTCTGTGTCTCTGTCTATTTCTATGTCTCTGTCTCTTGGTGTCTCTCTTTCTCTCTTTGTGTATGTGTGTTGGGGGGGGGTTCTTGGGTACCATCACCACCACATTCCTGCATGCATCCAGCTGAGTCTCCTTCCTTAATGATGCGGCCTAAATGATCACTTAGAGTGGAAGTAGGAAGACTGTATGGAAAACAGACAGTTGGATAGAAATCGAAGAGCCCTCCTTTGCCTGGTGTTTTACCTGGCATGTCTCAATAGGAAGTCCTCTGAGACCTGATTCCTAGCTCACAGGGTATGAAGTGGTGGTCGGCTTAGTTCTACTTTGGGACCCAGTAAAACTCTCTAAGATATTTGAAATACAGAGGAAGGAAAGAAAAGAAGAGAAAGAGGTGAGTCCCACTTCTCAGTGATGTAGAGAATAAGGTTAAAGTTCCCATGGCCATTGTGTTTGGCATTTTACAAGTCCAATAAGGACTTGATGATGTTGAAGATCACAGCTTCTCCTCTGACCACAGGGTTTCCGGGCTGAATACATAAATGCTGCATTGAGCTGGAGGAGCTGCCAGCCCTACTGATGTTGCAGTCTTTTCAGACCTGGGGTCTTTCAAGACTTTGAATAAAAAAGCTAAGCTGGAAATCATGTGAAATAGCCCTTGCAAGATATGAGGGATGAAAATCATTTCTTATTTTTGAGTCACAGCAACCTCAGTCCCATGCTCATACAACCATAGGGTTGTATGTGTGGATTCCAGAACTGGAAGAGTGCTGTTCTGAGAGGTTAAGGCACCATTTCCCTGCAGGCCCTGTGAGAGCAGGAGAATTTTCTTCATATACTTCTGCTTCAACATTGGAGTATGGTGCCAACTCCCCCTCTAATAACTACGATGTATTTTGTTGTTATTGTGCACCCCCATTTGTTATACATTAGTGCTTTCGACAGTTATATACTGAGAACTAGACTAAGTGCTGTGGAAATATCGATGTAGATGCCAGACACTGCTTCTATTCTTTCAGGCCCACCAAGCCAGCTGTCATGTGAGGAAAGTCATGGAGTATACCATAGGTGAAGGGGAGTGACATTTCATTCACAAAAGGGCTTCAACAGCATTCCTGTTTCCAGCTTAGAGATGCCTGCCTACCGTGGCACGGGGATACCCTTAACCTAGTCTTTCCTACTTAGGAGATTACATCTCTCTCTGTTGGGGATTTTTTTTTTTTCTCTATGGAAAACATGCCTGCAAGTTAATAATTAAAACTATTTTAGAGTTAAAATGAACAGAGTAAGTAAGGGATTTTGGTATGCCAAGAAAATGAGTTGAGGGTTTGGGGTAGGCTTCAGGGACAATAAAATGGAATATTTAAATATACACAGAATATATATATATATATATATATATATATATATATATATATATATGCCAATTGAAATTGGCTCTTTTGACTTACATATAACACAAAATAGATTTTGAACTAGTAGACCCCAGTACATAGAACAAAGTGGTTCTTATTTCACCAATGCTTAATAAAACTTGGGTTAGGTTTTATATTTTCCCAAATGATACTGGACCTGCCATTTCCCCTGACAGGTGGCGTAGAAAATACTTTCCTTCTGATCTCCTCCTTTACCCACTTTGGTCTGTAGTACTAAACATTTTTCTGTGAAGCACAGGATGTAACCAAGGAGGCCTTTGTGAGGTCAGTGCCACAAGGCATAGTAATTACTGGCGGCTGCTGATTGCCTTTGTGCCCTGGAAAGATGTAGCATAAAGGTGTAAATAGATAATTTCCTTCTAGGTTCTGTTCTGCAGAGCAATCCAAAGGGATTCCCACTCATTTAGTATTGTTCCTGTTGGCTTTTATAGCAGCCAAACATAAAACCCCAGAGAACACTACTCTGGAGGAGAGCTGATGACATGTGAAGTAAATCTCTTAATTGCATGTGAACTCAAGATCTGATCGGTCAGTTCCTTGTGAATTCTAATGGCGCTAGACCAGGGCCCTACACAGAATGAGCATTTAGTAAGTAGTTCACTAGGAAGACAGTCAGAGAAAAGGATTTTTATTCCTAAGCCAGGCAAGATTCCGTTGATGTTGTATAAATCATAAAATTCTGTACTGCTCTTCCCTCCCTCCTCCTCTCCCTTTCGACTCCTGTATCCCTAGCTGGCCTTGAATGCAATAAATAACTGTGGATGACCTTAAGCTTCTTCCTGATGCTTTCCCCTCTACCTCCCAAGGGCTGGGATTAGAAGCCTCTGCCACCACCCCTGGTTTATGCATTGCTGGGGACCCAATCCGAACTGTATCCTCAGACCTACTTAGTTATTTTCTAGAAACACTGATTGTGATTCAGTAGATACAAGTTCTCATTGGAAATTCTGTTTCGAAGATGATGCAGTTCCTCCTAGACAGGCAAAGCTATAGCCAGAACCCACCTGTTCCAATCCTTAGTCTTGCAGTCCTTTTCAGTACAATAGATGGCATATATCTGCTGTTGGAGTTCCCTGTCCTTCATGATAGTGATACCAATTGAACTCAGGTCCTTGAGCCAAGATGACGCTTTGGGATGACTCCAAATGCCTTCTCTCATGCAGTTACTATGGACTGAGTGGGTCTTTACTCTAGATCATACTCAGGGCTTGAATGGGAGAGGTCTTCCTCATAACTCCTGTTGCTTACATCACTTAGGGCCCTGAAGAGATGGCTCAACAGTTAATCTGCTTGCTGTGCAAGCCTGAGGATTGAAATTACAGTCTCCAGAACCTACATAAAGTCAGACACAGCCACATGGCTCTATAACCCCAGTGCTCCTGTGGCAAGATGAGACAGGAAAACCCCCAGAAGCCTCTGGCCCAGTTAGCCTGGCACATGCAGAGAAAAACAAAATAGAAGGCGAGGACCAAACCTGAGGTTTTCCTTTGAGAATCACATCCATGCCCACACTCACATACAAGAACACATACATCACACAATAATCTCCCCCTTTCTCTCTCTCCATTTAAAAAAGAACAGTCATGGGAATCAGGTTCTTCTTTCTTCCTTCATTTTCCTTCCTTCCCTTCCCTATTCCCTGTGCTGTCCTTTATTCTTACCAGTCTTGAGTTAGAATCTTGCCAAGTGAGTGCAGGTTAGTTTAATTTTTCTTCTTGTACTCTTCCTGTTTCAGCATCTCCAAAATGAACTGCCCATTGAGGCTTATTGAGGCCTCTTTTGTCTGATAAATCCAGTGAGGACTTTGCAACAAAGGGCAGACACTGACTCTGGCTAAATTATTCCTGACAAAGACACTGGTGAAGAATACCACATAGACTACAGTATAGACAGGATGGTTAAGGACTGGCTGGACCCGCTGCCGGAGTCCTGCTTAGGGACACCCAGATGCAGTGGATGTTGGCTTGTGTATAACTGGCCCTGGAAATGCCATGCCTACATGGCAGATGGACATTCTATTCTGATCTATTTCTTACTGACAGGAGGAACAGAAGCTGGTGTACTCTCATTCCATAGAGGGACACAGAACAATCCACTCTTAGAGACTCTCACTGTGCTGAATTCTTCTGTAACAGGAAAGGGGAATGGTTATCAAGCTGCCAGGTGAATGGCAGATGCCCCTCTGCAGTACTGCTTATGGAGGTTACTCTGGAAACACAATGGTTTTCCTCTAGGTTCTTTACAGTTCTAGTTTCTGAGAACTTCTCACTGCAGGATTAACTACCGAAGAACTGATAATTTGCAAATTAAATTGCCAGAGTTTTTCGTTTTTTATTTTGTTTTCTTTTTTACATTTGACCTTGGGAGATAGAAGTCATTGTCATATTCAGGTGGATGGAGTGGTCTCCTTTTTTTCTTTGCAAAGGAGACTCCAGGGACCTTGGGAGTTGGAAACAAGTAGCCTGTGAATGTTTCAGGAAGACATTCCCAAACTAATTTGATCCAAAAGGAAAATGTCCTCTTGCAGCTAGTCCAATTGCCAAGTGAGCATTTGCACTTCTTACAGGCATTTAAGTGAAACTTCAAAGCTATAGTATTTTGCAACTGGAATAAAGAAAAGGGAAGGGGAGATTGGAGGGGGGAGGGGAGAGAGAGGGAGAGAGAGAGAGAATGAGCATAAAGCTAGACAATCCATCCTTCTGTCATAGATGTTTTCTCGGCAGATTTTTTTTTTTTTTTGCCTATTGAAGATATGCAAACATTAAAATCAAGGATAATTGTTGTGTCTGTATGCTCTCATTTTGCTTTCTCTGCTTTCATCTTCTCTTGCACCCTATAGGAATGTGATCACAGGCATAGAAATATACTTTGCATTTGTATAAATAATACCCAAGCCTTTGGGAGCAAAGACTTCTTGCATTCCCCATACAGGGTTTGGAAATGGCATTTTCTGCCTGCAGTCTCCATTTGCCTTAGATAAGATAAACATAGCCCTTTATTCGTGTGGACATCAGAGTTTGCTCAGCACCTTTACATCTGTTCCTTCATCTGATCTTCACTCTAATCCCATGAAGTTGGCAGAATAGATGTTATTATTCTCATTTGGCCATTGCTTACAAGAAAGCATCCAGATTAGAGGTTTCTAGGTAATGTTCATAATGGTATCCTCCAGTAAAATTGTTGCTGCTCTGTCAAGCATGTGAACTAGTTGCTGTTTTCTCCTTTTGGTCAACAAAAGGGGTCCTCTTTATGTGTCTCTTCGGGTCTGCCTTCTGAGAAGCCCATAAGACTTAATGAGGAGCTCTGTAAGGTGCACTAGAATCCTCAGATAAAAGGAGTGCCTGCTGGTGTGTATTACCTGTGTCCTTGTTGTTAATGAAGCCTGGCAGAGGAGTTGCAGGTGCGACTTTGCCTGAAGCCTTTATTAGTCATCACTCTGAGGAAATGCATGCCCACCAGGCTGTTCCTTTGCGAGCTGTAATTGCATTCTTAAACCAGAGAAAAGACACGAGAATCACCCTTTTGATGGGAAATGCTGGAGGATGCCCTGAGATGGTGTGTTTTACAGATTCAGAATACAGAGTTGTTTCAAAGTTTCTCTAGTGCAAATTGGCCCAGCTGAGGGGGAGGGGCACTTGCCCATCAGTACTGAGAAAGTTGTATGCTTAAGCTAGTTCAAGAACAAGCTGACAAGGCCCAGGGATCTGCTCTGAAGGAACCCCTGCTTTATTTGGGAAGATGCTATTTTCATAGCAATGGGTCTGTTTTCTTCTTGCTCAGGCCACCCTAGTTGGTATGCCCACTGCTTCCCTAGGCATTTGGAAAGAGAAACCACCAAGAGACTACACAGCATACTGATTGTGGAAAGGTGTGCCGTAAGCACTGATCTGCAGTCACTTAGAAAAGCAGAGTCCTTCTTACTTCCTGGGTGATTTGGATAACAGTTAATTTCCGTGGTGTTTTCTGTGCCAAAAGACAATTTTGCCCATGCTTAGAACGTAATACAGGAGAACTTGGGAGACCACACACGCAGAGTGTGCTATTAACTGCTGAGTGGTTCTGCTGTTGTAATTTCATTGTTGATGCTGATAAAAACCAGAAGTGTGATTCTCCCCACTTATTCCTGCTTTCCTTTCCACCCCCCATGTTATCAACTGTCAAGATTATGAGTGATCTTGTGTCATATTAATCTAAAGCAAATCAGAGCCACGTGGTAATTTATCTCTATAATCTCAGCACTTGGAAGGCCAAGGTGGGAGGGGTGATGTGAGTTGTCGGGCAGCCTGTGCTATGATGTGAGATGCCCTCTAGAAACAAGCATGGCCCACAAGAAGGCTCAGTGATAAAGACACTAGCTGTGCAAGCCTGACAACCTGACTTCAGTTCCTAGAAGACGACTAAAGGTGGAAAGATAGAATCAGCTTCCAAAAGTCTGAGTTTAATGTCCAGAACCCCCTTAAAAAGAAAAAGGAGAGAACTCCATAAAGTTGTCCTCTGACCACTGTGTGCTGGCTGTGGTATGCTTGTCCCTCCCCACATAATAAATTTAATTTTACAAAAGAAATTTAAAAAACAAGAAAGTGAGATTTTTAACTCTTCCCATGTACATATTGATGCGGTATAAAATACTCTGCTGTTCAACCCACTAAGGAATGTGTGATTGAATCAGTTAATATCATTTGAAATTGGAATTTGAGAGAACTATTAAAATAAATACCTTTGAAAAGTTCAGGCATCTCCTTAATTTCCACTTGAGGAACCTGAAGATAAAGAGAGGTTGTGCTGTTTTATTATTTTTCTATGAAGTTACATTCTTGGTTTTCCACAGTGGAAGTAAGAAATATAGCCTCTCCCTTTCTTTCTCCCCTCTTCCTCTTCCCTCCTCCCCCCCTCCCCCCTCCCCCTCCCCCTCCTCCTCCTCCTCCTCCTCCTCCTCCTCCTCCTCCTCCTCCTCCTTCTTTCTTTTTTTATCCTTAGGAATTTTAGTTGGTTCACACAGGGAGACAGGTCCATGCACATTTTTTTCATGCTCTGGTCTGACCATGTGCCTACTGCATCACGTTGCTGATCTTTCATGTGTGACTTAATCAACCATTTGTGCTTTCTGAGGATGCTGCACATTGACATGGCTCCTCCACTCCAGTTCGAGTGAGTGTAGTCTGGTCCCTGTGGTGACTACACCGAGCTGGCAGCTCGCCTGGGTGTCATGGCTGGCTCCCATGCAGCATCCACTCCAGTGGAGAGTGTGGCTTCCTTACAACATGGCTGCTAGGTCGGATTCCTAAGGAGTGAAAGCAGACATGCCAAGCCTCCTTGGGGGCTACACTTCACAGAGACACAGTGCTTTCTGCTGGTCAAAGCAAGCCATGCAGCTGGCTGAGGTGGAAGAGGGCTAGACTTCACTTCTGAAAGAAGCGGCATGGCAAATGTGTTCTAAGAAGGAACCTATATTGCTGGACACCATCTTTGGAGCTCAGCACATTTGTTTCACCTGTTTAGTGTGGACATGCCTATGATGTTGGGCTATGTTGACAAGTGAATCTGGTCCATGGAGCTCCTTCAGGGGAGGATCCATGTTACCATTCTGGTAACATTATGGTAGCATCCTGAGTCTAGGGCTAAATCTTATTTCTGTTGAAAGAGTCTGCTGTGAAATTTTATGAAGTTAAGACCATTAAAAACCTACACTGTAGCATTGCTGAGAAGAAGTACGAAATACCAATTTCACAGCCTGTGCAATGGTGCCTTTGTTACAGCATCTTATGCTGTTTAATACTTTTATAGGAAGCTTTGAAGTTCAGAAAGGAGCTATTTAGCAGATAGTAGTGCTGACTAGGGGTCTTATTGCGTCCATAGGAAAGGCATAGGGCTCAACATTGTCATTTATTATGACTGGTTCCTGTTACTGACCTATAAACTCCCAACAATCCTGGCCAGGCTGCAGCCATCTGTATACCTAAAACACATGAGACACTCAGTAAATGTTGTCATGTAGTGGGAGAGAGTGACTGATGAGTGAATAGCAGACAGAAGGAGATGCAGGTTCTGCAGATGCAGTGCTCTCTGATAAGTAGTGTTACTCCATTGTGTGTTGCTAGGACAGCATGCCATAGCCTAGGCATCTGTCAGCAACAGAACTTTACTTGGCTCCTGGTTTTAGAAGCCAGAAAGTTCAAGGTCATCAAGCTGCATTTTTGCCAGAGCCATTTATGGGAGAAGGCATCCTAGGGCAAAAGGGTATACAAGTTGGAAATCAGAGTCTCCCATTCTCTTGGAATCCACATTCGTTCATTTATGAAGGTGGAGTTCTCATGACCTAAATACTTCCTACAATGCACGAACTCTCAACACTGTTGTATTAGGTTTCTAGTTTTTCTTTTTGTTTCGGAACACGTTTGAACCATAGCAAATACCTGTGTTGCAGAATACCTTCCTGCTTGTCCAGGTCTACCTTCATCGGCACTTCTCTTTATGTCAGATCCAACCAAAGAGAGAGCAGGCATCAGTGTTACTCTCATAGCAGCAGGTGGAAACATGCTGATTTTCCTAGGTCTGGCCAAAGCTATCCCCTTAGCTCAGTCAGATTCATGCTGGACCAGAAATTCGTAGTGAGAATTTTTTTGAAAGCATATGAACAATGAAAATATTTAAGAAGCACCAGTAGGTTTTAGATTCTTCTCTGCGTATTGGGATAAAGATGAGAAAGACTGTGGTTGAAGGAGGCCACGTGGCAAAAGACCCTTGAGTGTGGTAGCTCATGAAGCTCCCTTTGCTCTTTGGTTTTCTTCTCATTGGTATCATTATCAATATTGCTGTTTTGGTAATGCTCAGAGAGAAGGAATAGAGGAATATGGATGTTGATAGGCTCTCTTGAATAATTTTTGTTCTTTCTTATCCATTATATTTCCAAGTAGCTGTTTTTCAGTAGTGGTATTAAAATTTAAACAGAAGTATGAGTATTTTGTTAAAGTGCTCATAGCCAGCTTGAGTTCCCTGCCATATTCTTTCCACTCACCCTGAAGTTTTGATTATGCATACATTGTCATTTCTCAAACTCAATGGCAGAGCAAGGCCAGCTCTCTCTACTGAAAAGTGTACATCTCTTGAAGATGGAGCAGGCCTCTATACATTTCTTGATTAGTGACTGCAACTGTGTGTGTGTGTGTGTGTTCCAGCAGACATGTACATTGATGTCCAGGAGACCGCCATTAGAATTACACTGACCTAAAATTGCACTCTGGATTTTAATACTCCTCCAGCAAAAGAGAGGGAAAAACATTTGCAGAATGGAATTATCAGTCTCGTCAGTACCCAGGTGCCAGTGAAACGAAGCTTCTCTATTACACAATCACAGTCAATCACACAGGAGGATAACAGCCTTGTTAACATGGGCAACATTACTATAATTTGTGTATAAATAACATGTGTATGTGGAGATATAGCATCATTCAGTCCGTACAGAATAACATCTCAATGGGGGAAAAAAGTGAATCGTCTGAACCTAGCATTTTCTATCAAGGAAATCCACAAAATACAATGGTTCCCTGCGCCTAAAACTGTAGCAAACTGGCTTTAGCACAACAGCAGCATCTTTATTGTACAGTTGGAACCTCCGCCCGAACAGAATGCTTCAGACCTTTTCTCAAGTAGTGATTTCATGTATCATTTCTTTATTTGATTTTTCAAAGATATTTGATCGTTTCATATTTCATTAAAATTAAAAGATTGAAATATTCCTATGTTTTTATCGCTGGGAAACTGAAACATGTAGTCCATCTGAGGGGTAGGTGCTAGGTACAAGGTAGAAAGAGTGGGGATATGTCTACGTGACTGCCTGTCTGCTTAGGTTGTAGAAATAGGTTCATCATATATGAGGGAAAACAAGCCTCAAGCATTGTCCACAGAACGACTCAACTCAAATGTCAGCCCCAAAAGAACTAAACTCCGAGCATTAGGCTTTTGAGGTGCTGCAGATGACATCCAGGGCATTGCATGTGCCAAGCAGGTACACTTTAGCAGAGGGACACCGCTGAGCTGAAGGACGATAAACATCTAATAATCGAGCAGTATGAGGAAACCACGTTTGACATAGTCTGAATTTCTCAGCAGAAGGTTCCTTTACTTGTCCATTAACTTCTAAGAAAAAAAATATATACACAGTTCAAGACAAAGCAATCATTTACACATCCTCTGCACACTCCACTTCTGGAAGATAAATACAATGCTTTTTTGTGTGTTCTTAGGTGGGAAGTCCAGCCCATCTTTGATGTGGGCATTGTGTTGGTATGGAAGAGCATCAGCATTAAAACTTGCTGGCGAGTCATGAGGTGGGCAAATTGCCTCATCTTTCCTGTCATTGGTTTTGTTTAACCCTGCAGCCCTAAATTCCTCACTGGGAAAAAATGAAATGTGTTATACATTCTTTCAATATTGTTGTAATGAGCAAATGAGATAATAGTTATGGAATTATTTTGCGAGCTGTAATGTACTCAGCCTCTGTTACTGTGGAATGTTGTTGGAGTCCATCCAAGAAGTTATCATTCCCACTGAGCGCCTCCCTCCCAGAGTGTGGAACTAAGAGCAGCAGCCTACCAGACTGTCTTTGCTGAAGGTGTCACGAATGTCATGAATCGTGGAGGGATTAACCAGGGGACCCAGATGAGGCTAGAAGCTCCTTGACAGTCTCTGGGGACCATGTTGGGTGAAAAAAAGTCTTTGGATTTGATTTTATACTTGAGAAATGGCCACAGCAAAGGAATCCTCCATAGTGTGTAGAAGGAGAGTTTGCCCCACAGGCTCTGAAATAATGACAAGAACATAAAAGCAGGACCTGGGAGAGGGAGAGGGGGAGGGAGAGGAGGGGGAGGAAGGAGAGGGAGAGGGAGATGAGTAGCAGGGCTGGATGTAGGAGGGCAAGAAGACAAAATTTGAGACTGAAATAGACCCCTAAATTGCCATCATGCCTTGGGACTCCTGGCCTAGAGGTAAACTCAGGCTGCAGTTTCTAGAACCTTTCTAGCTCCCACTTTGCTTGCCTGACCTGCATGCTGTTAGGTTTGATGCTAACTTCTGGTAATGGGTCAGGCAAGCAAAGTGGGAGCTAGGACCCTTAGCCAGTCTGGAGTTCCTTTTGGCTGCCTTGGTGCCTTTTAACAAGTGCTTAGTAAGATGTTACCGACTTTCCCACCCACACTTGGTCTTAGTTCTTAGCTGTAGTTTAACTATCTAGAATACATCTCATAACTTTTGCATGATGCTCAGTGGTATTAGCAAGGCAGGCATTGGTTTCCCAGTGTTTTCATAAACTCTGGGAGAGCATTTTTCTTCAGATTGGTCTTGACTCAGGAACACTAAATTTCTAAGCATTCTGGTGCTCAGGTCGTATAATCATGCGTGTGTCACGTAAGGGTTAGGAGCCAGTCTACCAAAGCGAAACCTCTTTTCCATTGCTGTTTCCCACTGGCACCTGCATTCCCAGCACCCCTAGAGTCTTGTGTAAAACACAAAGCAGAAACATTCTGGCCCTAAATTACAAGGCATGCATCCTGGCACCAACAGCTCTTCCCTAAGCCCTCACTTGTCTCTTTTGTAAAGCAGAGCTCTGAACTTTATCCTTCCAGATCCCTTTCAGTTATAAAGATATTGTCTTAAATAAATGAGTGTGTGTGCATTTAATAAATAAATCAGGGAAGAAAATGAAAAGTGGGTGTTCATATGTCTCTTCCCTAGGTCCTCAAATACAGAGTTTCAAAGAAATTTCAGGACTAAAAACTTGATGAGGCCATACTTAATAGTGGCAGACTATGTCCCCCTTGGGTTTTTGAGTAGTATAGTAGTTACTAGGCTGAACCATAGGACAAGGTATTGGTAAGCAAGGTTGCCAATATTGGTCTTTGCTCCCCTCCCTCTCTCCTTCCTCCCTACTTTGCAGTGTTTCTATTGGACTAGAAAGTAGGCTGCACACCCCCACACACCTTCCCTTCAGTAGTCTTTATTTTTTCATGAATGTATGGCCAGCTCTATCCTCTTTCTCATTCTCTTCCTTTGCCTTGCCTTTCTGCTGCACTTTTCTCTTTATTTTGTATTTCTTCGAAGATACCCTAAAAATGATACCTTAGATTACTTAATCCGTTCAGTCCTTATCTTTGTGTTATAGCCGATGCTTTAGCAATTTTTTTTTATAGCCACATTGTTGTTTGTGATGGAGCTTGTATCCAAAGCACCATGCATGTTAGACAAGTGCTCTAACCACTGGGCTATTGGGTACTGCTCAAACATGAATGAGTAGTATGAGTGTTCTTAAAAATTAAATAATCATACTAGCAGAGACTGGGTGAAGTGGCACAGACCTTTAATCCCAGTATTCTATAGGTAGAGACAGGTAGATTTCTGTGAGTTTGAAGCTACCTGGTCAACATAGTGAGTTCTAGGTTAGCCAGGGATACCAAGTAAGAACCTGTCTCAAACAAAACAAAACAAAAAACTATTGTCAAAATCAGTGCGTGTAAACTCTGTAGGAAATATCAAGCTAACTTGATTACTGGAGGAAAGTATGGTAGTATTACATTAAAACAATTTGTTACTGCCAGCTCTATTTGAAGTGAACTGGAAGAAAGAGTTCTAGGTATCCTGAAAATCTGTACATTTTGCTTTATCCTGAACAACGGAGGTGGAGGGAGAATGCATTTTGCAGGATTTCATGGGGGAAAAAACATTAGAAATCCAAAATTTAGGCAAACCATGTATCTTCCTCCCAAGGCCCACAGAAGGATCCCCACCAGCTCTTTGTTTTTTCTACTGATTTTTTTCTACTGTTTTGTTTATGGAGGCAGTCTCCCTATATCACTCTGCTGAACTGGAAATCACTGTGTGAACCAGGTGACCTTGACCTTGTGCAGTTTCTCCTGCCTCAGTCTCCAGAGTGGATTGCAGACATGAGTCACATACTTGCCCTGGCTCTCAGTTCTTGATTTGCTGTTTGTTAGACAGGACAGCTCTCTGAGTTTGAGTGGCTATGATGACTGGTGTAGTTTTTTGTCCCTTTTAGTGCTTGGTGATAGCTAGCTAGACTTAGTTACTTCTTGGTTAGGAACTCTGCACGGGCCATTTGGACTGATGGATTTTTCCCTAGTGTTTCTTTTGGATGAGTCATCACTATTTAGAGTCTCTGCATCTCCATATGTTCGGTAGAGCGAGCATGCTCTCTAGCTGCACGGTAGATACAGAGTGGAATCTTCCTGTGCTGAAGACTGATTCGTAGCCCTCTAATATATGATTCTTTTGTGTCATTAGTTTAATAATACAACTGGAGGAATTGAATAATGAAATTACTTAATAACAATTCCAAGGAATGACTGTGTAAGCATGTACTTCTCAGTGAGGCCAGTGCTACAGTCAAACCAATTTAGAGCATAGGTAGCCAAAGTTTCACAGCGTGTAGTGATGACCACGGGTCCCTTGGCCAGACAGAGGCTTGGCCCCAGACAGTAGCCTTGGGTGGTTTGTCTCTGGAGTCCAAGCTTTTGGCGTTGGTCCATCTGGCATCTGCCATCACTGTCGCCTGGCATTGTGTAGATTGCAGGCTTTGGCATCCTGTAGATTTAGGCCTTGCAGGCTTGTGTGTTCCTTATCATATCTGAGCAGTACCCAATAGCAAAGTTTTTTTCTCAGCCGCACAGAGAATGCTAGTTGACTGTCTTGATTTTTTTTCTAGTCCAGGATCTCATGGATACTGCATGATTATCCAGAAAGAGTCCTCAAGGTAGTGCCAAAACACTTTCCCATTTTTGCTTTTACACGTTGGTGAGTTTGTCTGAACAATGAGGCTGGGTACTTGTGGCATTTAAATTTGATAACCTAGGAAAGAGAGGTGGGCCTCCGCATAATTGGTCTCAGATTAATTTTTTCTCCCTTTGCCCATTGACACTCCTTCCTTTTCTATTCAGATTCTCACTCTTTCTTCCATGGTCCTGCAGCGCAACCCTCGATAAGCTAGGACCAAGGACTAGGAAAGCAGACAGGGTGTACTTCCCACAGTCTCTCACTTTCATGGGGCATTACTTGTGTTTATGTGCTGTGGTCGCATGCTGTATCATGTTGGCCACCTTACCTAAAGTTCTGCAGAGGAAGGAGTGTCCTGGCTGTAGACAAATGGATCGCCTTATTGGTGAGTAGGCTGATCAGGGAACTGTAGTCTTGATCTGATTTCCGTTTCTTCGGGTAATGATTACATCTTCCATCTTGACCTCCCCTGCCTTCACTTAAGTGATCAACTGGAGCTGTGAACTGATGACTCCTATTGAATATCCTATTGAGACATTTTACCTAAGGCACAGGTGGCCCTTTTAGGGGACAGAAATGTTCGAAATATGGTAGTCCCATATCCTGTCCATCTTTACAGATTTGATTGTAAACTTCTCTTGTGCCACATTTCGAGAGAAGTGATTTGACAGCTGGTGACAGTAAATGGTGGCAAATGAATTGTATGGTGGCAAATGCATGGTGCATCCAACTATGAATTTTTTCTTTTCAAATTATTGTTATTGCTGTTATTTATTTATTCATCCATCTACCTATCCATCTATCTGTCTATTTATGTTTTTCCAGGCACGGCTTTTCAGTATAGCCCTGGCTGCCCTACATTTGTTCTGTAGATCACGCTGGCCTCAAACTCAGAAATCCACCTGCCTCTGCTTCCTGAGTGCTGGGTTAAAGGTGTTTGCCACCACTGCCCAGTTCTTCGGTTCTTTTCAAATTATTAATCTAAACTTAAAAACATACGACTTGGAAACAAGAGTTTTGTTTTGTTTTGTTATGAGTACAAATCACCAGCAGTAATATGACTGCAAGCCAGCCTTTTAGTATTTTAGGTTTTGGAAATATTACATATGTTTAGAACATGACAGAGACCATCTAGAGAGTTCTCATCTACCTCCATCCAGTGTCTGCTAAAGTCAACTTACTCAACAACAGTGTTTTCAAACTAAGAATTTACATTGTTGCAGTATCCTTAGGTAAACCACTGACTTTGGGTTCTGCGCCCCCCCCCATCACCAACACCCTCCCACCACCCACCCCCAACCCTGACAACATTCCTTTTTCTGTTCCATGTCCTAGTCTGGGATCCCACAATCCCTTTGGTCTCCTCAGTCTTCTGTCTGAAATAGCCTTTAGTCTTTCCTGAAATCTGCTTACACAGATACTTACAAGGATATATCATGCAATTATATGATGCTCCTTCCAGTCCTTATCTTTGTGTGATTGCCAGTGCTATCATATCATGACTATATGTTTTTCACTTAGCATCCCATTAAATGAAAATTCCAACACACGCTATATTAAATGGCTAGAGTTTTTCTATAGTAAATTTAAGAGGAGTCTGATAGTATGTTAAACCTCTTCCTTAAATCTTTTTAAGTTTTCCCATCCTACTTTCAATTAAACACATTCTTTTTTGTTTGTTTGATTTGGATTTTCTTTTTTTTTTTTTTTTTTTTTTGAGACAGGGTTTCTCCGTTGTAACTCTAACTGTCCTGGAACTCACTCTGTAGACCAGGCTGGCCTCGAATTCACAGAGATCCTCCTGCCTCTGCCTCCAGAGTGCTGGGATTAAAGGTGTGCACCACCACTACCAGGCTTAAACCCATTCTTAGAAAGTCCTCATAGAGACATGGCCTCAGTCTGCTCTCACCACCTTACCCCTGCCATATTATTATTCTCTCGTGTCTCTTGTTCAAACTGGCCTTTCTCCTTCTTACAGTGTTATCTCATTCCTAACTCCTGTCTCAGGGTTATTGCTCTCGTCTTTCTGCCTACATGTATTACTCTCTGCCTGATCTCACTAGGCTACTTACGTGTTTCCGCCTATTTTGACCTCAACTAAAATATTACGTAGGTTTCTTGAGATTGGTCTTCTTTGACCATCTTTTCTAATATGGGACAGTGCTGTGTTATTCCCCACATGATTTAGTCTCTTGGTTACTTGCTTGTTGGTCTCTCCCTCTTGTCAGTCTCTCTCCTCTCTAGAATCATCAGAGTACGGACCTTATTCTGTTCATGTTATATACCACTACTTCCCAGAATGGTGCCAGGCACCAGAACACTGAAGTCAGGAGATGAAAGCCAAGGTGTCTGTGATATTACATGGGAGGTTATTGGCTCTTAGTTCACAGGAATTGCAAAGTAAATGAACAGAAGCAGAAATAGGTGTGATTTTGTTGATTGATAGTATTTTGTTGTGGATCCTCTCCAACACACATTTTTTTTTTTTTTTTTTTAAATTTTATCTGTTGACAGCTTACCTTTTCTCAGACAGACGGTCCCTGAGAAATGCCTTTTGGGGGCATTTGAGAGGCAATCTTTCCTGAGTCACCTATTTAACAAACATTTACTGGAGGTCTTCATGGTGGTTGACATCATGGTAGAGTTTTTATGAATGCTGCTTGTCCTTTTTTATTCTGTTTCACTTGAATAGTGTAAAGAATTGATAGCAGGAAAAAAAATAAGTGTTTCAAAGGCATTTAAGTTAATGTCAGCTCTGTCATTAGTTTTTTGGTATGTCTGCTCCATTGAGAAATCTCTCCCCCATCCCTTAAGGATATTACAAAAGCACACCTCTTTTCCAAACAGTTGGAGATGAATCAGATTCCTTAAAGGATAATAAAATGTCATGGTTTAAACAGTTCTTTACTTTTGACAGCTCTATCATTAGTCCATTGTAGGAGTGGCAATTGAGGGCTGTTGGAAGGGCCTTAACCAGCAGATCAAAAGCCTGGAAGTGCTAAAAGACTCTGGAGGGTGTGGATGTCCTAACCCGAGCAAGGACAGGGCCTTCTTTTCTTAGGCTTGTGCAAACCCTGGAGACACTGTGCTCGTTAGGGCTGGATGGTCCTGTTTTATGTGAGAGTTGGGCTGGCTTTCATTGTTTAAGTCATTTTTTAATAGAGTTTACTTAGCCAACCCATTTAGCATATTTTACAGAGGCTGATGTTGATAAGCCTGTAGATATGCCTAGAAAGGAACAAAGGTTCGTAACTGTGGAGTTTCCCAAATTAGAGGAAGTCATTGAGAAATATACCAAGTCAGACTATTCGGCTACAGTGGAAATTAGAAAACTAGCTGTTTCATTTATAGATAATTAAGGATCACTCAAGATTACTCCTGGCATGATTATCTATATTATCTTGTTAGTCCGTTTTACAGATGAGAACTCACCATCAGAATTCAGAGATCTCAGGTAGTGTGTGTCCCTGGGTAGGCTGCCAGGGGCTTATCTTCATTTGACTTAGTGACACCGAGGACAGATAGTAAATTCCATAAAGATTTGTTTGGGTTTTTCTGTTTTCATCTTGTTTTATGTTTGTTAAAAGTTCACAGAGCAATCAGACTCCATTGAAGTCCTTTGTTGGAGGGCCTGGTGTGACTTCCAAAAGCTGCCCATCTTCCTCATCAACCAAGCTGTTTATAGACTGGGAGACAGTGGCTATTTACACAGTTTCCTGTATCTGATCCTATGAATCTTTTGTTTGTTTGTTTGTTTGTTTGGTTTTTGGTTTTTGGAGACAGGTTTATCTGTTATAACTCTGGCTGTCCTGGAACTCACTCTGCTGGCTAGTAGAGATCTACCTGTCTCTGCCTGCTGAGTGCTAGAATTAAAGGCATGCACCACCACCGCCCAGCCCAGATTGCTCCTATGAATTCTTAAGAGACTAATTTGTAGTAGATACAAAATAGTCTTAACTTTCATTTATTCTTTGTAAACCCAGTTTTGGAAAATAATTCTCTTGAAGGAATACTATTTGCCCCAATTCTACATTATTCCCCCCAGAACAGTTAGACTCATTTTTCTGTAACAAATACTAATGCCCATGTCATCAGAAACTTTAATGTTTGTCACAAATGAAACAAGAAATTATTTCTTGAAAGTTTAGATCCTACTTAAGTCAATAGATTGCTCTTTGGTGTTACAAATTAGGAAGTAAGCACTTGCCTTCTTCCAAAATATTTTAGAGGTACCCTTATTTTAGCAACTTTAAAAGTTCACGTGAAAGAGGAAAAAAAACAAAAAAAAACAAAAGTCAAAACAAAAGAACCACTTCACAGCCAACAAGGTGTGTTTTATGGGCACATAAAACCCAAACTCTAAGAAGCTGGTCACCGAACTTTATGAGTTGCTTTCAAAAACAAGCACTTCCTGATCACAGATAAATACTCCAAGGGTAATTTGTTTATAAAATGTGAATTTAATCAGGAAGATCTAGAATGGATTTTTACCAAGTTCGGAGAATTTTGTGACAGTGAACTTCACAGAGTATTTCAAGAATTGGTACACAACATGGCATCACTGCGGCTACTACAAATGGCAAACTGAGAGCTTATTTTCCATTCAGAGCATCTCATTTTCCAGCGTTAATAATTAATTGAGCTATTCATTTTTCAAGTGTCACAGCTGAACGTGCTGGTGTGCTCAGCAGTGAGGATGGGAGTTGCAGAATGTTATTTTAAAGTAATGATGTTTCCACTGTCAATGCAAAAGCACAGCTCTTACCCCAAAGGAAATAAGAGATGCTTTACTGTGGAGCCAGACTTGAGTGACCATGGCCCAGGAACACAGATTCAGTTTACCCTCGTTCCATGTTCACTTTGGTAGCAGTTTCATGAAGGTTTTACAGCGAGAAAGAAAGCCATAAATCAAGACACCTTTAAAATACATTAGTGGAGATAACAGGTAGGCAGGTCAGAGCAAAGCTGGGAAGTTTCAGCTATAGGCCTCAGATGCTGTCTGAAAACATTCTTGGGCTTTCGTTTGGTGGAACATAGGATTCTGTTAATATACTCCAAAAGATTTTAACTGATAATTTACAAAGATATTAGGTCAGACATGGGGGTGAACAAGGACTTGCTTTTAAAGGGACTAAAGATAGCCCAAGATATATTTCGTTAGGCTGTGGACACACTGTATTCCAAACTCATCATCTTTAAAGTTCTAATCAGCTAATCAGCCTGGCAAAAGGTTTAGTGTAAGGTGTAATTCTTACCATGAACGTTCCTTTATGCCACCAACATAAAAAATCCTGGTGTAAGTACCGGAAACACATACTGCAAAAAGTCATCATCCCGATACAGGGGGCTCTACAGTATTCAAAAGTTCAGGAAAAGTAGGAGTGAAAGTGGAAAGATCAATAATTATTAGGGTGCTATAGTCTTAGATGGGCAAATTGTATTGCTTATTAAAATGTTGACAACGGACTCAGTGTAGTAACACTGTATAAGATGGGGCTTAAGAAGGAATAATACTGGTATGTACACCTCTCTTCTGTCTCGGATGGCTTATGTCACCATTCTCCTTAAAATTAGTTGTAAGCCATATGTGCTTCTTTCTTACTGAAATAAGTACTTTCCTTGTAAATTTTTTTCACTCATTAATATTTCAGATGCCCAGGGTCTATATCTATATTACTTGATTTTGACATATACTAATTGTGTGTGAAGTTTAACACACAAAATATGAATATTTTTTCACTCCACATGTTAGGAGAATTTCTAAACACATGTTCTGGGGTTATGAGGACTTAAAAGCTGTCATATTGGAGGGTGTTTATTCCTGGGAATAATTAATAGATTTAAACTGGTAGCAACTCAGATTGATTGGTTATGGCTTCCAGTATTAGAAGGATTTTGAGTGCTCTTGACTTAAGTGGATATGAAATCTATTACTTATGTCTGCCACGAATATCAGTTTGTCCTTTTCTTAGTTTCATTGCTATTCCTTGTACACTCACTCCACTTACATGGAACTAGTTGGGAAGAGAGATAGCATTAACTGTTATTTAGACAGCTTCTGAAAAAGCGTCCCAAGAATTAAGCCAAGTTCAAGAAGCAATTTAATAGCTGGGTATGGCACCAGACACCCACGATCCTGGTACTTGGGAGGTAGTAGTAGAAAGAGTAGGCATTCTAGAAAGTTCTAGAAAGAGTAGGGCCAGTCTAGGCTGGAGACCAAGGGGGAAAAAGTAAATTAATTAAAATTAAATATTTGTTAAATACCTACTGTGTGCTACAAACTCTGTGGGGAAACAGGTATTCCACAATATGTGGAATTGTTAGGAAAGACACACTAAAAGATGGGACAGTGGGGTTGGTTTTGTATAGCAAATTGAGTTTCTATAAAGTATGCTCTTTTCTAAAGGATGAGAGGACTATGGCCTGTTGGGAGAAACTGATTGAGATTAGAAGATAAATGACAGCCACTAGAGAGTAAAGGGCTTGAAAAGGATGAACCCACCCTATCCCCATGGTTGTCTTTTCTTTCTTTATCCTGCAGTGTTCTAGATTATAGCTCCCTTAGGAGGTGAGAAGCTGGTTCTCAATCACCTTCTTTTATTAAGCAGCTTGCCATGTGCAGACACTATACAGGATGGCTGGACTTGGCTATGGAATCTGACCACATGTCTTAGAAGATCTTCATGGAGCAATTCGACTTTATTTCACTTGTTAAAGTGAATGCCTTTCTCTCTCCTTTCTTTTCTCTCCTCTCTCTTTCCCCCTTCCCTCATCCCTTATCTCTTCCTTAGTTCTTCCAGTCTCAAAGTGTTCGCTTAGACTTCTTGACTATAGAACTTGATCCCAAGGACATCCAAAGCCGCTTGTTGGCAGGTGTGAGGTGCACCCTTTTGGGAATCTCTTGGGTTGCTGAGAGCAACCGTGAGGATGCTTCAGTTCCACTTCAAGGTCTGGCTAGTAGCATGTCTCATGTACTTAGACTCATCAAACCTCTGTAATAATTTAGAAATGGTATCTATTTTCGTCTTCTTCTCAGATATACTCCTTTCACACACAGGAAACTGAAAGTCAAAGAAGTTTAAGTGGCTTTCTTACCTTCATCCATTTTTCCTTAGAATATAACATAGCCACCTGCTTTTTACCACTGTTCTTTGTTAAGCATGTTTGCCTGCTTAAAAATAAAACTAAATTGAACAAGAAGAGCGTAGGCGCCAGGCTTGTTGCTGGAGTTGCTCTTTCTTCTCCTTTCCTTTTTAAAAGTACTCCGATTCCAGATAGTTGGACAGAATATAGGACATAATATAGTACTTGGAAAGTCTCAGGTTCCCCTTCTGAGCTGTTCTTTTGCCTCCTTACTTATTCAGCTGTGTTAGTGAGAGCAGGAGATCCTGAAGAGACACCAAGAGATAACTCAGCTCTCCTTGTGTTCTAGTCCTTGAACAGATTCTTAAGGACTTTAGGTCAGTTACTGGCCCTTGAGTGACAGATGTTATTTTTCGCACTCTTGGAATTGGTACAAATGAACTCAAAGAGAACTGTGTCTCAGAATTTGAGTGTCTCCAGCCTCTGTCATGTGAATTTCGGGGATGTGGGTCTGCCTTATTATTTTCAATTTTTTTCTCAAACCTTTGATAACCCAGGGAACACTGCCACACTGGGATTCAGCCTGTCCTTAGGTTCCTCATTAGAATTTGATATTTTGATAAAGCCTGTCTGTCAACTTGCTGTAAGACTCATTTCTCTGAGCAAGCAAGAGTCTGACCAAAAATGGAGGAACTGGGGTTTAGCTATAGGTCATTCGAGATGGAAAATAATTTTTAACACTGTCTGACTGCTTTCAACAATGCTATTTTGATTCATGTTTAGTTGAATTGATGATAAATCCTGAAATGTGCATTTTATGAGTCAGTTCTAACTCTGTGATAATCTGACACATTGGAAACAGAAAATGCTCTAACATATTAATGTAATAAGCACATAGTTTTAAAGTAGAAAGAATATTTTCTCCAATCACTCATTCACCAGACAGTTGTAGTTCACCAGGGGAAGATAACACTGAATATGTCTCTGCAATCCGTGGTGCTAACTTGCTGTTAACATCAGGTCTGCCAGGCATGGTGGCACATGTCTTTAATCCCAGCACTTGGGAGGCAGAGGCAGACTTCTGAATTCCAGGCAAGACTGGGATACATAGTGAGACTCTATCTCAAAAAACAGAAAGTAACAAAGCAAGAGTCAAGTCACACTGACTTCTCTTTTCCTTGCCTTAATATCTTGAAAAGTGCTGGGCTTTTCCGTTGACAGTTTCTCATTCCCTCCTCCCCTTGGTATGAACGCTCAAATACAGCTGAACATAAATATAGACAGACAGACAGATGGACAGATACTCACTCTTGAGTAGCTGAGTCCCCAAAGGATAGAGTCACATGGTCTCTTGCCTTCTTTGTGCTGCTGGGTACAGGTCTAGACAAACTCAGTGCTGCGTGCATATTAAGAGCTTAATAAATACAGATGGGATGAATGAATGAGTTATGACAGTGATGCCTGTTTAGCTTAGTGATAATACATGCAAATCCTATAACTGTATTTCTTGTGGAATAAAAAAATAAATAAACTCCTCTTTGTAAGTTAGAGAGTTGATGGGAAAAACCAAGAAACACCTAAGAGGCTAAAAAAAGAAATTCTTTGTGTCCAGATGGTTGAGTGCATTTGCAATGTCTCTTGCCCTGACCAACAAAGTTTCTATTTAAGGATGAGTGTGCTAAATCAAGAGCCTGAGCTACTCATAGGCTGCTAGAGAAGAAAGGAGAAGAAAGGGGAAGAAAGGGGATGAAAGAAGATTCTCACTGCCCTGTTTCAATCTCATCTCTCCTCTTTGCACAGGGCGATGGACGGCTAGCGTGGGTCTTTCTGTTGTTTTCCTGATAGGTTTTGCTGTGTTTGCCTAGCATGCCACAGCTATGCTAGTGAGCAAAGATCACAGCCAACACAGCAGTGGAGTGTTCCATGAGCCAGTGCTCTGGTTTCGCTAAGGTATTCCTTGTGGGAAATGCTGGCTCTCACACTGTACAGCACATTTCTTACAGACCGGAGTCCAAGCTTCACCTGCACATTTTACAAGTCTTGGCTGCTTTGTGTATTTCTCAGTAGGAGTTGGTGAACGCTGCTTATGGGAGAATGGACTTATGAGTTCACTAGACCTAAGCTTGACCACCTCCCTATGGTTGCTGATAACTTAGTGGGAAAAAGGAAGAAAGAAAAGAAAAAGAATATCGAATGCTTAAGAAATAATGGGCACCCACAAAAAGGTAGCCAGTGGTTTGTTGATAGTTTCCTTTTTCTTTCTGCCTTTTGTTATTCTGGTTCAGCTGGCCGCTGAGTAATTGCTGGCAGCAGTGTATGCACACAAGGCTTGTGAAACCAGGGGCTTAGTTAGACAGCAGATTGTGATACGAAGTTTGGGTCTCTGCTGCCCTAAGGCATTAGTTCACTCAGCTTGATAGCTGTGTGTTGGCAAAATGTGCTGATTTTCTGCATGTGTCCATGTTGGGATTGATGTTGGGAGGGACTAAAGACAAAGTAGATTCCAACTACAGGATTCAACTTGAGGTCACCAACATCTTGTAATTGTGATTTTTTTTTTCCTTTTCTTTTAATGTAAGTGGTGATTTGGGGTCCTGTATCTTTGTCTGTTCTTTTTTGTTTTTGTTTTGTTTTTTTTATTTTGTTTCATTTTGTTTTTCAAGACAGGGTTTCTCTGTTGTAACTCTGGTTGTCCTAGAAGTCACTTTGTAGACCAGGCTGGCCTCGCACTCATAGAAATCTGCCTGTCTCCCGAGAGCTGGGATTAAAGGCGTGTGCACCACTGACAGCTCTTTGTCCATTCTTAATCATGAATTGGAATGAATTTATTGAACAACTGTGCCAGGTGATTTCTTCCAGACAGTAATAATGCAATTAAAGTGTTTGAACATGCTTTGATAAAACAACGTGAAGTTTCCTTGTTTGAGGTGTCTATATAAAAGGCACACAGTGTACATAAAACTCATAGGGCTTCAGGGGGAAGCATCACCTGTCTTGCTCAGCCTAGGTACCTCAAGACCTTTGCTCAGGCCACATGTTGTGTCGGGCCATTTCTCAGCCTTCAGTCAGGGCTTTCCTCCTCACCCCCACGAAAAAACAGCGTACAAATAAAACATGAACAGCTTGGCTTGCTCTAATAAGATCCACGCTCCTTGAAATGGCCCTCCCTCCTTGCGGTTATCTGATGAGACCTTCCCTTAGGCCTAGCTGGGCCTGTTTTGCTCTGATTGAACTATTTAACTCCAAGTTGGGTTTAGATGAGCACTTAAAAACAAACAAAAAGAAATGTGCCTAGATATGGAGTTTTCCATCTTCAAATTGCCACATCGAAAGCGGCATTCTTTTCCATAAATATAGACTTTTCCTGACTCTTCAGCGCCAAAGGTGGCATCATTTAGAAAAAAAGCCCTGACAGCTGATAAGCTTTGATTTCCCATGGGTTTCATTTATCTCACAGCTTCTTCCAAACACAGGCCTGGAGTACCTTGGACATATAATCCTCAGCCTCCTCCATTCTCTGTAGGATTTGTGGAGTCTTGTGTATCTGTTGAACGCAAGCTCCCTCCGAATGCTTATGTTTTACCCAGTAGGAACCTACTTGATCCTTTCCAAAGCAACTCTTAGGAGCGTCTGATGTCACGTTAGCAAGCTGTCACTGTGACTGCCACCAGACTCATCTCAGAGCATCTGCAGGCTCATTTGCCTAGTTATTTTCACACACAGATTTCTCCCCCTTCCTGGGATTGGTCAAGCCTGTGCTAGCTATTAAGTATGATGAGATATGCCATGAATGCTTTGTC
Organism: Cricetomys ansorgei; assembly: GCA_026225945.1. NCBI lineage: Eukaryota > Metazoa > Chordata > Mammalia > Rodentia > Nesomyidae > Cricetomys > Cricetomys ansorgei. The sequence goes on along the minus strand of JAMJFZ010000199.1, from coordinate 51,620,037 downwards.
ATTATAACGGGTTACTTCTCTCTTGGGTTTCCCCCAGTCTTAAAGTGAGTAGTAGAAAATTCTATTTTTATAAGCTTTGAAGGTTTTAAAAATTGTTCTTTGAAACAACTTACCTTTGAATGTTTGCAAATGTGAACCCAACACGTAACCCTGTCAGTTTAAAATGTGTGTGCCTGTGTTTGGACAGAGAATGTAAATTTAATCCTAGTAAGTGCCTATTCCGAAGACTGTCTTCTCTCTAGTGTAAATGTGTACTTATCAGAACAGAATAAATGTATTCAAAAACAGGAGAATAAATAGCCTTTTATTCAGATTGCTTTTGCGCCCTCCCCTTCCACCATAATAGTGAAAGCTTTATTATCAATCACTTCATTTTCCTCCAACTGTAGATTTGGAGGGCAGAACAAGAAAGCATTTGGGGGCCAATTGCTTTGAATCAAAACAAATGAAGAATTGGCAAACCGGTGGTTTCCTGGCTCTTCGCTGATCCGATTGGTGTCTTTTTCCCAGCTAGGGAGAGCTGTGTTCATTCATCTTTAGTTTTCTTCTGCAGAATGGAGTTCGTGGACAGTGTAAAACCCTCTACCATAGAGTAAATGGCTGCAAGATAACACGGAACCGGAGCCCCTCACTTGTACTAGTGCTTTCCCTTCACGTCTATCTCTGCTTGACAAGTCAGAAGGTTTTCAGGTGGCTTCGCAGACTAACATAGGAAGTGTCTGTGCCCCACACAATTTCCTGCGTCCCACAGTGGTTCACACATTTGACAAAACCCAGAAAAAAAGACTGCAGGGAGGGAAGTTAGGCTTCACTTTGTCATAGAGGTATAATTATATAATAGTGGCATCTAAAAGTGACAGACTTGGTAATGGAGGAACCACAATTCTGTTCAGTGGGCTGCATTTCTGAGAGTACTACTACCTAACATTTCTGTGGCTTTAAAGTCCCTAGCCCTGTTTAACTACTCCGTTTGCAAGATTGAAACAGGAAAAGGGGTGGGTTTTCACAACTGACTCATGGGACAATATCTGGGATGGTGTGCCTGGGTTCTCAGAGAGGCACCCATACATTCTTTCATTCACCACTCCTACCCCACCACAGAGTCATTCTATGGAACCACAACTGGCTTCCAGCTTGCCTCAGGCTTCTGAGTGGGTAGGATTACAGCTGTGTGCCACTTGGCTCTGTTCTGTGCATTACTTCTAAGAGGAAGGAAATCAGACAAAGACTTTGGCCTGGGTATGGAAGCCTAGGTGTTCACTGCTAACTTGAAGCTTTGGTTCTTAATAAGTCCATGACATTCAACACCTGCCCTTTCTCACCATAAGATAGGAGGGTAGGGCACAACAGCTGTTACATAGAGACAACACGAGGAACCAGGTACAGTAATGCATACCTGTAAGGCCTGCACTCAGGAGTTTGAAGCCAGAAGATATTGAGTTCAAGACCATCCAGGGCTATATAATGAGGTCCCATATCTAAGGGGGGACCAGAAAACCTCACAGAACCCCAATAAATACAAAAACAAACACATGAACACACATAAAGCCAATAGGAAGCCCCTTCCTTGTTTATCTCTTAGACAGATGGTTTTGCTTCTTATTTATAAAGTTGATATAAAATAATAACAATTTTAAAATGAGCTGTTTTCAGTAGTGTCTTATAAAATCCTTCTAAGCTATGTTCATGCACAGAGGAAGCAAAGTAGAAGCTTAAAAGGCCAGTGAGTGGCCTTGAGCACCCTCTTAGAAAGGTGGATCTGGGGTTGAAACAAAGGCTTGCTCAGGCTGTAGCTCTCTGCCATTGAGACTTGAGAGATGGTTACAGGTGTTTGCTGAGATCCTAAAGAGGGATTCCTAGCACAGGTTTAGCTCATATGTAAGCAGCAGTACAGACAACTCACCTGATAGTTCAGTCACTGAGGAAGCAGTCAAGTGGGGTTACCCTTTAGTTTTCTCTCCTTTCAGTAAGATTTTCACACCCTGTGTTAGGTGACCATAAGCCATGTTTGAAATCACTTCCCCTGGGCAGGGCAATAGATATGCTCTGTGCTCTATGGGATCTGGTTTAATATTCTTGTATAGACCCTGAGCATTTGGACAAGCCATAGATTACAGATGAAATGCTTATGTTTACATAAGGAGGGACAGGACAAGTCTGGTGCAGTTTATTCTGTTTTTAACTGTCTGCTGCTCTGGCATTGTGGGAACATAGCCATAGTCATGCGTTCTTTCCAGTTGACACATATGATGTCCTTGCCCAGCAGGGAAATTCTGTGGAAAGAATGACAAGCACGGGTCACCTTTGGAGCAGGGGGGATGCTGAACAAATGGCCTTGATGAGAAACAAGGGTAGAAGTCTGGTGTGGGCAAGACCAGCAGGTTGCTGCCCAGGGAGGGAAGGAGGGAAGCATGGGACTCCATCATTCTCCTGTGGGGATGCAACCTGTGGGGGCGAACCCTTTGCTGAAGGGCAGCGAGTTTAGAAGGCAGCTTTCTGTTTGTCCCTGTTCTTTCTCTAGATATAATTAAGGAGACTTTAGAGAAGGAATCTTGTGCTAAAGCCTAGATAAGAGCCTCACTCGTCTACCTCCCCAAATCCCTAAAGCTGAGTTTGATTTTAATATTTTTCTTTTGGATTTGACTTTGCTGCTGTGTGAAGGGGCAGCAGGTGGGGAGGAGAGAACGGAGGGTTACTAGGGAGGTAGAAACCTTTATGGAGACCCATTTTTAATCACCAGAATGGCTCAGTAATGTAAGCCCTGAGAGTTGGCAAAGGAGTGGAAACTGCAGGATTAATGGCCTTGCGCCTGGTTCCCTGAAACCCTTTAAAAGGCCAGCTAACCAGCTGGCTTCCTCCTGCTCCAAGTACGCTCCTGCTCAAATCCCGGGTTTTGTTGTCTTTTTGGCTGATTTTAAATTTCTTCCACCAAAGTATAGTGTGTATATGCATGTGTATGTGTCTGTGTGTGTGTCTCTGTCTCCCCCACCCCCGTGTGTGTGTGTGTGTGTGTGTGTGTGTGTGTGTGAGAGAGAGAGAGAGAGAGAGAGAGAGAGAAAGAGAGAGAGAGAGTATTTTATAACAGTGTTTTCAAAAGATGGCTAGAAATTCATATATGGACAGGAGTAGTGAGGAAATGATTTAGTGCGTGGTTATTTGGTTTTGTTTTGGGTTTTTTTTTTCAGTGACAATTTTCCTTAAATTAAAACTCTAATTTGTGTGTGTGTGTTATGTGTATGTGTACATGTATATGTGTACATATGCACATGTTTATATATATGTATGCTTTTCTAAGTTTAGCCCCCTGCAATACTACAACATAGTATTTTCTTTGTAAACAGAGATAAAAACCCAACATATTCTCAATTCTTATGATCCAGATACAGTGTAAGTCCATAGGCCCTTTACACTTTACAGCATTGTTTCTTTTTCCACATGTCCGTTTATGACTCCCAGGAAGCCATGAGCCGTGTCCCATAGTGGAGCAATGTGGACGTATACAGCTGTGTGCTGGGATGTGCATGTGGGTTGCTACAGGTCTGAGTGGTCACTAGTGAAAGTTGCTTTGGATGTGCTTGAGGGTGCAAGGCAGGAAGCAAAGGGTTTGTTTCATTTACTCCAGCCAAGGAGGACATGATTAGGGTTTCCAGCATGAAACTTTTGAAGTGGATCAGCAGGCAAGGAAGGAGCAGCAGAGAGCCAGGCATGGAAGAATAAGAGCTCTGCTTGTTGCCTGTGTTATTCTGGTAGACTTTGAAATGCCAGTTCCCATTAGTTTTCTAGGTAAACATTCTCATTACTTTCTGTCATTTGCATTATCATTGGAAGGTAATTAATGACAGTAACATTTTCTTATAACACTGAGACCTGGATGGGTCTTAATGACTTCCCTTCATTCTTGCATGAAGTTATTTACTGTTTGATTTTTTTTTTTTTTAAATGTGGAGCTATTTGGAGTTCTTATAACAAGTGGATGCTATTAGATCTGTCCTGGGGAGATTGGTCCAGTCTCCTGAAGTGGAGGTTCTTTCTAAACTGACTCAATTTTGTTTTTGCTAAAGTGAGGTAGTACTGGCATGATAAGGATGGACAACTGGGCTTTCAGAAGCATGGATGAAGTCGAATTAAGGATGGAGTTTTCTCACGGGCCACTTTCTGAGCTAGAAATGCAGCAACACTAGCAAGTAGTACCCTGCTGCAAAGAATGGCTTGTTCCAGTCTGGGCTGAGAGATGGAAGGTACCAGGGATAAGGAGAGAGCTCACATGCTGGGCTCCATAGGGGGCTAGGAGCCTGCTGGAGTGCAGGCATTTCAAATGGCTACTGCTGTATCCTACCAAGGTTAGCCTCTTCTCGCCTCACAGCCCAAATTCCATTTTCACCAAGCAATCGTCAGTATATCCTAGGGAACTTTTGTTTTTCCATGCCATTCTCCTTATAAACTTTCAAGATGGCTGTGGCACAGAGCAGGTTTCTCTAGCTCTCGGGTATTAACAGCATGGCTCACATGTTCTTGGAGACCTTTGCTTCTGTCCAAATGGCTTTTCTGTGCTTCCAACTATTGATGGATTGGAAAATGCTAATGTTTTTCCTGTTTTTACTTCATTGTACTGATGTGCTGGGATAGATGATTGCTCTGTAGAAAGTTTGATTAGAAATCAACATGATTTTTCTCTGATTCTGAAAGAAAGATAAAAGAAGGGAATGTCATTCACCTACCCATCAGCCCACTCTCTCATTCAATACATTCCAGTACTCATATGGAGGTACAGATCTGTATGTGTGTGTGCCTATGTGTAAGGGTGTATATACAGATATTACAGATGTATATGAATACCTGCAAAGTGTTCAGAATGTCCTGAAATGAAGCAGAGCACACAGTTTTAGATGTGGAAAATTGTGATGTTATTTTGCCAAAATACCAAAATATCCAAAAACCCAAGCTGTTGATTCCTTTCTCTCTTTTGTCACCCCATCCCGCCCAACCTGCCACACCCTGTATCTGCCCAGATGTTCTTACCTTAGGAAAACCAAATCCTTTACCTTAGAAAAGTTTCTCAGGAACCTTGAAGTCCTGAGCTCATTTTCATTGCCACATCTGCTCAATCTGTACTCTGGTTGCTGTGGCTTTTGGAGCTGTCCAGAGGTTTGCCAGTTCTAACACCTCTGCTGGTACCTTACCCACCCCAGCTGTGATCCCCACCATCTAACCAGGTTGATGACCTCCCTGCCTTCTGTTTCTACATTCCACAAATTCTACACTATCAGCTGCCAGCCACCAGAGGAATCCTTGAGTAAGATAAATCATCCCCTCTCTTCCCTCTTCTCAGCATTGTCAGTGATGTTGACACTGACCATCTCCCAGTGATAGCCACATTCTTACTCTGACCTCTCCGGGCCCTGTAGTTTTATGCCATTTTTTAATACTTCTCTTGCTCTTCATTCTCCCAGCTAACAAGTGTTCTCTAAGTAGTAATAATGTGGTTGAGCTTCTCCTTATCTGAAATACTTGGGAGCTAGAAGTGATTTAGAATATTTGCATAGATTTGGACAGTTGAGTATCCTTCATCCCCCAAATTTGACATCAGAGTACTTTAGACTTGAGGGCTAGGGATGCCCAACCTAAAGCAGCAGAAGTTGCTTACGATATTTAAAGTGGTTTTTCTGGTAAGACTCTCCCATCAAAGGTATTCTGTGAAATACTTAATTTTTCACGGTTGGTATATACATCTCAGACCTTGTTGACAGACCCTAGGGCAATGCCTAGTGGTGGTTTCAAAAGTTGAGAGTAGGTGTAATCTTCTGGATGTCCCTGGACAAAATTTATATCAAAGGCTCAGTAAAGATGGAGGCTATTGAAGTATCTTACCTGGATTGGCCTGTGCAGGCAAAAAGTTGCATATAAAAGGTACCAGAAATATGTACATTCCCTTTCTAGACCCTGTGTACATAGAAGGGGCTTCAGGAGTATGGGGATGATTGAAAGATGCACAGAGAATGGCTAAAGTGAAAGATGATGTCATTGGCCCCCTTGGCTTTTGGTTGGGCTGGTACAAAGAAGCTCTTTCTCAGTCTTACTCAGGATGGTACTTCACCCTGAGTCCTCTTGAGGGTAGAATGAGTCCAGAAGGGGAAGATCTTCTGAAATGAAGATTACCTATGTCAGAAAGGTAAAATATTAAATAAATCCAGTGACATTTAGTACCATCTCTAGGTAGAATATTGAGTGACTTTTTTCTTTTTTTTAGATCATTTGAAAAACATTTAAATTTGTTATATCAGAGCAATGGTTTTGATCACACCTACTCTGTCTTCTTGACTTTTCTCTTCAAAGGCATTTCTAACAAAGGAGTATAGCTTCCAGATTTGTAAACTGCCAACTTATTATCCTATTAGTCAATTACAGCTGCTCAAGAGCAGGGTAAGTGACAGTGTGGCAGATTATAGCAAATTATCTGCTCTTCTCATAACCTTGTTCAGCACATCATCAGGCTGTTTAAATTTAATGATAGGACTTTTACATGTATTTTAGAGCATTTAACATACCATCAAAATGTTTAGGATAAACCCTGGTGACCTGAATAGAACCGCCTTTCTCAGCATTGCATGTAAAGCCAGGTGGTAGTCATGATTAGCAAAACTGATTCCAATTAGGAAAGGAAATCTATTTTCAAGAGGATGTGAGACTAGTCCTCACAAACCAGTGAAATGAGGTCAAATTTGGGACATGGACACACACACACACACACACACACACACACACACACACACACACCACAGGGTAATGGAAATCGGTCTAACAAATTACAGAATCAGGAAATCTGTTATAAATACATTTTAGTCTGTGTGGGGTTGAAGTTCAGGAAACTGAAGCCCATCAAAGTTTGCCTTCCTTGTAGGCAAAGAGGTTTCATGTAGATAATGCCAGACCATTGCAGGCTCACTGAGAACCTTGACATTTAGAGTCCATGGGTAAAGAAGGAGCTGCAGGTGTGAAGACAAGGGACTATATCAGCATCACAAGGAGCACATCTTGGAGAAGGGAGCACTGTGGGTAAGAGGGAAAATAATTGTGCTGCCAGTCTTGCTCTTCTAGCTAAGGGCAAGAGTTACTATGGTAGTGTTTGTATAACATTGAAAAGACAGTTTGTACAAGGAGTCCTCAGGTGGGCTGGGGATCTTAGGAGATGAGATGGAGTATTGGAGGACCTGTTACCTTGAACTTCTTTTTATTTTCAGTTTTACTGATGCACTCGAACTGTTGGTACCAACTAAATGACTAAAGGACTGAAATACTAAAACCTGTTAATTGTGAGCAACATTAACACTTTTAGGCTTGGTTCAGTTTTATTGGGCTCCCGGGGTACTGTTACCAGCTGGATAGTCAACATGGCCCTGCTTCCTCTGACTTTAAACTCAGGAGTGTGACACTCCCTAGTCTCTAGACAATTGCAAAGGCAGAGTTTCTCAATCTTGTTTCCTTGTTGGGTCTGAACATTCTTTGTAGTAGGAATCACCTATGCCTTACAGAAATCTTAGCAGCAATCCCTGCCACCTCCCAGCCCCAAATAGTGACAACCAAAAATGTCTAGAAATTGTCAAAGATCCCCTGGCAGTTAAAAATCACCCTTCTCCCATTGAATGATCAAACTTTACATTGTCAAGGGATAATATCTTTTGAGCGTATCCATATGCAAGACTTTTGTTGTATGTTTGACAAACATTAACGAGTAATAATATATAGGTCAAATAAGATGGGGTGGATGTAAATGTTTGTTTATTTGGAAGCCATTTTTTCCCCACCTACTTCTCAGAGTTATTTGAAATTGCCTTTTAAGGGAAGTAATTGTTTTGTTCATGCAAAAACTATAATTATGTGCTAGAGTCCAGCTTTAGGTTTCTCTAAGTAAGCTGGATAATTAAGTAACATGAGCACTGTGGGCCATGTAGCAGAATGATGAGATTGTTGGCTTTTCCAAACGCTGAAGCTAGAAGTATGATCATGACATCATAACTTTGGCAAATTGCCGTCCTTCCATAATAAAGACCATTGAGAGCTAAGTTATTTCTGGAGGCTGTTTTCTGAGGATGAAAGGAAGGTAGACACATGTATTTTTCCAGCAATATCCTAACAAGCACACTATATGGCAGTCACGGTGTCATGGTGTTGGGGATTAATAGTGATTGCCAACTTCAGAAGCTGCCATATCACTGTGAAGGTAAAATACTTATGATGTTCTGTCCATTAAAGTCTTAAGGATTCCCTAGAGGGAGGCTCTAGGTGAGTCCTTGGAGATGTGAAATCACTGGAGAAAACAACTTCAGCTCTCCAAGGAAATAATGGTCTAATGGCTATATATTTTAATTAAGTTGCTGATACCAACAAAGGTTATAGTGCAAGGAACCTCTCAACCAATTATCTTATCCACATGTTTTTACCTAACTCACTATATAAATTTTAAATACTTAAAATGGCTCAGTGAGGTAAAAGCACTTATCACCGAACACTGATGATCTGAGTTTGATCTCCAGAACCTACAGTAGAAGGAGTGAATTGGTTCTTGTTCTCCTCTAACCACCACATGTCTGCCCCACCCCACACATTCATAACACACGCAAAATAGTTAAAATTTGTGAATTAGTTACAGTATTGATGAAGGTGATGAACAGGAGTGTTGGAAATCTCAAAGAAACTGTGGTTCAAGTGAAATGGGTTTATCCTTTCTCACTTGCCAAAATGTAGGTAGCTCAAGACTGGGAAGTAGGCTCCATGAACCCCAGGGACCTGGCTCCTTCTGTTTTATTGCTTCTCCATATTGAACACATGGATTTTATTTTGAAATTAATGTCACTGCCCCAGCTCCAGCTACTGCAATTGCATTTCATACCATGGAAAACGAATAGAGAAGGACTCTTCCTTTGCAGACAGTTCTTAGAACTTTACTTTCTACTATTTCTCAAATGGCTGCAGGAACACCTCTAAGCCACCACCAGGGCTAGACATATATGTTTGGATCAACCATATGAATATCATCAAGGGTCGGTTTTGTCTCCAGAAATGATTGGGTTGTTGATTATGGAAGGAACAGAGGTGTGGGTAGGCTGAGGATTGAACCCTGGTTGCCCTGCTTACTAGTTAAGGCAGGAAAGTAAGTGCCAGGTGACAACAGCAGTCATGTCAGGGCCTAGGAACAGTCAGGGAAGGCAAAGGAGCAGAGGGAGAATTTGCATAGGCCTTGGCAAGAAGATAGAGATTGGCTGGACATGGTGATATATACTTATAGTCCTAGTACTTAGGAGACAGACAAGAGGATCAGGATTTTTGAAGCTAGCCTCTGCTACATAGGACTTTGAAGACCCCTGCACTACATGAGATCCTATATCAACACCCTCAAACTCCTGCCACGTATGTAAATTAGATAAGTAGAGTAGAGGACTCAGGTATGATTGACAGTACAAAGAAACACTGACTTCTGGCTTCGTTTGGGGCCAAGGTTCAAGAGCTGTTAACTAAGACCCGAGCATACAATGGTAGTCTCCATGAAAATGATTTTATAAGTATCAATGCAAACTTCAATTTGTTTGCCACTGAACTATAGATTTACTGAGTTTTTGCCTTTAATGTGTTCTTACAAATAATTATTCGGGGAAATGGCATTGTAGTCAAATAGAGTCACCTTACGTTGCTATAACAATCTTCTAACTTGTGGGTATTTGATTAAAAAGAGACGTTAACTAAGCAAAGTCGGAAACTATTGAATGGGAAGAATAAAAAAGTAATTTGATGTATTCCAAGTCTTAAGCTTTTTTTTTTTTGAAGATTGAATACAGTACATTCTTTGTGGAGGCAGGATAAAGAAATATCACAGTTATAGAAATATTCTGAATGAACAGATAGGCCTACCTACAGAGCTAGCAGTGGATGTTTTAGAAAACTGAGACTTACAGCAATTACATGCTATGTCCTAGACCAGCAGTTCTCAACCTGTGGATCATGACCCCTTTGGAGGTCGAGCAGCCCTTTCCACAGGGATCATCTAAGATCATCTGCATATCATATTTACATTAAGATTCATAACAGTAGCAGAACTGCAGTTATGAAGTAGCAACAACAATAATTTTATGATCAGGGTGGGGGGCCACCACAACATGAGGAACTGTACTAAAGGGTCACAGCATTAGGAAGGTTGAGAGCCACTGCCCTAGATCATAAAATCAGCAGCATTTGTTACATGCTATGAACAAACACAAAGGTGATGAAAAGAAAGCGTTCTTGGTGGAGCTATTACACCACGTTGCATTATCAGTGGCGTATGCTTCCTGTGACTTGTGTTCTTACTTTAAGGATGCGTGATTGAGGCATGGACAGACTAGCTAACTGCCCAAAGTCACACAGAGAGTGAGTCCAAAGTTGATGTTCAAACTCTGGCCGTCTGATAAAAGTTTAAGTTTCCCCCCCACCCCCTCCATGTTTTTGTCCAAAGCTTTTGACCTCTATCTTGTATTACATGGGTTTTCCAGCTAGGAAGATTAAAGCCTTTAAATAATTTTGCCCATTTCTGTGCCACCTCATAGTATTGAGGTTGCCTATCTTGAAACTGGTAACTGGGGTGGACATAATAAGTTGACTTGGTTAGATTGAGATAAATGGCAGGGAACTGGGCCTCACACAAGGTTTTGCCCACCAGTGGCCGGAGACTAGAGTTGAACTTGCCCTTGGAAATTAACTTCTTTTTGTGCTCAGCAAATTTGAAATGGAATTAAACACACTTCTGGTGTCTTACCGACTCAGTATTCAATAAGTCAAGGACCTAGCCATGTGTTTTTTTGAGGGGAGAAATGGCCACACTCATTTTTATATGGGTCTTAGTCAGTAGCCATCAAATATTTGTGGAATGGAGTTGAATGACCGGTCAGTTGTGTAGTATTTCTACTAGAACCCCCACAGGAGGGGAGAAACAAGCAGACCTTGGAGCATTCTCAATGATCCATTCTATACTGGACACAGGAGGGTTAATTTCTGCGATGTTCAAAGAATTCCATGCTGAGGCCAGGTCTCTCTAAAATATAACTTTGGATAATAATACAGTAACCCTTTTGTTGTTGTTATTGTTCTCTAAACTGTGTGCCCAGTGTTTAGCAAATGTACTATCTCACTCGTGGCTTGTCACAACACTATGAGGAATATATGGTCAGATCCACCATGGGAGCACAAAAATCTCACGGATCCCGGGAAATACCATCCAGCTGAATTTGCAGGCAGTCATGCACCTTTTCACTGGTTTTGAAACCAGATCCACAGGACTTCTAAGCACATTTTAAACGCTTTTCCTTGACACCTCCTGTCAGCCCTTGATTAATGACCAAAGGATCATTGTCTGGGAAAGCAGGAGTCAGGAAGAATCCACATATGTACCTGAGTCAAAATACAAGGCAAAGGGAAAATTAATAAATTTGTCATAGGGAAGCCTCTACAGAGAAACTCAAACATCCCACATTTGTACATAGCTATCAGAAAGAACAGAGACAGGGCAGGAAAGAAAGTGCTGATAGGCCCAAGAGGCAGATTTTGTCAGCAATTCCTCTGCTATACCTGGAGCCAGGGTGCTACATTCCTCCTGGTAAGGAGTCACATACACCTGTAGGAGGCACTGGTGTGTCTCCTCTTCCTTGTATCTCAGAGCTGACAATCCTAGATCTTATGTCTTTCTCTGCTACTTTTTATTTTAAGAGAAATAAAAATCTATTTTAGGGTTCCTTTCTCCTCCCCTGCCACTACTAATGTCAATATTGCCAGAACAACTTCAGACTTTAGATATTAAGAAACCATCGAGTTAATATAACAACTCGATGTTGCTGTAAAATTTACATGTGGCTCTCTAGGCAAGCTCCATCTTTTAATATTTACTTAAAATATTTGCTTTTGCATGTATACCTGGCCATTTGTAGGAATGCATAGAAGATAGGTGTTGATTTATTTGCTTCATTCTTGGTGGATGATGCTGGGTATACCGAAGTGTATTAGAAGGGGGTCATTATATCAGCTATTCCTTATTCTGCAGAGTCAATGATTGGGCTCTGCCTTGATAACTATTCTGTGGGCTTCAGCAGTGTCTAACTGGATGTTTTCTAAACAAACAACTGTATGTAGATGTGTTTTTTCCCCCTTTGATAAGTCTCTAATGTAGCACTCAGGGGAGAAAATCAGCAGACCTGTATTAACCTAGAAACCACTTTTGTGTTGCATTTTGATCCATTTAAGCTAAACTGATTAGCACTTCTTGAAAAGCAAATCTAAATCCTTGTGCTAATCAAGGGAAATTGAGCCGTGCTGTTACTCCATGTTGTTACAGAGCCAGAGAGAAGCAGCAAGTTCCTTTTTTATTTTATTTTTTATTAATCACTCAGCATATAGCTGGGTTCAGTGCCCACCTCCTCCCTCAACAAACCACTTTCCTCAGTGCTTGTTTAATAAAACTGCACAGCGGGTGAATATTGGAGTGTTAGTTGGATTCAAGGAAGTTCATTTTCATACAAGAGATGAATGGATGAGTGTTTTATGGGGGCAGGGGTTCTGTTTCAAGCATGCTCTTAAGAAAAGCGTGCAGCCTATTGCACACACATGACACAGCTAGAACACAGCTAGGAAACAGGATTGTTTGGTTTACATCACTCTGCATGTTGACTAATCAGTGGCTGTTCATCCAGGGTGGACAGAACAGGCTGCCCATCCCACACGTTCACCACTGATCATTTCATTCAAGAAAAGCCTCACTATGTACCTCTATTCTCACCAAGCAGATGCAGACTAGCAGAAGGGCAGACTCAAACTGTATGTGCTTCCATTCTTTACTAACCATTGATATCACACAGGACCCTGTGTCAGCGCCACCCCCGCCCTCCAATTCCATTCTTCGTTGGTAGTGATTAGGAATGCGACATTCTTGTCTTCAGGCTGTCTGGTACAGGGCAGCAGATACCAGGGAATGAGGTGAGGAATGGAAAGGAAGGCATAATAATATTTAGTTTTCTTCTTTTCATGCTTAACCAGAGTTGAGGAATGTTCAGCAGCAGAATTGTGTTGTTTCAGCGATATGTCCATTTTCTGACTGGAGTCACTTATTAACCTCTACTTACATAAGCAGACTCTCACGAGACTCTTTGAAGATACACAGAGAAAGAGTCCTTTCTTTCTCTCACCTTCTCCAAGTCTAAATGCCTCTCATAAGTAAGCCGAAAGGGTGGGAAGCTCCCAGGTGTGAAGGGAGAAGCACTTTGCACCTTTCTGCTATGAAATCTTTGAAGTTTTCTTACAGGTGACGATTTCATACAATTCAGATTTTTCAATGTACGTACGAGACTGCAGTTCACCTGCTGTTGCTATTAGAGTAGCCAGCACTCCAGCTGATCTGAGGTCTCTACAAAGATTTTCTACCCCAGCTGCCTGCATGGCTCCTTACCTGCATTAAACCCTTCCCAGGTGGCAGTGCTGGCAGATAGACATGGCAAAGACTGTTACTGGATGTAAAAGTAGTGAAGGGTCTCTAATCGCCAGAAATGAGTATCAATAGGCATTATCTTTAGCACAGAGTCTGAGTGGGCCCTGGCTTTGATCGGAATCCTTGTGTATGGCTGATGAATGTGCTGTAGCTGTGATCATCTCAATGGGCTTTTACCTCTGTTTTCTCTGGCTGTATCTCAAGGAGAAGGCTGTGCACTGTCTGCTGAAGAGTGATTTCTGAAATCACTTGGAAATGGTTGTAATCTTAAGAATGGCTGCACAGAGGTCATAGGAAGGTTTACAAAGGAAGCAGAAATTGGACTGGAGACCGTGCCAAACACATGGACCCTCAGATGTTGATTACCCTACCCCTGCTCCTCGTTAACTGCTACACACCCAGGACTACTTTAAAAGGTTCCACTACATAGAAAACTTCATGTCATCCTTTCTGGACCCTTTGCTTATTGGTGACAGAGGACAAGACTTCTACCTCTGGGACAGGTTAACTAGATTAGGTTACTTCTGTGAACAGTGAATATTGTCCTAAGGTTTCTGTTGCTATAATAGAACACCATGACCATAAACAACTTGGGAAGGAAAGGGTTTATTTCAGCTTAAAAGTCTCAGTTCACACTCCATTGCTGAGGGAAATCAGGGCAGGAGCTCAAACAGGGCAGGAACCTGGAGGTAGGAGCTGATGCAGAGGCCATGGAAAAGTTCTGCTTGTTCCTTATGACTCCCTGTTGCTTGCTCAGCTTGATTTCTTTATACCATCTTGGACAACATATAGGGCCCAGGAGTTGAATCACCCACAGTGAGGTAGACCTTTCCCCATCAATCATCAGTCAAGAAGAAAATGCACCACAGGCTTGCCCAGAGGCCACTCTGGCAGAGGCACTTTCTCAATTAAGATTCTTCCTTCCTTCCAGTTGGCTCCAGGTTAGGTAAAGTTGTCATAAAACCAGCTAGTATCAATATCCCACAGTACTCTGTCTTCATTCTGCTCAGGTTCAGTATCAGGATTGGTATCTCCTAGCACCCAATTCTCTCTGAGCACCCAATCCACCTACCTACCCACTTGCCACTTAAATTAAACTAAACAACAGCAAATTTAGCTCACTTGGATTCCTCTGGTTACCATTTTCTTACTAGGCTGTCACCTTGACGATGCTGTTACATGGTAGAAAATTTTCACAAGGCTTATCACTGTTTGGCTTTTTAGTAGTGTTCCTCATCAAAATAAGGTTTGAGAAAGCATACTCTTTCCAGTTGTCCTGAGATCTCCAGGAGGAGAGTTGTGCATGTTTTGCAATGTACAGTTTGGGAGGAGCTGTGGATGTGGGTTTTGGTGTTTCTTTTCTGCTTTTCAGATTATCTTCAACCACCAAATCACTGCCAGCCTTTGGAAGGCGGAAGACATATTGTTACAAGCATTCTGTGTTTCAAGATAAACAATGACCTGGGCTTTAAGAGATTGACTGGCTTAGATGTGTTTGGAATTCCCCAGTAGAATCTTTGTAGCAATATGGGTTGATCTGTGATTGCTACCAATCATTGCCTTACAACTGGCTTCAGTCCTGGAACCACAGTGGTATTTTGAACTCTGAGACTCACATTGCCTAACTTCTGTGTCACTATGATGGAATTGACAGCCATGAACATTTCTATGAGGCTGTGAGGTAATAGCTTTTAAATGAGTGGTAAATGCTGGCTAGCCCTGCTTTCAAAACCAAGGGTCATTCATGAATTCATTCATTCGCCTACTACATAGGGAACCACTGTATGAACCAGGCAATGCTCCAGAGTGGTAGATAGAGCAATGAACTGGATCCTGAGTCACAGGCTTTTTCTTTGAAGAGCCAGATAACGTTTTACACCCTGTAGGCTTTACTGTGCTCAACATAGCTATTGCACTCAGCTGGGGTTTGCACAAAAGCAGATTGAACAGCAATAAAGAGAAGGTTGCTGAATGCCAGTGAAAGTTGATTTATAAAAGCAAGTAACACATGGACCATAGGTTACCACCCTTGCATCAGACCGCAGCCTGCTTTAGCTGAGTGTACATCCTCATTTTCTACACTAAATTTTCACCAGTTATGTTTATCATGAGAGTATGTGCTCCTAAACACAGCACCTCATTCGAAACAAGAATCATTCAGTGCTGTTGAAAGTTTAGGTTCCTCAAATAAAAGAACCTGAAAGGGGGCTGGGAAGATATAGCTCACTATGTAAAGTGCTTGCCTTGCAAGTATAGGAGCCTGAGTTTGATCTCCACAACCCACATAAAATAAAACTGGCTGTAGTGAATGTACTCTTTCAATACCAGAGCCAAAGTAGAGACAGGCAGATCTCTGGGCTTATTAGCCAGCAAGCCTGGTCCACTTGGTCTGTTCCAGTCCAGTAAGAGACTTGGTCTCAAAAGGAAGATGGATGGGCTCCTGACTAATGACACCAAAGCTGACATCTGGCCTCCACATGCATGCACATACAAACACAGACATTCTTCCACATCTGTATACAAACACACGCACACCTCATGGGATCCTGAAAAGGTTAAGATGTCAGTAAAATCAACAGAAACTCACATCAAAGACGTCAAAAGAATGCGTAGTATGTTATATTTTCAAACCTGCGGCTGATTCATTGCTTACTAATTGTGGGTTGTATTTTCTAGATCTTCAACATTAACAAGGAAGCTCATGTAGCTTTAGCTTTTGATGAATTGACCATTCCTTCAAAGCTGTGAAGGCAATATGAAAACCTGTCACTAACTAGAACACTCTGTCCCTTTACCTACAAGCTCCATCAATAATTTAAAGGAACAACTTATTCATCAATTCCGCCAGTTCAACATATTAGTCATGGATCTGCCTTTGGCGAGTGAGGTGGCCATTCATTGCTCTGATGGCCTGGTGTGTTGATTGGGGGCAAATGAACCTGATGTAGTAAGCGGAGCTCTAGGTACAGGATGTGACTTAAAAGGCTCTATAGATGAATGGCTGAATGCCTCCATACAGCCATACTTGCTAGTAGACTATTGTTAGTTGTTTGAATTATAATGGTTATCAGAAATTCCTTCACAGTGAGGGGAATTCATTCCTGATTATATATAAGGTATCCATTCTATATATAAGATATTCTATATATATTCTATATGTATATTCAATGTTCGCCTAATATTTTATTTGTAAATTAATATGAGTTTTCAAGTATGTAGGAAACTTGAAAGAATTATCTGATGGACATCTGTATATGGCTGTGGCTGTTTTAAGAGACTATCAACTCTGATCTTTTTAGGACTGTAGGTCTGTAGGAGTGAGCAGAACAAAACTAGATCAGTTCTAGTTGTCCACTGGGTCTCCTAGCTTCCCTTTCCCTCTGTGTCCCTCTGTGCCCACCCCCAAGTCTTCCCATTTTCTTTGAAACCGTGTTTCAATATATTGCCCAGGCTGCTACAGCAGTCTTCCACTCCTGGGCTCAGTTGATCTGTTTCCCCTGCCTCAGTCTCCGGAGTCTGTAGGATTACAGGTATGTAGCACTGTACCGGACTCTTTTGTGTTTGGGGGGAACCCGTAAACATTGCACACTGCTGTTGTCCTTGCTCATTCTCAATTACTGGATGTGGAAGAAGAGGTGA
Source organism: Cricetomys ansorgei (assembly GCA_026225945.1). Classification (NCBI taxonomy): domain Eukaryota; kingdom Metazoa; phylum Chordata; class Mammalia; order Rodentia; family Nesomyidae; genus Cricetomys; species Cricetomys ansorgei. The sequence goes on along the minus strand of JAMJFZ010000199.1, from coordinate 51,602,900 downwards.
AGGAAGAGAGAAAAGGAGGGAGGGAGGGAGCAAGAGGAGAAAGGTTTCAGGAGTCTGTGGGATGGCTTAGTAAGTAAAGATACCTGCTACCAGTCCCAATGACCTGAGTTCCCCACAGCATGCACATGGTGGAAGGACATAACCAACTCACTCAGGTTGTCCTCTCTCCACATGTACACACACACACACACACACACACACACATGCTCACGCGCACATGGAGATAAATAAAATACAGTAAAATGTGGGGGTTTCACAAGGCGGAAGCTAGCCTCCACACTTACTGTGTAGCTAAAACAAGCCTTGATTTCCTGATTTTTCTGCCTCCAGCTCCTGGGTGCTAGGATTACAGGTATCATCTACCACATTTGGCTTTCAGCTTTAAAAAAAAAAAAAAAAAAAAAGTCTTCTGTCATATAGGTTTCCTGACTGGCCAGACTCGCCCTGGCCTACTTTTCAGTAAGTGAAATCAGCATCAGTTATTGCTGCAAAGGGAGTTGGGTTGGGCCCTGTGTTTCCACAGAGACCTCAGATGCCCATTAGAACTTCAGAGCTCTGTCTTTCTAGTGGTCTAATTCTGCTTAATTGCTGCATAGCAAAGCTTCCAGCACCTTGTGTTCCCCCTTCTACTTCCTTCCACTGGCCAACACCAAGAGTCATATAGATCTCAGGACGAATTTACTAGCCTCAGTCAGAAACAGCTCCTTCCACGATACAGTCTCTCCTTCACTTGTGGAAAAGGATGATTGAGGGTCGGAAGAAATGGATTGACATCTAACCACAAAGGAAAAAAAAATTAGTTTCATGGATCTTCTCAGTTTTTGTTTCATTCTGCATCCTGTATACTTCTGGTGAGGAATGACAACATGAAAGGGAGTTATTTCTCTTCAGAAGATTTGCTCACAATTTAATAGTGATCACCAGTCTGGAGAAATTACAGGGTTGGAAATACTTCCTGTACTTTCTTTTAGCCGCTGTCTAAACTCTGAAAAATGCTACAAGCTACCCATCCTTGAGTGTTTAATTTCCTGCACCCATCTCAGGATAGAATGTGTTCTTACCTTGTTGACTTCTGGCTGTTTTCCTGTTCTGGCCTGTTTTGTGGGCTAAAACTGCCTGCCCCACTTAGTAGGAAAAGCTTGAAGAAGCATTGAGCTCCATGGTATTTGCTGTTCCCTCGGCATAAAAACAGTTATGTCCTAGAAGTGAGGTACTAAGTTACCTGGGTCCCCTAGAAAGCATGTGGAATAGAGTCACTACACAAATCCTGTGGCTGCGAGATACTGGCTCATTTGTTACTACAGCTTGTTAGCTCAAACTGGAGCAGAATACTACCTGAATCAAACTTCCATGCTCATATTTCTCAAGTTCTGTACTGGAATCATTACAATTATGCAAACTTCAGCCTTGCTTCAAAATCTCCTTTCTCCTACCATGATTGTCCTCAGATTATTGTTTTAGAAACTTTAAATCACAAGTACCTAGCTAGCCATCTTTGTGCCAGTATGCTTCCTTCCTAGAAAATGGTTTCTGTGTTTAGTGATAGGCTAGAACAACGTCTCCGTGAAATGCAAGAATAATGACATTCTTTAACCAAGTGCCTGGATCTCTAATAGGAAATCTGACTTTAGATAATTGAATATTTCACTTAATAAGTTGTTTCCGCAGGCTCGGTCACCAAGTAGACTTAGTAGATTGCAACCAAGGGTGCCCAAAATTGCTTGAAACACCACTTTTGCCTCATCTTGTAGGAGGTGGGATTAAAGCAGTTTTCCAGAAAAGAGATTGATTGTGTTTTAGTACTTTCCCAAAGGTTAAGATTTTACTGGACTTCTGCATCCCAATAAATGCTTTGGATCCCGCAGGAAAGCAACAGTCTGTAGCCTGAGCCTTGACTTTGGTGTGGTCCCAAGAAACCCGCCTATTCATTCACTGACTTCATCTGCAATTGCCATCGTTAGGCTAGTTTTCGGTAGCATTGCTATAAAATTTCCCACTGAGAAATTTCAACACAGAGAGGGTTTCTTATCTCTTCAAAATAAAAATGGTTAAACATGGGTTCTGTGGGAACAGTTTCCTCTGCAAGCACAAACTCCTGCAAAATGTTTGCATTTGGATTTAGGATCTAATCCCCCACCCCCACCCCACACACCACCTCCCAAGCTCAGCCATAGTTGTGCTATAGTGGGAAGAAGTATCAGTTTATGGAATCACACCCCTCAGTGTTCCCAGGCTTCATGTCCACTGCTCACTTCCCTTCCCATCTCTGGGGCTTTTCCTGGGTGGTAGCTCCAACTGCATAGACCTCCCTATGTCTGGTTGCATTCATTGTGTGACCTTCCCTTGGGAAGCCAGCAATAGCCTAGAAAGTCCAGCAACCCTGGCCTCTGGTTTCTGAAGTCATGTAGGACAGAGGTGAGCTGATGAAGAGAAAGCCTTGAGCAAAAACAACAAAAGCTGCAATTAAGATCTAAGGTCTCCAAGACACTAGGTCATTAAGGCTGGAATACCCAAGTCTCTGTGACATGTACTGCATTGTGGTTAGTTCTGTGGTCCAACTGGGTACTATTTATAGAAACAGTCCAGTTGGCCATATGGTTTTCTTGTTTTACTGTCTCCTTTTTCCCACAGTCAGTGAGATCAGATGTCCATGAACGCTTGTGACATCTCTTTATAAGTTTGGTTGCTATCCCTTATTGTTCTAGTTTTAACACCTTAGGAGGATGCTTGTGACATTGCTCTGCAGGTATTTGTGGAATGAAGAATGAATGGCAAACAGAAAAAAAGTAATTGTTTAATTTTGCATAAACTTTTAATGTTTTACTGTTAGCTTTGTATCTTAATAGAAAAAAGACGGAGAGAAAGCCCAAGTTAAGATTTACAGTGAGATGCTACACCATGCACTGCATCTCCTACTATTATTATTGCTGTTGCTATTGCTATTTACATTGCAGGGTGGGGTGGTGGGGAGGCATGTTCAGCTAGACTTTCTCTGTATAACCCAGGCTAGCCTTGAATTTAGTGTGTAGGTAAAGTTGACCTTGGAGTCCCAATTCTATTTCCTAATGCTGGAATTACAGAATTATAGACCAGAGCCACTGTACCTGACTTTCTATATTTTTACTTCTGTTATCACAGAGAAGTCTTTTTAAGAAATTGCAAATTAGAGCAGGAAAGGTACTGGGTAGTTAAAGAGCATTTGAACCCTACTTCCATTCCTAGCACCCATAGGGCAGCTTATAACCAACTGTACCTTGAGTTCAGGACTCTCTGATGTCAGCACCTTCTTCTGGCCTCAGGCACTCAGCACCTGGCACTCACATGTCGAATGTATATACATACCCTCAGGCAAAACACTCCTACACATAAAATAAAAATAAACCTTTTTAAAAAACACCAAATTACCACTCTACTTATCATCAAAGAGTGGAAGGTAGGCGCATTTTTAATATGCACTCTTCTAAGATTCTGTCATGAGTCTCTGGTCTGGAGTAAAATCTGCTTTAAAATAAATTTGAATGCTCCTGCAATAAACAGCTCAGCGATGCTCCCGATTTCTGACACAGGATTCTCAGTTCTCCTGTGTTCTTTTACAGTCTCTCCTTCCACGCATGTACCCCTCCTTTCCTGCCTCTAAATCCTATCATTCTTTAAAATTCATTTCAAGTGTCATTTCCTCTGGATACCCCCCTCTCGATCTCAGCGCACCCTGATGCTCTCCGAGCACACTTCCAGAGCATCCTATTTATCACTCTTTATTGTGGCTGTTTGATCAATGGTTAGATGATTAAACTCTTAGCGCCTCCAGGCCAAGACTTGAATATTACTCATCTCTGCACGGTGGGCATCTAGTGGAGTTTCTTGGCACCAGCAGGTGCATACAATATTTCCTGCTTGAATTCACTTCTGTTCTTTATGTTCTAAAAACAGCTTCAGTTAGCCAATAGCATTTGTTTGTACTGCAGCCAGTTGCCTCTTAGCTGTCAGGAAGGTTTGAAATAAAGCTTGGTTCTACCAGTTTCATCGGTCACTATGGCCCCCGTCTACTACTTGCTTGAGAGGAAAGGCCAGGAAGACACTTTTCCCCCATTCATGATGCTTCTACGCTCTTGACATAAACACCTCCCAAAGACTTTACCTTATGGCATTATTGGGGTTAGGATTCTCATGCATGGGAAATTGGTGAGGACACAGTCATACAGTGGCAGACTCTAATACTCTAAATTACTGGGTTTGAAGGTACACCCCAGCACTTCAGAGGCAGGACTATCATGTTGAAAGCCAGCCTGGTCTATAGAACAAAACCATCTTAGAAAACCAAGGTTTGGAGGTGTATCTAGGTTATAGTCAAACTCACACCTAACTAGTGTGATCAAGATCCTGAATTCCATCCCCAGTACTAACTAGCTAACCAACTAACTTTTAATTCCTTTCTAGTCCTTGAATAAAATTTAGTGTAGTATATAGAATTCCATCTGGTTTTCTGAGATCTGAACTGGATGTAAATTTCCTGTTAGTCTTTTCCCTTGCCTCAGATTTTTATGTATGTATGCTTGGCAATCTTAGAAGTTATAGTAGTAGAAGAAAGTATGTTTAAAAATATGTTAACAGCACAATACTGCCATGTCTTTCTTGTCCATTTTACAAATAATACAATTAAGATTTTTTTAAAAAAAATAAAAATAGAATCATGAAAAAGCCAACTTTTTTCTCTGTGATATCACAGTCAGCAGCTGTCCAGGCTGACATAGAAATATTAAGTCCAATACTCTGTTAAGTTAGGTGCCATCCTTGTGCATGGCGATCCTCTTCACCCTGTAAATTAGACAATCCCCTAACATTTCGTAGTCTTAGTCTCAGTTCTTGCCGATAGCCGTGCCATCATGAGCTGGATAAAGTGCTGCAACGTAGCAATTAAGAACATCCTGTTTTGGTTTTTTGTTTTTTTTCTTTTTTTTTTCTTTTTTAATTCCACAAGTTCAGTAAATTACAACTTGATTGTCTGAGTAAACAATGTTACCTGCTGAGGCTGCCTTGTTGTAGAACAGAGTTCTGCATGCAAATTAACAGCAGTTTGTAATTCCCAGTATGGCACACTGTACTTTTCCCATAACTTCAACTTCTCTTCTCTCACCGCAGGAAAACAAATTAAGATAAAATGCATGGTTCTTTCTTTTATCCTTTTCTGCAATTCCTTGCTTCCAAGCAGTGGTGCCCATTGCTGCCCTAGAGGAGATGCTGTGCAAACACGGTTAGGAAACACACCTGGGCATGCTCCATCACTCCAGGGCTCTCATGGAGATTTTTAGCAATATGCTACCTGATGATGATGATGGAGACAACCACTCATTTTCTCCTCGGGATACAGAATTCTATGTGGACCAGAGTATCATAAGCCATTCTTGTGCCTGAGTAACGTGAGGCCTTTCAGTAAGGTCCTGCTCTTATGTACTGTGTGTAGTTCACTGTCAGATAATTTTAACACCACCACCACCCCCACTAAAAAAATCTGCCTTGAATAAGTTAGAATATATTTGCAAATTAATTAGTTAATTGGATTTTAGACCACTCTAGGGGGATGAGCTAAAACAGATGTATGTGAAAAGCTCCTTGCCGGGTGAGGGATGTTCGCTTCTGGCTGAGCTTTCTGAAGGAAGAACATGTCATTTGATCCTGTCTTTGGTGTCAAAATATTCCAGAATACACATTCCTGCAGAGTCCAGCAGAACTGTGTTTCTGCTCTGTCACTAAGCAATTGCAATGTGAAATAATCAATGTGGTCTTAGAGTTCCTTTCAGAGATATGTTATCTTGTTTAATTATTTTAGGCTTCCCTATATGTATTAAGAAAAATTAGGCATTGTGGAAATAGTTGCGGCTGGTTTGGTCATCTGCAAGATGAAGTGTTTTTTAAGTTTTCTAAATCTGCTTATAGTGGAGTAAAGAACAAAGCCTTAAAAGTAAAGAAATGGCCTTCTTCTTTGAAATCAGTAATGTTCAAGCCTGGGCCCTTTCTTGTTAAACAAATATTGTAGCCCTACTTCATATTACCTCTTGCTTTATTGTTCACATTAAAATACAGTTTTTCCCCCTAAATCTTAAAAAGAAATTCATTATCTAAAAGATAATTATGTTTGATGTAGTTTTGCCTACATTTTGAAAGTATCAACTAGTATTCAAAACCTACTTCCAGGATGGGGGAAGAGGGTATATTATAGATAGATAGATAGATAGATAGATAGATAGATAGATAGACAGACATCTATTAGTATGAATAACAAATGAATACTTAAGACTAACATATATAAATCCTACTTTCTATTTTCAAATAGAAACTCCTAAAATGTAGCATAATAAATGGGATTATTTTTAAGTCAGGAATTCATATGTCAGTGGTTTATGTTTGACATCAAGATATGGATACTGCAAAATGAAGTGCTACATTGAAAATGGGCTCCTTCCCTGCTGCAGCATCCTTCACTGAGAGCTAGTACAACCAGAACAAAAGTGACGATTTCCAAGTTTGATTTATTTAAATTTCCAATCATGATTTATGATGAGAAGACAGATGTTTGGGGGTGCTTTCAAAAGTTTCTGGTAGTTGACTGTGTTATGCATCTGAACCAGGATAGTGCCAAGTATCTTGTTCTCATAGACTTGAACTTCCCCCAACCCCGTAACTGACTCAACTCACATCTGGGCCTACAGGCTGAGCTTCTAATTCTGTGGTCTATAGAAACAAACTGCTACTTATGGCAAAATCAAGTGTCATTGCCTATTGGAGTTTCTGTTCCAATATTATAGATTAGCAAATTTACATTTCATTAAATCCTCAGCATTCTGGACATGGAAGCGGACTTCGGCACATGACTCCAGGCCCACAGAGCAAACTGAGAGGGAGGGTCTGGGAGAGTCTGATCTTGCCCACTAGAATGATTTAGGCAAGTGAAACGGGCCCAGGTGTGCTGGTGCAAAATCCAGCCCTCCAGACAGAACACACACAGCAGGGAGCACAGACTTAGGTATGAAAAGAGTGACTATTGGCAGTCACCTGGCTCTGGGGAGGTCCTGAAGGTCCCATGGCAGGTAGGCAAGAAGAATCCAGAAGGTGGTCTTTGCAGAGGCTGGGAGACTGATAGTCTGACAGAGAGTAACAGGCCGGGATTTGGACCAACCTTTAAAATTTATTCTGAAATGTGTATTCATGTGATATCTTCCATAGTAGAGGGGATGTGTGGAAACAGGTTTAGTTTCTTTCTAGTTCTGGTGCAGAGAAGCAACACTGAAGAAAAGAACTTTGCCAGACCAGCAGCCATATTGGTCTAAAGGATTCCTGGCTCCACATGGCCTGGGAAAGGGATAGTGCCTGATGGCATGTATTTGGGTCACATGCTATTGGAGGTGATCTGTCTCACCTGAGCCTAAAGGGCAATGCATTCAAGGGAAGAAGGTAGCACTTATCTATATAGAGACCTACAAGATGCCACAGATCCCTGCTGGTGAAGTCTGCGTGGGTTCTTTCTTGAAGGTGTTTGTTCTGGAGTAAGCTTGCACTTGGCTAGTGCTAGTTCCTGAGTGCCAGGTTCTGAGCCCTGAATGGAAAGGCTTGGTGCCTAGAACAACCAGAAAGTCTAGTTAAAAGTTGAGACATAGAGCCTAGTGATGTGTTAGATACCCCAAGTTTCTAGATGTGTGTGTGTTGAAGGTAACTTGCAAATTAACTGGTCCTGTCTTTCCCCTGGGGGTTGTTAAAATTGTTAAGTATCAGAGCCAGCAAGCTATGGTGTTGCTAATAAAAATTGGCCATGGGTTGCTCAGTGGGGTCGTAAGTATGCTCATTTGCAGAAGAGCCCTGAGCCTCCTATGGGCAAGAAGGCTTTTTACTACAGCGAGAACATGAGGTGGGGAAAGGGGAATGTTTAGGGGGAGTGGGTAGATCTTAAGGAGTCTAAGACTTATTGAAGGCTGCTGGGAGGTTATCAAGTTGTTACCCCTGAGGTTTTAATCCAGCTCCATTGCTGGTGGCTGCAAATCACTTTCATATGGCCATTTGCTATTTGGTGGAGTGTTTGGAATGAGCTAGTTAATCCCAGTCCAATTCATAATGGGCAGGTAGCCAATTCACACAAACCACCTTGACAATCCACACTAATTGCTTTGTCTCCATGGAGCAGCCAGAAATTGAATTGCCCACAGAGATGAACATTTCCTACTTTCTACCTCTTTCTTCCTGCTCCTCTTCTCTGTTCATTCCCACAACTGGCTCCCCCGCAGCCCAAACCTTGCACTGCCTGCTACAGTGAATTTTGTATTGAATAACACACATCTTCCTGGGCGATAAATTTCAGGAAGTTTTCCTTTGGAAGAAGTGAGTAGACTTGAGGGAAGGAGAGGAAACTCAATGTGGCCATTAGGGTCATTTATATTTTGGAAGTTGGTCCCACTGCCAAGGGTAGAAACTCTGTGAACAAAGCGAAACACACTCCTTTATCTGTTTCTGTTTGAAAGGCTAGGGAAACAAATTCCTAGACAAACACTCATGCAGCGTGGTAGTAGACTCAGAAGGAGCTACTGACCCAGAAAAACATGTAGTCTAGCAGCTTCCAGAATTATCTTCAAGAATGGGTAATAATGTACCCCAAACAGATGAGAGCCTGGGTTGCTGTAACTGATTGATAGATGTTCCCTAATGAATAAATATACTTTTCACCTGCACAGGTGGTTCTGGAGCCCTACTATGTCCAAACTCCAGTGCTGCTCTGGGTCATTCTGAAGGACAGCTGGGATGGTTGGTGATTGCTTCCATTTGTTATCTGGACAGGCATGCAGCAATACAATAGAGAAGTGGTACCCAAGGGACCTGGCCTCAGTTCTGACTCAGATTCTCACTAGCTGTGTTACTTTGGGTACACAAAGTAACCTCTGAACCTATTTATATCAGTTATCCTTGAGGTAAAAAGGTCTGCTTCATTCAAAATTGTATTTTATGTTTACAAAGGTATTTTAATGCTGCTTAGATTTTAGTGGTTTGATTTTCATACATTTAGAATTTACATAAGGAAGAGGAAGTTCCACCTAAGGATAAAACACAGTGCCCAATCCCTTCATTAATGTGACATTGTCTACTCCTCCTCTTTGAAACTGTGGGAAGATTAAAGCAGTATGCTTCCATGTAAGCATTGTCAACTTGAATTATTTACAACGATTTATAGTATCGGCACCATCATCTCCAGATAGAATGGCTATCTGAGCAAGCTAGCCTTGCTGTAAGCTATGACAGTTAGAAATAAATACTCTTACCGGACCTATCCTGTCTGTAGAGCGAGTTAGGAAACAGTGGCTCTGAAGTCCTCTAGCCACCCAGGGTCCAAGAGAGATAAAACAGGGAGAGTTTTCATAAAGTGAACGACAAGAGAGAGTCACATCTAAGTTTTCTGGTGGGTGTTGTTCTCCCTCTTGTCAGAAAGCATGGGGAAATTCTACCTAGAAGATAATCCTAGAGGTCCGTTTTTATCACTGGTTATGGTAAGGGGCATTTGATTGAGCCTTGTGGCCTCTATGGAAAAATCCAACAAATAGAAAGTGAAATTTACAAGGGATTCCAACAAAATCAACAACTGTTTGCATAGCTTGGCAGGCTCATCTCAAATATTCATTCTGGCCCTGAGAGCTTTGGGTCTCTGTCAAGATAATTCATCTTTTATTAAGAACAAATGCTGGAAGTATGAACTCTGTAAAAGAAACCACAGCTTCTACTTTTTGAATATTTTATTACATTTTATTTGGGGTATGTATATGTGCATTTGCGTATATGTGTGCATGAGCATAACATGACATACATGTGGAGGTCAGAGGACAACTTGGGGGAAATCGGTTCTCTTCTTTTCCCATGTGGGTCTTGGGGGTTGAAGTACAGTCATCAGGCTTGGCAGCAAACATGTTTGTCCATTGAGCCAGGTTGCTAGCCCTGAAGCTGTGGCTTATTATTATTTAAGAAAAAGAAAGAAAAAAACAAAGCCCAGAGAAGAGGAACACCATGCTAGGATGGGTAGCCATGTCCTCTGAGGCTTCTGTGCAAGTGGAAGTCACTGGAGAAGGTCAAGGGTACGTAGCGCTTACGTGGAAAAAAAAGTTCAAACCTGTTCCTTGGCCTGATTTTCTGATTTTTGTGGTTTTGCAGCTGTTGTTTGTTTTTGAGACAGTGTCTCTTGCAGACCTGGCTGGCCTGGAACTGGCTGGCTAATATAGCCCATGATAGACTCAAATGCCTGATCCTTCTTTCTCAACCTCCCAAATACTGCAACTGGGAAGGTGCATCCATTTCTCCCATTATGAGGTTCTGAGTATCAAAGCAAGGGCACTAGGCATCTTTGGCGAGCACTCCTGCCAATTGAGCTATGTCCCCAGCCCAAGATATGTTGTTTTAACAGCTCACTGGAATGCATTTCTCCCGATGGCTCCTCTCCTGGACACAAAGCAGTGGGTATTGCAAATATGACAGTTTGGTAAAATTCCCTGCAACTTATCACCTATGGAAGAGTCTGGCTTACACCGAGGTAGGTGACAAGTGAACTGGCAGCAGGAATCTTCTCCTCCACCTGTCAAATGACTTCATCTTCTGAGAGATGGGAAGCAGGCTGTAAAGGTAGCAGTGACTGGCTCTGATGGAGCTCAGGGCTCCTGGGGTGCACGTGTGAAACCCTGCTGAACTCACTAGCTTCTTACACAGCTGGGACAGCACTGCCTTTGCTGGCCTCCTCAGCCTGCCTTGATAGAAGGTATCCAGAAATGGCAGGAAGAAGGAACCAGGATATGGAGCCTTCTAAAAGAGGAGAGAGTCCCCGGGAAGTCTGTTATCCTGTTTGACTGCCCTTGTATGTGTCCATGTATAGAACCCAAATTCCCTAGGAAGATAGCGTCTGGCAGGATTAGCTGCACTGTTGGAATCACTTACGGTCTGTTTACTCTTATCTCAGCTCCACATCTTAGTTTGTCTTTTTAGATCATATTGGTCCTCACTGCCATCAAAACTCTATCTACCACCGCCCAGAAGCCTGGACTTTAACATCTTTGCATAAAAACATATAATGGAGAAGTTAAGAGAATGACTTGAAAAACAGACTGCTGAGGTGCTCATCTGGGCTGTTGTTATCATGTAGAAGCTGTGGGACTGGGGACAAATCACTGACCCTCTCTGTGCCTTCATTTTCTCATTTGTGAAAAGGAGATTAATGTAATGGTACTTGGCAGTAGTGACACATGCCTTTAATCCCAGCACTCAGGAGGCAGAGGCAGGCAGATTTCTGTGAGTTTGAGGCCAGCCTGGTCTGCAGAGTAAATTCCAGGACAGCCAGAGTTACAACAGAGAAACCCTGTCAACTTTCCATATATAAGAAATACAAAAGAGTACCTGGAAGATTAAGCACTCATTAGGGGTGTGTGTGTGTGTGCGTGTGTGTGTGTGTGTGTGTGTGTGTGTGTGTGTGTGTGTGCGCGCGCACGCTTCTCCCTGGAGCACATGTTAATGCAGCGGAGCTAGAGACACCCACTGCCCTGCCAGACAGTTGTATTTGGCTCTATCATTTACATTCCTTTTTCTGCTGGTACCTCCCCACCCCCATGGAGACTGACTTTGTTCTCATTGTTCTTGCATGTGTAGAGAACACTGCAACTTGCAGCTCTGCATTCCTGTGTCTCTTTCTGGATTGTTCTTCCCTCGTCCCTTGAGCTGTGTTCTCTGCTGTCCTTAGACCTTAGCTTCTGCAGAGAGAGGGCTTCCCAGCCTCCCTAGACACTTGGGTGACTCCTTAGTTCTCACCCCAATTCGCAGCTCCTTGTAACCACCATTTGCACATTATTAGTGTGTGCAGTCCCAGTAGATGGGATATTCTGTAGAGTGTATTCTGTTTTCATTTCATGGGAGACCTAGCAACTACTGTCAGTGGTTAGTGCTCAGTACATCCAGGCTCAAAGCAACTGTAGGTTGACTGAATGAGTAATATACTCATTCCTAATGGTATAAGTGATGCCTGTCTCCCTTTCTGCCTGGTCGACCTTGATCACCCTAGCCACACTAATCCCTGCCCCACATTATTTACCATGTAATAGGAAAGAAAAAGAAGTCAAAGAAACAATCAAACACCTCTCTTAGAGAACAGGTGTATCCCCACATTCCTTTTTCTATCTTTTTGACTGTTTGAAGGAGTAAGCAGGGTCTTACAGCCTTCCTCACTGGGTCAGTTCAGTGAGGATACTTGCCATATGGACGTGCTCCATCTACTGGCTGAATCTGGTGGCTACATTCACAGTTGATTGTGAAGCCTCATGTAGCTAACGCTGGCTATGCCATCTTTGAATGTAGCTGAGGCTGTGGAAGACGTGGGATCCCAGTTTGTGGCCCTGCTGGAAGCCAAAACAACCGTGGATCAGAGTTGACTTTCAGAGCACACATTCACATATTCATAGTGGTGGGCAGACTCTATTCAATAGACTTTTACAGAGTTTCACACTAGGAACCAAGGGTTAAAATGCATAATGAAATGTTATCATTCATTGTTTAGTCGTCATCTGCTTGTATTATGTGGACCAAAGTTATAGTATGTAGCAAATACTTCCCTACAAGACAGACCACAGACAGAGAGATTAGGTACACCCACTCCCACTTTGGAGGTGTGAGGGAACGTCCTTTGTGAACCCTGTGTTCTAAGATTTAAATTTTAGAGAGCCATGGAATTGTTTGGCTTTCCTTTCACAACCTCCAAATAAGAACTTAATTTCCTTATAAGGCTCAATAAATAGATAGAATTTGTTGCTTTTCATAGATAAATATATTAAAGCGGAAGGCTGTTCCTTTTGTCAGTATGCTTTATGTCATAGCCTCCATACAGAATATCTTGTGTAAATGATGAGTTAGACTTGGTGGAGTAGCCCAGCAGGGTCTGCCTACTGAGGGTCAGCAGGCTGCCCTGTGACATTCAGCAGATGCTTCTCCTGTGTGGAGTAGAGTATATAATATTCAGGGCTGGGAAATAGTTTGGGTGGGAAGAGGAAGGCCAAGCCTTTAGGAAAGAAGCTCAAGGTGTTTGTGTGTAGTATGGCTAGTTCTATAGACCACATAAAGTGTTTTCCTGTTAAAGCCAAGTAGTTAGTTGTTATTGGAGGAGGCCGCTCCTCCTAGCATGTCTTCTCACATGAGTCCTTTCTGACTGCCAGCCACTTCATCCATATACAAGGCGTTACTAGCACAATTTGGCTCCTGGGACCAGGTAAGGGACATCATAAAGGAAGCAAAGATAACTAATTTTCTCTGAGAAAGAGCAGCCTATAGTTTCTGGATCTTCTCATTTGTCATGAGAAGTCTTGAGATTTCAATTTTGATATGAAATCTGCTAATTTGAAAATGTCGGCAATTGTCAGGGCCCATCTGGAGTAAACCAAATGTATCAGCAAGCAGGACAGTGCCTGTGATACTCTAATTGGTGGCCCAATTTAGAGCTCCTGTCAGAAATGCATCTCTGCCGTATATACACATCTTGTGTTTACAGAGAACACTACTGAATCACTGGTGTGTGATTGAAAACATGTTGAGATTATACACACATACACACACACACACACACATACATATACAGATATCTGTATACAGATATAGATATATATCTATACAGATATAGATATGCAGATATATATATATATGTACACAGATATACAAATATATAGATATCTGTATGTATGTGTATATACACACACGCATATATATGTATATGCAATAAAAATGTATACTAAATAAACTCAAGACAGCTCAATAGTAAAGAAGTGTACAGTAGTGTCCCATAAAAGTAAAGTTACTGAGCATGCTTCATTAGTGGATGTTTTCCTTCCTGTACCTTGCTCATGGTAGGATTCAAACAGTCCAGAAGTAATATATGTATATAAACCCTGGCCCTGAATTCAGTTGGGTATTTTCTCTTTAATTTCTGTTATTCTGTAGAGATTCATCTAGCAGTCATCTGGAGTAATCTCTCCAATATCATATTCTTCACATTTCTACATCAGGATTAGTAAGAATAACAGTTGAAATCTTCTTAACTTGGCAAATATTCCAAGTTTTTTCTTGTTTTCTTTTGTTTGAGTTGTTCCTGTTTGAAGTAAGAGCTGTCTATATAACCCATACTGGCCTTGAACTAGGGATCCTCCTTCCTAGGTGTTAGTGCTGGGATCACAGTCATGTACTACTATGACAAGCGGTCTCAATTATTTTATTATTTCCTTTAAATTTTTTTGGATAAGCCATCACTGACTTACTCTTCCTCATCATTACCCCAGAGTCTCCAGTAAGACTCCCAAGGGGCGATCACAATGTCTGGGCTTGGTGCTTCTTCAATCCCTGAGATGATTTCATGGGTGTGTGTGTGGGGGTGGGGGGTGAACTGAACATACCTGCCATGCTTAATAGTTGCATGCTAAGAATGATTTCAGACAGCTGAACATATATATGCCTAACATCCTACCAGAGGAGAGGAGAAAGGGGGTCAAAATATGAATGTATTAATTCATGGAGCCTCACAGCCTAGGAATCAGCATGATTTCTGTGTTTTAAGATTTCATGGTACTTTACTTGAATTCATGAGCATCATAATCTTTTGTGTGAACAAGGCTTTGAAAGAGCTCATTTATACCTATTTCTGCATGACATCAAAGCTGCCAGTATGAAGCACCACTGAAGTGAATAAGATCTCACACTCTTAACTCAGGGGTTTGTCTTCAGATTCTAATCCTCCCACTAACTATAGAACCCTGGACAAATAATGACCATACCTCTGCCAGCCTCAGTCTTCAGTGGTGAAATTGCTTTACTGCCTGAATTTTTGCCCCTCCCCCAATCCCAGCACACAGACTGTGGTACTATATATGAAACTGAGCACTTATGTGTGTGGCCAGTTGTCATGGTGATATAGCTATCACCATCATTTCCACATATTGAGTTATCATCTTACGAGTGTTTTTTATGTGGTTTCTGATCTCTTCTGTGGACCCTTACTAGCCACTTTCTTACTCTACACAGAACTTTGATATAATGAATAGAAACCAAATCTGTGCTTGGCGTATCTGTTTTTTTTTTTTTTTTTTTTTTTTTTCCCAACCGTTTCTCACAACTTGTTTCTAAGGGATCAGTTTGGCCTCGTATGACCCCACCCTGCCATCTCTGTTGCAGCAATGGACGATCTCAAATAGGTGCTGTAATTCCTAAATTAGCCTAGGAGGAAGATGAATAAAAACTGCCTTGGTTGGGTGAAGCCCAGTTGTGACTTTTCTTATGTCTTGGCTCAGGTCCCAACAATTCCTTAATAACTAGAATTCCCTTGCCCACCTCTCTCCCCTTAGGGATTAGAATCAGCAGGATAGCCTAGTCACTGTAGCAGAAAATATCCTGAATTGCTTCTCCCAGCCCAGGCCTTGCAGCCATCAGTACTTGTGGATAGTCATTACTTATAGAAGGGAAGAAGCGAGACTCCTGGGCTCTTCCTACCAACAGTCTTGTTCCCCAGGGAGACATTTTGGCTGAGGCTGACTTTCTTTTTTTCCCAGACCACTACCACAGCTGATTCTTACTGCAATTAAGTCATTTCCATTATTTCATATCATGTTTTTTTTTCCCTTACCCTAGAGATGTACAATGTTAGGGCAAAATACAGGCATTCATGCTGCTCATGCATTTAGGGAGTTGGGAAATTTAGGTTTTAATTACTGTGAAAATATGATTATTTAGGGACGAGGCACTATCTCTGCAGAGCCTGTAGAATTTTCTGGCAACAAGAATAGGGGCTCGTGAATAAGGACTAAAATAGGGGAGTTGGCAGGTCCTGGGGAAGAGCAGATAGAGTGAACTGTAAGAATCCTCAGCATCTTTCATCAACTCCTTCGGATTGTCAGGGTGCCTTCTGGCCTTGCTTTCCAGTCTGTAGCATGGGTTCATGCCAGCTGCCCCTCAGCTATGGCTTGGCAGGCATCCTCAATGGTCTACCAAAACCAACTCCTTAAGGGAAAGTGCTTACCTGCCTAGACCTCCTTAATCACACTCATTTCTCAGGTAGAAAGAAGCCTCCTAGGTCTTTGTTTTGCATAACATCCCACAGATTTAACTCTAGCTCACAGCAAGATATCTTTGGTTTCTTGAGGCAAGTAGCTGTGTCATGTGCATTTTGCTTCCTGAATGCATTTTGAAATTCTTAATGGCCTTTGCAACCACTGTCAGCACTGTAATTCCAGCTTCAGTTGTGCTGGAGCTTGTCCTGTAAGTCTCGGCTTAGTCCCTACCTTCTGAGAGAGTCAAACTTCTCACAAAGCCATCCATCATTCACCATAGATGTTGGTTTTATTGTATGCTTAGTGATTCATTGCCTTTCTCCCCAAAGAAGACTGAATAAGGTAAAGAACCATGTTTTTTTGTTATGGTGCTCCTTATTGCAGAATGCTGTTACTTAGTAAGATTCAGTAAGAATTATTGATAGGAGGGTGGATGGGCAAATAAACGTATGAAATGTCCTTGTGTCCTACATTTTGTTTGTCTCTTCCCTACCCTGTCCTCGTGGTCTAGAGGATACACACACACACAAAAGGACACTGCCCAAGCCTAGAGGGGAGCTAAAGCAGATTGTACATCTTGGCCTCAAAGCCTTTTTGGCAAGTTGGGAAAGTAAAAATCATAGATAGTCTTAGGAAAAGTCCTTAAAGTTTCCATCTTCCAGAGGTGAAACTGAGCATGCCTTTGGTTTGTCCCTGTCCCGGTTCTCAGGAACTGGAAAGAATACCCTAGACAAGCCGGCCTCAGGAAGGTCTCATGTCTGATTCAGCACCACATAAAAGCTCTGACCAATGCCAGGCATATCTCTGGTTGGAAAAACGTAATGGAGGCCAGTAGATTCCACTGTGGTCCTTCTGGGATCCTTCAAGCTACAGCTCACTTAGCTGGCCCATGAACATCCTCTAGAGACGCAGAGGGCACTGCTATATCTTAGGCTCCAGGAGCAAACTGCCTCAGTTTATATTTCCTGTCTGTTTTTAAAGTATATTTAGACAAATTAGTTATATGCCTCTATTTCTTCTTCCATAAACTGGAAAAAGGTTGGGCTTTGTAAAGCCTGTAATCCTGACATTAGAGGGGTGGGGGGTGATGAGTTCAGGGTCAGGCTGGGATACATAATGTGATGCATATATACTTTCCTGTGTCAAGAAGAGGCATTGTGGAGTAGGGCACATACTTCAACTCAATTGTAGAGGTTCGATAGACCAGTTTCCAAGTGGACATAAAATGCTTTGCAAAGGACAGGGTATGTCACAGATTGTCAATAGATACTCTTCTCATTAATAGTACCATTTTGACTAGTTGCAGGAGTTTTTTATGGGTATTCCACGCCAGCATTTATGGCTGCTTCCCTTTCCAGCTATGGTGGAAACCACGTTTTCAGCTATCCTGTCTGTTTACGTGTCTTTGGCCACAAACTGTTTCTATAGTTACCTAAACACAGTATCCAGAGAATAGTACTGATTGTCCTCCATCTTACCTTTTAATATCTTAACGAGAGGTATCGAGGCAACCTAAAACTGTCTGATAATCTACATTTTGTAGTGGCTGGGGTATGGGCATGCTGTGTATACAGGCATGAAATAAATATTGCTGACAGTGAATGTGTGTGTGTCTGTGTGTATGCGCCTGCCCAAATTTCTTAGATCATTTAAGCACATTTCATGTAATGGAATGTGTTATGACTTCAGCAGCTTCTGAATTAAAGATTGGAGGGAAAAAAATTGTCTGAAACATGGCACCAGCCAGCTTCCCCAGGGAGCTATTTAAGGCAGCTTGGGCACTTCTATGGAAATTGGGCTTCTTCAAAGAACAGCCACTGTTCTTATGGAAGAATGCCAGCCCCGCCCCCAACCCTTCTTCTGGGGAGGAAAAAAAACAAAGAACTTTATTTTTAGATTTTAGGTGAGAATGTGAGCCCATATCTATTTTCAAGTTGTCTTTCTGTCCCCGCTCAATTGGAGCTAGCCTTTTTATCCTGGTTCTGCTCTGGTGGTATCTTGGGCAGGTGGCTCAACCTCTTCTGATTTTCACCTGAGATGTTTAGACTAACTGGCTTTCTATGATGCCTTCCAGCTGGTTAAAAAAAACTTTTTAAATTTTTTTTTTTGAGTTCCCTTCGTTGTTACAAAAAGCACAAATGCCATGCCTTAAGCATAAGTTAGAATAGCCTTCATTGATCATGCTAAAAATCCACTCTCCATGTTCTGGCTTTCTCAGTGTGAGCTTGATTATTTCTGTTTCCAGACATGTACATTCCCTTTCTCCTTTTTTCCTTCTCCTTCCTTTTTCTCCTCTTTCTCCTCTCCTCCCCTGTCTCCCTCATTCCCTCCTTCCTTTCTTTTTCCCTTCTTCCCAAATCTGCCCCCCCCCCTTTCTGTTTTGGGTAAGGGTAATTTAGGTTTTAATTCTGCATTTCTATAGGCCTCATTGGATGCCTGGTCATTTGATCTCAGTGGATACTGCCCATGCCTGGACATACACTAGTATTCTTGCTGTTGGCAGGTTTTGGAAGCCTGCAACCAGGGTACTAAGGCCATCGAGTCACTGTTAATGAACCAAGCTGCCTGAAATCCTCCAGTTGTTGCCTTTTGACACTTGGCAGACAAATCTTTTTCATGTTAGTTTCAAGGTTGTCAGATATCATTATCCCCAAGTATTAAAATTTTCAAAGAAAGGAGGCAGTGTGTTTGATTTATAGAATAATTATCTAGCTTCAGCTCTAACTTGGCTTTGGCAATGGTTTTGCAAGCACTCGAAAATTAAATCCATTTTTTATGGCACTACAAGGTATTATCTCACAGCAAATGATAATTAAACACCTGTGAAATCAATTAGCCCTTTAAGCAGGGGGAAAAAAAGTTTTCCAATTATGTTTTCACACCTCCAAAACTTTTATAATTCCAAAACCAACACTTGTGGAGAGGGGTATGGTTGATTGGCTGTTGCTGAGCTAACTTTCCATGAAGATCATCCCTAAATTTTGCTTAGACTGAATCCTGAGACAGTTTGTAGTAGGGGCCTGCATAGGAAGAGGGCTGAAATCGCTTTTGTCATCAGCTCTCCACTGCTCTGCGTCTGACACACAGCTGAGCCATCAGCTTCCCCACAAAGGAAGCTACTCACTTTGTGTTCTGATGCCAAGTTTTACTTGGCGGTTTATTTAAAAGCCAAGATGCCTTTATGGAAATGGAGCAAAAAGGCGTTTCGAGTGACAGAATTACTCTCTCTTGAAGGGCCCCATGGCTAAGAGTTCCGCACCATCTTCAGTTCCGATTCACACCCTGAAAACACACTAATTGGCTGAAACTTAATACGATGGAAAACCAGGGACCACAGCCAGTAGTTTAGCCATACAGTATCCTGTGCTTCGTCATCATTGGCCTTGGAAAACGATCTATGAATCTGAAGCACTGGATGGATCCGGGATGTATGTCATAACAATGTGGACCTCCCCCTCCCCCCGAAACCCCCCCCCCAAAAGAAAAGAAAGCAAAGAGAAGTAAAATGCCTTTTACGTCTTCTACTTGTGACTCAAAAAAAAAAAAAAAAAAAGTTGTTCCAAGTAGGTTTAGCCTCTTTCTTTCTGATACTCATAGATACTTTAGTTTCCTCAGGGTTTTCTGATTCTCTGCCTTGCTAGATCCTCACTACACCATGTTAGGTAGGCAAGACCAGGATGACTATCAGTTTTATAAATGAGAATACTCTCAAGAGTCATTAAGGCTTGCTTAAGATGAGTCAGGGACCAAGTCCAGAACAGAAACTACTATTGTGAATAGTAGTTCCAGCAGGCTTTACTATATCATTCTATTTGAACATGTTAAGGGATGGTTCTACATTTTTGTAGGTTGTTCCTAAAGATATTTTTTAATGACTTCTTGCTTTTAAAGCAGATGGCATTTAGAGAAGTTGACAAATCTTAGCATTGACTGGATAAATAAGGCTAGCATCTCCTAAAACAAAGATGAAAGGGGACTTTTTAAGCTGTTTGGAAATGTATGTGACTTTTTCTTGTGACCACCAACAGCAGTCTGGATGCTTTACAACCTTGTAAGAATTATCAGACCCCCGAAGAATTAGATGAGGGTAGAACATTCTGACATTTGTTCAACAAAGGCGTCATAAAAGATTACTCTAGAACAGACATGTATTCTGGACTGGGGTAACAGTAGTAAGCAAGAAAAAGTGTGCTCCTGCTCTTACACAGTATATGTTATGTTTGAGAGGGAAAGAAGAGTGAATATGCTGGAATTCAAACAGCCTTCAAGGCTAGGACAGAGCTGAACCAAGGCAGTAGGGAGGCCTGCATACAGGGCAGTCTAGGAATACCTCTCTGTGGAGTATGCACACTGATGGGCATCTTGGGAGAAATCTGGAAGAATGTTTCAGGCTAAGGGCACAGCAAGTATAAGAATGAAAGCAAATATGCCATGCCGAGAAACTGAGAGCAGACCGTTGTGGCTAGAGACAGTAAGCAAGAAGGGATATTGAAGCCGAAGGTAGAGTTTAATTTTCATGGGTCTCCATATCCAAGGGGAGCAAATATTGTTCTAAGCAGCTGGAGGAGCCATTGAGATAGTTTTAGCCAGTGCATGACATTTAAGAGGGTCCTTTAGTCATTGGTAGAAATCAGATTTTAAGGACATAAGATAGAGCTTAGTCTATTTTAAAGCCAACAAGAACTTGAACATGCTTCTATTGCTCAGATCGTTCTCCATGGGAGGAGCAGCAGCTGGAGAGATACATGAGGAAAGGACAGGGGCACACTCGGATTTCTAGAGAATGACAAGTTCTACTAGTAGGGAGTCCTAGACCACTGTACATCTTTGCTTCCTTGGGGCTCAGAGTACTACCTGGCATACAGAGCAGCTCAGTATTTGTGTGTTCAATATATTAGTTACCTTTTCATAGCTGCAACAGAAATGCCCAAGAAAAGAATTTCAAAGAAGGACTTTCTTAAAGAATATCTATTTATTAAATGCATATGTATGCATGTCTGGCTCTTTGTACATGAACCATGCATGTGCAGGTGCATGTGAAGTTCTGAATAGGGTGCCTGATTCCCTGGAACTGAAGTTACAGGAAGTTGTAAGCTACCGCAAAGATGTACTTTTAACCACTGAGCCCTTACCCCAAAGAAGGAATTCTTTATTTTAGTTAAATTGTGATAGTTAGCAATATCAGAGATTTTAGTCTATAATCCTTAGCTCTATTGATTTTGGTTTATGGTGAAGTGGGAACATTTGGAAAATATTAATCTGCTCACATTATGGTAAACAGAAAGCAATGAGAGACAGGAGGAGGTCGAGGCGAGATGTAACCTTCAGAAACATGCCAACCCCCTCTCTTCCCACACGCACCATGATCCACTTCCTCTAATATGGCTCCCACTTCCAAAGTTTCCACTGTTCTACAGAAGTAATGCCACTATCTGGCAACCAGTTTTGTAACACATGAGCCTGTTCAGACCTTAACATCCAATGATGCCAGGGAACAAAGGCGTGCTCAGGATCATCTGGTCTACCTCCCCCCAGCCCTGTCAGATGCCATCAGTTTTCTTTGTTCCACAGCCCTGTTTCAGAATGAGCCATCTCTTTAGCAGCTTCTCTAGAGGATTGTGAAAAGTGTAGCAGCTGGAGGAAGGAGAGGTGACTCAGCTTCATTGACTGTCTCCCCCCAGTGTAATGTATGTTTCTGCCAAAGGAAATGGCAGAGCTTAGACTTCTGGACTTTCCCAGTCCCTAAGAGCTCAGCTATCATACAATGGTGGTCTGATACATCATCATTGTGTGTAATATTTGATTTTTCTTTTTACCATAGTACGAATTTTTTTTTTTGTCACGTAGTCATACCCCTGCATTTATACATTTATATACCCCCATATCAAAGGGGGAAACTTATACTTTTTATTGACATACTCTTTTATGAAGCTAACATCTTACATTTGAGTGCTCTAGGTTTCTTGAGCACTTGTCACATTAACATATGCCCTTCCAAGGTCTTGTTTGCATGGTCAATGTCAAAGGTCCATGATTGAGTTGTTCCTGTCTAAGTAAAAAACTAAAACCCAGTGATGGTGAAAGTGGGAGAGAAGATGAGAAAGTGAAATTATCAAAACCAGGGCCATTTCTCAAGGTATTTTATAATCACTTAAGTTCAGGGATCAGACAGAAGGTTTAAGCACTGACAAAGAATGCAATGTGTCAGACAGTTTCTGTCTACAACTGTGCCTTCCTTGGTTTTGAAAAAAAGCCCAGCAGGAATTCCAACCATTCGCCTCATTTAAGGGCAGATGGGGGTGGCCATGAAGGTAAAGAGGTCTTAGATCAAAAAGAGAAGTACTTAGAACACTAGAATGAACCCATTGCTTCTGTGGGTGGAAAGCCTTTGCTTTTGGACTGAGTCAGTGTTTGTCATTGGAGAAGCCATCAGGAGGGCCGGCAATTGTTCTTCTCAGTTCAGGCATGGAGGAAGGGCAGGAGAGTGTTTGGTGAGAGCACCACTCTGCATATACTTAACATGATTTTCAAATAATGCTATTTATCAGGCCTGGTGAAGCGCAAATTTCCAATTCTCATCACTGTTCAAGGAGAAGATAACTTTTTAACAAATTGTCAGACCTCTAAGAAATAAAGGCAGAGAAAATGGGGTTTTAAATGTACAAAAGGAAAACCAAGAAGACTAAAACATTGATTTTTGTTTTGTTTTGTTTTTCCATTCTCAAAGTAAACTGAGTCCTGTTGAAATTGGAGTATCACCTTAGCTAGGCTTGGTACAATCAAGAGTTAAATATATGCTTATTGGCTGAAGGTGAGCTTGTCATAATGATGACTTACATCATTCATGTTCCCCTTCTTTCTTCCATTGTTTCTATGTAACACAATATAAGCTGGTGTATACTATCCATGTGTTGGTAGGTGCTGGGCCAAGAGATAATAGAACCTCAGCAATGACTCTTGAAACCTGAGGGAAGGAAGGGGTAAAAGTGAGCAGTAGAGTCAATATGGGATCCAGGACTTGAGTGGTAATGGGGAATTACTCTAGGCATCAGGAGAGGCAGTTAAGCAGAATGGCAGAGGAGCCTAAAGTGTTCACTTCTGGGCCACTGTCATCTTCACTCCTGTCAACAGGGAAAAAGCTGTCCTGAGAATCTGCACTCCATGCTGCCTGCCTTGTCCAGGTTTGCCTAGCCTTTAATCCACATTTTCTGGCCCTGTCCTGTTTTCTTGGCCATCTCCTGGGCACAGCACCTAGGGAAGGCTAATGTTAAGATAATGACCTTGCACTTCCCCTTTGCTGAGTGGTCTGCTATATATCTCTTCTGGACCATTTATCCATCCAAGGCCATTGTTGTAGCTGGTTCTTTTATTGCCAGTGTCTCCTTTTTCACTCTGTACTCAGGTAACCCTTTATTTCTCACTGTCAGAAATGCTTCTTTTCTAACCAGAGAATTTAGACTCACGTGTCTTGGAACTGCATTCCTCTCAGAATGGTTTTGAATCTGGCACTGAGAGCATAAAAGTGGGTTCAGCAAAATCTATGTCCTCCTGAAAGCTTCCCAAGATTAATGTCACAGGGCACAATGTGTTACAAATCTCTGTCTTCACCTTTGCTACCTATGTGTTACTCTTTCCTTCTAGGAAAAACTCTGAGGGACTGTAGAACACACTGGAAACACTGCTTTCCTTACACAAACTTCACAAAGCCTTCCGCCTATGCTTTATCATCTGTGAAATGGGGACAAGAGTTGAACCTGCTTCTCATGGTGGCTATAACAATAAAATACAATGCGAAGTAGATTATGTGGCACTATGCTCTGCCCACAGGAAAGGTGGCGTCGTTACTAGTATTATTGTTGTCATTAACATTCACTGTATTTACTCATGTCATTGAGCCGCTGTTTAATGAGCAGGAACCAGGATGGTTTTTGAAGACAGGGTCTCTATGTAGTCCTTGCTATCCTGGACCTTGCGATGTAGATCTGCCTGCCTCTGTCTCCTGAGTGCTGAAACTAAAGGCATCTGCCACCAGGATGGTTTTCTACTTTTTTTGGAAGTACAAGATATACACAACACCTGCAATGTTTGTTAATATATGTGAGTAGTGATGACCCCTTTAGAGTTCTGAACTGTCAGAACTGTCAGTGGTTGTTTGGGTAGGTATGCACTGGGCAAAGTTAGAAACAATAGGGATTATTAGTCAATGCATTCAAGAGCATATTTGATGCCAACTAGACCCTTTCTCTCTCCTGTGGTGAAAGGCAGGTGTTACTGTATCCACTTGTGTATCAAACTTATGCCCATGGAGATCACATGATGATACGTGTGAGAGTTAGTGCCTCTTACAGGGGCCTCGGGCCAGAAAATGTTACCTCCTCCCTCCTCCTGTCCTGTATTAAAATAAATATCAAATTGACATAGAAGAAAACTATCTTCTGTAGAAAGCTAAGACCTATGAAAGGATGAATGTAAAGCACCCACCCTTGGTTTTATACAAACATCTATCTGCAATGGACAACCTAGAATTGGCAGCTTCCCACCCATAGATTGCAAAGGGAGAATTACCTAATCCTTGCCATGACTGATTGGTTGCCTATTGGTGTTAACAGCAAGAAATGTTCAAGGCAAGGCATCTTACCACCTTGAAGTAGCAACTGTTACTGCCTGGGTGTTCCCAAGTGCTCATAAGTGTATCTGATTAATCATATTCAGTATGCAGTTCCAATTAGTTGAATAACTGATTCACACGTATATAAAGCAGCTCAATTATGTGTACATGTCAGGCAGACACAGAGCGCAGTGAATGCTCTATAACCATTGGACCCCATATTTTTCGATGCCCTGTATTTTCCAGAGAACTCAGATAATACAGTGGCCAGCTGGATCCACTTTCCAATTCCCACTTCATGTTCCTCAGTCCAAATCTGTGTCATGGGTCAATTTCATATTGTCTCATGTCCTGACCTTTGAGATTTTTTTTTTTCCCTCAAAAGTAATTGAAATTTTAAGCATTGACTCTGGACTTAAGAAGGGGTAGAGGCGACAGGCTTAGGAAACAGCAGAGGCCCACTACCTATGGCACCCCCAGTAGTGACTAGGGGTGAGATTTTGAGGAGAGGAAGAGTTCTGTAAATGGCAGCTTCTCGATGTAGCGGCCAGAGATGAGCTGAACTGCTCAGTAATTGTCTTCATGAGAATGAATGAATGTCTCCAAACAGCACATGTTACATGGGCTGACCAGAAGCAGCATTTGTAGTGAAAAGAAAATTGCTTTAGAATCAGGACCCTAGAGCTGGGACCTGGATGCTTCAGTTGTAGCAATGGCTTGTATTTACAATGCTTTCAGTTCTGCCTGTGAACCTGAGTGGCATGGTCCTCAGGATACTTCTGGGATCATGTCATTATTTCACTGAGTACTTCAGTGACTCATACTCATGGAATAATGTCTGAGCTCCAGGAGGTAGCAAGCAAGGTCCTCCTATTGAGCCTCCTTCTGAGCTGCCAGCCTCTTTAACCCTTCCTAACCCACTAAGAATTGCGTGTTTTCCCTCACATTGGACCCTTTGTTCTTGACGGGCTACTTCTAGCCTAGAAATTCCCATCTACTCCCTTTACCTTTGCCTAGCTAGTTCTTGTTTCCCCATCAGTACTTAGCTAAGAGTCCTGGAAATCTGCATGATACATCTCTGTACTCAGCAATGCTACCAGTCGTCATGGCTTATCTTCTCTGCATGCCTCCATATGAACATACCCTCCCCACTTCACTGAATTATAATTATAATTACCTGACAACTTCACAGTCTTTTCACTGGATTAGGGCCTTCTTAGGTGGTGCCTAACATATGGGAGGCATTTTGACATTCACTAAATAAATGGAAGAAAAACTGTCTCTCTCTTTCTCTCACAGGCACGCGCACGCGCGCGCGCGCGCGCGCACACACACACACACACACACACACACACACACAGATGTTTCTGTGCAGATCTGCATTTCATATTCCTCATCCCAGGGCATTCTGTGGAACTCAAACTGTCCCAACTATTTTCCTGTGTTTCTTCTGATACTTTTCATAAGAAATGTGACTCAAATCCAGGTGTAAACAAAAATAGTGATTACTTATAAGGATCGGGGCTAGCAGGAGCAGATCATCTGTAGATGTTCTCCCAGTTCATAAATAAGTACTTGAGACAAACTAGCATCTTGGGCAGACTGAAATTATGTGCGTCTGGAGATTCGAGGCTTGTCATTGGCTTCTTCTTTGTCCTTCCTCCGTGGCTAGCAAAAACGTAAGATCATTTGGCAAATGTTCTTGGGACAAAGGATCTGTGATCACTCCAGGAAGACTGCAAGCCACACCACTGGTTCCCTTGTACAGCTTTTGATGATAAGGAGAGCGCTTTTTAACCAGATGCTGCTGCTGTGTTGAGACATGCCACTTCTGTTTTCATTTTTCTCTTGAAGGACTGCTCACATTTGTCTCTTGACTGTCTTTGCAAATCTGTTTTTATTTTATTTTTATTGTCGGTAGTTTTTTAAAAAAATGTTTATTCCATTTTTCTGATATAATTTGCCATAATAACTAGCAGTTGCATACTGCTTTCCTGATTATACTGCATGTACATAATTTCATTTGAGACTCACATAAGCTAAGAGATTTGCATGGGGTCACACAGGAGTTCCAAACTCCAAATCCTTCCATCCAGATTTCCTCGTTTACAACTGCCTGTGTTTCCGATTATCTGCTGTCTCCCTTCAGCTGTGGTGATTATAGCTGTTATTTGTGGAATTGTTTATAAGGTGCTGTGCTTTAGTTAGAATTTCTTACTGATCAGCACCGTAGAAGTATCATCTCCCTCGTGTGAACCAGAAAAGTGAGCCTAGGCAAATTAATATTTCCCAAGATCACCCTATTTGAATCTAGGAAGCCTAGGATGCGAACCCAGGGTTGTCTGCTTGACCACTGATTACTAAGTCCTTAACTATCAGGCCCATGCTCTTCAAAATGTAGGGAGCATGACAAGGAATTTGCATCAAATCCAGGGTCTTTACCCAGAGTTCCTGGTTCATCAGGCTCGAGTGATCCTGAGATCTGTGCAGTTCCCAGGTAATGCAGGTGATACTAGTGGCTGGGAGAACATTTGATGGTGTGGTAGGTACCACTCTGTCCCCCTGGCGCAGGTGCACTGGCTCAGTACTAGCAACAATACATTTCATGTGATGAGGAAGGCCTTAAAATATGCATTCTTCCATAGCTCTTCTTAAATGGGGCATATCCCATACATTATTCAATACAACTTTTGGACGAAATGATTATAGCTATTGAGTGATACTGGTTTCCAGGTTAAATTCAGGGTCATGGTTTTGTTTGTTTGTTTGTTTGTTTTATTGCACGTTTCTTTGCAGCTGCTTAGGAAAACTCTTTTACCTCCCGTGTCATCATTTCTAGAGTGAGGATTGTCATGCCTCTCTGCAAAAGGGAACAAACTGGCTTATCAATTAAAGCTGAAAATTCTCTGAGAGCAATTGTAAGAGTTGTCACATCTCCTTTCCAACTTCACTTAGGTTACTGCTTGTTTTTTAAGTTACATGTGATTATTAGATTTCCAGACATAACCAGGGAGAGCTAGTTTACTTGAGAAGATTGTCCTCACAGTTGGCCTATCAAGTCTGCCTGTCTGTTCCCCCCACCTCTATCTAGTGATAACTACTACTCAGTTCTCCAGCTCTGTAATGATATGCTGTCACGGGTGTTATGAAGATGGAGCAATGCAATGTGCACCCTTTAGAGTGTGGCTTTGCTATCGGCATTAACACCTTTGAGTAGTTCCTTCCATTTCATTTTATTTTACTTCATTTTATTTTATTCATTTGCCAAGAAGTATTCTAGGCTATGTATATACCACATATACATATACATATACATATACATATGCATATGCATATGCATATACATATACATATACTGTTGTCTTATTCACGCTTTGGAGGGTATCTGGGTGCTTTCCAGTTTGGGGCTATTACAGTTAAAACTGCTATACACTTTTATGGACAGTTTTTCTATGCAAAAATAAGTCTTCCCTTCTCTGGGATAAATGCCCAAGTACAAGTGCTGGGTCATAAGAAAAGTCCATTTTTAGGTTGAGCAAGAACTGCCAAACTGTTCCCAAAGCAACCATTTCACTCTCCTGCCAGCACCGTGGAAGAGTTCATGTTTTTCCTATCTTTATCAGTCCTTGTTCTCATCTGTCCTCTTGACGAACAGTGTTCTAGCAGGTAGCAAGCGGTGCTCCGTCATGTTTTCATTTCCATCTGTCCAATGACTGATATTCAATATCTTCCTGTGTCCTTTTTGGCACTCGGCTCATTTTCTTTGGGGGAAAATATCAGTTCAAATTCCTCGCCCATATTTACATTGGATTCTCCCATTGTTGAGTCTGAAGTGTTCTTTACGTATTCTTGACAAAAGTTCCCTATCAGATGTGTGATTTGAAAATGTTTATTCTGCTTCATTCTGAGTTATCTTTTTTCCCCTTCCTGATAGGATCCAGCATGGGAGTGGCTCCCAGGGTTAGGTTCTTGTAGGCAGAGGTGATTACAGATGGAATGGAGCAGGTCATGAATCAGATGCCAGACTTCTAAGGCTGGGCCCGTTTTCCTGAATGAACATGTCTCTTTTTGGGTTTTGCCTCTGGCACTATTTTAAGAAAGTTTAAATCAAACTTTAAAAAAAAATATTAGTAAGATGTTTGTTTTGATGGAGAATTCCAGAGGGTTTATATGTGTCGTGCTGGAGTGATGGTTCTGGCTTTCCCTGGTGATATGAATGCCTTTAGCAGATGTTATGTTTCATCAATTGTCAGTACATTCTTGGGTAGATGAAGCAACTACCTCTGCACTAGTGGCCACGCATGCAGATATATCTGTCTTTGAGGGGGCATTCTCATTTAAAGCAAACAATATCCTTCCACGTTATGTCTGCTTACTCTGTATGTTTTTCTCTTTATATGAATGTATACCACAGACATACACTGTGTACATATGAGCAATTTAGTATTTTTACATGCATACATTTAGGAAGATTATGGCCACCTTCCCATTGGTAGACTATTGTCAAAAGAACATCTCTCCTTTGTACCTAAAAGCGGTAACATGGAGAATAGAATGTGGAAGCTGACTTGAGGCATGTGGTCCAACTTGCTCTTTTTTTTTTGGACGAGGAAACTGATGCCCCAGTAGTTCCTGTGTTAAGCTCATGATCTCATAGCCAGTACTAACTGGTTCAAGGGCGCTTTCCCACATCACATTGTATGAATGACTTCAAGCTTCAATCACGTGGCTTCATTTGCTCTGTCAGCAACTAATGCTTCTATACAGCCATTTAAAAGTCAACATCCCAGGGTAACTGTCACTTGACTGTCTCCCAGGAGTTTTCTGCCCTTCTTCTCCTTCCACACATTCTATAAAGTAAATTCTGCAAGTGGAAACTTTGGAACTTGTTACAATCCAGGACACTAATAAGATTTTACATTTTTAGCAGCTTAATGATGAGGATGTAGGACTCTGTGCTAGTCCCTCGGGGGTTTCTATTCTGGGTATCTGTTAAACCTTGCAGTAGTCTGAAGTATATTCGACCTTTCTATATTAAAAAAAATAAATCAGCCTAAGTTCCACACATAAATTGTGTCTGTATATGCTTTCCCTCTTCTCTACTATTAGGTTGAAATTTAGACATTATCAACATTTGAACTTGAAGATACTTGTCAATTATTTGTCTGTGTTTGGTGAAAAAAGAAAAGTCATTACCATCGTAATTTAATATTTTTATTTAGCTAAATTTGATCCTTCTCAAAAATCCGTTCCACTTTGAAGTCTATTTTGCAGCTTAATTAATGCAGCAAGGGCTTTTTATTTTGCTCTCAATGGAGATAATCTTAATCTATTCACAGTGACCTTTTCTTGTGCAAATTAGTTGTACATGCTTGTTTAAGCAAATGGTCCTTTGCATGATGTCTCTTCTTAATGACGGGTTTATAATTGAAAATTGGCTTACTCCCATATGCCTAGTTTATATGAGAATATAAAAATAGATGTGGACTTTAAAAATATGAATGTATATATCAATACCCCAAAAAAGAAGAGGGAGGAATCCAGTGCCTTCAGGCTATGGTTAAATTAGACTATTAGAGTTAGAGAATGCTGGTGACATATGCTGCTGTCAGAGTCACGCCTGTCTGCTCAGCGTTGGAAATGCTTGA
The DNA here is from genome assembly GCA_026225945.1 of Cricetomys ansorgei. NCBI lineage: Eukaryota > Metazoa > Chordata > Mammalia > Rodentia > Nesomyidae > Cricetomys > Cricetomys ansorgei. The sequence continues at coordinate 51,572,559 of JAMJFZ010000199.1, read as the reverse complement.
AAAATAAGAGTGATTCCATCCTGGCTGTACGACTCAGAGCCTTATAGGACATGAGGCATCTCTAGCTTCCCAAGAGTTCTCAAACACGTCACGGAGTTGAAACAACACGTTTAGGAATGTGTTTGGTGTTAATCACATTTACAGTGGAAGTCTTAAACAGTTAAATGTTTTTTGTTGCTCCTAAATTCTACTGACAATAAGAGACAGGTGACACTCATGTTATAACTTGTTTGGAGGGTCCCCCCCCCCCCAAAAAAAAAACAGTGTACACCATTAAATGGCATTTGAGTAAAAAGAATAATCACCCCCTATCTATCCCGGTTTCCAATGCCTCCTTACTATTTTTCTTTCTTTATTCTCACTTGTTCTTGTTTTGAATGCTAGCTTCCTTCAGCGCCCAGCCCCCTCTACCCTTCCTACGTGTAAGTCAAGGCGGCCACTCTTATATGTAGCACTGTTTGTCAGGAGCCACCGAATGTTCTTGGTTAAATGTAGAAACTCCAGTTTGAAGAGAAAACAAATGTTGGCTTGCGCTTAGGATGGAGGTTTCCGAAGTTTCTTTTAATAGCATGGTGTGGGGAATAGAGAACAAGAACATTTAGTGTTGCTGAGTGGCATGTCATTAAAGGAGAAGCAGATGCATTAGGGAATTTCTTTAGGCTATAGGTACAAACTTTTACCAAGAAAAAAAAATCTGGGTGGTGCATTCCTTTAACCCCAGCACTCAGGAGGTGGAAGTAGTTTAAGTTTAAGGCCATCCTGCTCTGCATAGCAAGTTCTGGGCTGCCAGGGCTTATAATGAGACAACCCCACCCCCACCCCCAGACACACACACACAATCCATTTGCGGAACAGAGACTAGGCAAGGCAAATTACTGTGAAAACTATTACACTTGTGCTTTTATAAACTGTTTGCAAAAGAGATCTTTATTGCTTTATATAACATAATCATTTTTGTTGGTTCTCCCTATGCAATAATCACAGGCCCCAAATGGAAAAGTGAGAGTAGCCCTCCTCAAGGCTCAGTAAAATGGGGTAAATTGATGTACCTGCTGATCCTCAGCCATCCAGTTTTCCTCCTGGATCGTCTCTTGCTAATCATGCCTCTTGTTGTTGTAGATACGATTATCGGGAAATGCTGCACAATGCCACTTTCTGTCTGGTTCCTCGTGGTCGCAGGCTTGGGTCCTTCAGGTTCCTGGAGGCTTTGCAGGTAAGAGACAATGAAATTTTCTCGTATTGAGTTGAGGATTGAAACCAAGTGGGTTTCAACCTTCTCACACTCTCCTAGAGTAGTCAAAAGGAAGGCATGGCTTCTACTGAGGATCTAAAAAATAACTTCCCACGAAAATCTGAAATGGTTTTGAAGAGCCAGAACTGGGAAGATGATTCACTCCCTGCCTTTGGACATGAGAAGATTAAATGGTCTCAGCATCAGGGAAGTGGATTGATCAGGGACACACATTTGCAGACATAGGGCAGATCTAATTGCCAATCTAGCTCCTGAGTTTTGGGAGGAGACTTTCCTCTTTTCCACAAGCCAATCTCAGAGCACTGACCATGGGGTAGTACTATTATTTCCTCCCAAAATGAAATTGTGGGTTAAGTCCTCAACTTGGTAACTCTTAGGAGTGATGCTACTTATTTGCCCCGATGTTCCAAAGCTTGCAATTCAGAGGAAGCTTGGAAGCCTGTGTGGAACTCTCTCTGCTGTTCAGCCCTACCTTCTCCTGCTGCTGCAGCCAGCCTTCTTGGGTAGCAGGAGGAAACCTTCTCTCTACCCTCTGCCTCATCTTTCCTTCCTGATATCCCAGTAATTTGCATTTTGTCTGAATCTGTGCATTTGAAGCATGTTCCATAGCTTCTTCCTCCTGTCCTTCTAACTATAAGTCCTGTCATATCCTTGGGCTGAAGCGCTCTCTTCTCTGGAAGAGCATCCTAGGGTACTTTGTGAGTTCTGAGAAGCATTCCACCACTCACTAACATTCTTGCAGCTTCATGGATGTTGCAGGGATCAAAATGATCTCTGGTTTGGTTAGTGACTTCTTTGGAAACTACATTTTGTCTTTAGCTTATTGATATGCACTGGCTGCTAGGTTCCAGGGCAGACTAGAAACTGATATGACTGTGGTTTGCAACGCTCCACCCTGGAAGGAACTGTGTTTTGAGTTAGATGTTTACAGGGCAAAGGGAAGCTTGATACTATAATAGTGAAGTCTACAAAGTGCTACCTAGAAAGCTGGGCCCCAATCTGCTCTCTGTTGCTCATGACATTGGGGTGAACAATGATGGAGGTGGTTCTATGACACACTAACCAAACGGATTATATTCAAGGTTGGTTTTATGCTCACATTTTGTTGGTGAAAGCTTCTGTTGCATCAATAAAACTTCTGCAACAAGGCCAGTCATCTCCATGGAAGTAAGGTCAGTCAAACTTTATGTACTAGAATAGAAATGGGGTATTAGCATTCTAAGGCAAGACTTGAAAACCTTCAAGTCTGATCGGGATGCTTACAATCCCATGTCATTTGATAATTCCAAACCACTTATTTTCTTTCTGGTCTGAACAGTCCAGGACCCATGCAACATAAGCAATACCAGTAATTGAATCTGTACTGATTCTTCTCCTGATTAGAATGGCTCCTGCTGTCACTGTCTTCTTTGCACTCATGAAATCCTTCCTCTGCTCAGGCTGCCTGTGTCCCCGTAATGCTCAGCAATGGATGGGAATTGCCATTCTCCGAAGTGATTAATTGGAACCAAGCTGCCGTCATCGGCGATGAGAGATTGTTATTACAGGTAAGGACAGGGCGGTGGCCTTCGGCAGAACAGCAGATTATTGGTGCCCCCATCCAAACTTTCAAAGAAGACGGAATCCAAAAGGTCAGCTCCATAAAAGAAATTTTATCAGGAGAAAATTGCCTGTGTCATGGTGAATATGAAGTCATTTAATAAGATATTGTTCACTTTCCAACACAAAATCTGTCCAGGTCCACAGAATATGTTCTGGGAAACAGCCATTGCTGATAAAATGCATGAGCTTTGCCGAGTAAGGAGAGGTGAATCCGCATCAACTTCAATACCAAAATTTTTAGACATGACACTCCTTCAGATCCCTTGCCACAGTTCCTGAATTCGTTTCCGGTTAACTCCAGACAACAAGCTCTAGATTTGTTGCTATACCCAGGGTTGTCACAACTACAGAGCTCCACTCTGGGTTCCTGCTCAAAGGCTGTGGCTCAGGGGAAGCGATCTCAACCTACACAGAGAAATGCAAGGGCAAGAACAGTCCATGAGGGTTTCCAAAGACGCCTGCTGTTGTATTTGAGGTTCACTGGGACTTCCACACACTCTCATTGCATAGTTAGTGCTTTTCTTGCATCACATTAGACACTTTAAACCTTCACAAATTTTGTAGAAAGATTATCTCTAATGTTCTTGCTTAAAAACAAAAATAATTGATATCCAGAAAATTGAGTTTCTCACTTTGCTTTTGATTCTGCTTCTGTGCTGCTGGTTGATCTGCTTGCTAATGGACAGGTGAAGGAATGCCGTCATCTCCTGAAAGTTACAGATAATGTACCCTGTAATGGAGAGCACAGTCAAGCCTAGGTCATGATAGCTTTTGAACATTCCTTTCATTTGGTTCTCAGGTCTATGATCTTGGTGCCTCTGGGACCTCAGCTCAAACGTGGAAACGGCGAACCTGGAGTTAGCCCATTCTGTTCTAAATGAAATGTAGTATCGTAGGTGCTCACTGAGAAAGGGGTTGGGAGTTTTATGAAAGGCTAGCATTTGTAAGAACAGTTCCCCAGCACAATGCCATAGGGGCATCCTCTAGAACATACCAAGAAAGAACTCTCCCCATGTAGAGATAGTATAAATATCTGAGTCATTCACGCGAAGGTATGTGGTACTTTCGCACACTGCCCTTGTCTTTCCTTTTATGCTGTTTCAATAATAGATGCTCATTAAAGGAAATTTTGGATGTGAAAAACATCAGCCATCGTATTCTCCATTTATGTACCAAGGCACTGAGCTTGCTGTGACCGACTTGGAGCTTGCCTTGGGATGGGGAGTCTTCCACAACACTGTAGTGTGGCTGTCCAGTGTCTACCTTGTCCCCACAGTTGACAGATATTTCACCTTTTGAAGCCGCTATTTGACTCGACTCTGAAGATTGTGTTTTTCACACCGCTGTACCCACACATGCTGTTGTTTTCCTCCTCATCTGCAGTCTGTTTTTACACAGCTGCCTCCATATTGAACAGTGACTGTACTGTTGTTAACAATGGTTTTAAAGAGTTGGCACAGAGCCCAAATGTGTACTCTGGGAAATGTTTTTTGTTATGTTACAATTTTTCATTTCCTGTTTTATCACAGCTCTGGTGTTTTTATTTGCATATGCTCTTGTCTTCCTGTCACTGAGAAGCATGCTGTGACTTCCCTATATCTATTTTGGTAGATCCTATTAGTTTTGTTACCATACATAACCTTTTATTAGGACCTCATTGAGCTCTTCAGCTTCCAAATCGTTCCGTCCAAATTGGAATTAATTTATCACTTTCCCATACCTGTCTCAGAGGACAGGCAGATTAATAACCAATAGCCAAATGCCATTAGAACTTGGAACTCCTTCCTGCCAGTCAATTGGAATTGTCTTCCGGAGCACTTTGCAGAGCGCTGTCAGACATGTCTGTCCTACACACAAGCTGGTGGAACACACTGCTCCAAGGGTAGTGAGAACATGATGCAGCCATGCATCATGATACAGAGGGGGCTGTATCAGTGGCTGAGTCTCAGACACTCCTCTTTAGAAGCACCATGGACTTGATTTTTCTGGAGGCTGCCTAGCAATGATAGTTTTTGCCATTTTCCTAATGGATTAGTTCTGATGGCCATGATAAAAGCAGCCATACTAACCTGTGTGACTTAGAGAATTCCATTGACATTTAGAAGGGCATGCTTATGAAAATTGAGGATAAATTTTTTTCTAATTTTCCTTTGGCAATCTATGTCATTTTCTTAGTGGGTAAAAAAACAAAACTTTCTTTGACTTATCAAGGATCTATGTCATGAATGGTTTATCTCCTCTAAGGATATTTTATTTCCACTTGATCTTGAGCCTGCTAGTGTTTCAACTTTACCTGCTGCCTCCATATTTTTTGCAGTATTATAATCCTTTCAAAGCAGAGAGTTAGTATCTAGTTTGGGGTATTGACAGAGCAAGTCAGCTTTTCTTTCTGTTCATATTGTATGGCACGTTCATTGTTTCATCTGAGGACAGAACAGACTTGAATCGAACAATATGCCATCTTCTCCTTCCTGTCTCATGGGAACTCAGGTATAGTCCTGTATTTGGAGTAACTTTCCTATTTAATGTGGTTGGCAGAGCATTCCTCATCCAGATCAGGCTCCCATGTCTGTCTGATTCGTCATTCTTTAGCGAGGCAAGCATGCAGCAAGGTGAGCACAGAATGGCAGTTGGTAATCACGAGGAATCTCCAGTAAGAATATAGATTACATAAACGGAACAGACCTCAACCTGTAGGTACAATCAGGGAGCAAGCCTGAGAAACTTACCAGAAATCCAAGGAGTGAGTGTACCTTAGAACTATAGGCTGGGCCAGATTTACAGGCAGACAGTTAACTGGCCCAGCTTTGTATAGAATCAATTAGTCCACCTTGGAATAGCATCTCCCTGTGTCAACAATGGCGATAGTAGCAATAATAAACATCATAATCGAGCTTCCTATGTTGTATACACTGTACTAAGCACTTACACAATCTTTATTCTAATCATGTTATAAGAGAGTAATTGGAGAGACCAACTACCCAGCAAAGTAAGCATATCTAGTGAATGACAGAAGCAGAAGCCTACATTGGTGCCTTTAACACCTGTACTATACTATCAAGCTATGCTGCTATTTATAATAACAATATCCTGATGAGAGCTCCTGGTGACCATGTTCAATTAGGCTCTTATTTCTTGAATAGCTAGCATAAAGACTATTCTCTTTGCCACAAAATATATGAACAGGAAGACTGGCCTTTCTTCAAAATTATCTAACTTGGTATGAAGCAGCCTATAACGAAACACACACAATGTGTGGGAGATCTAGCGAGATTAGGATAATAGGGTAAGGGCTTGAGCTAAGGAGAGCTCTAGGGTGTACAAAGGCTTAAAGGAGGCTAGAGGAAGGATGTGTATGTAGACGTAAGTGTCTGCATCTGTTTGGGTTGCATGGAGAGGTTAATGAACAGTCATCACAAACATATGTTTATACATACTTCATGGTTCCCGGGGTGACACTTCTTAGAAAACTGTTCCCACCTCCCCCCAAAACACGCCCCCTCCAAAGCCTATAGCTACTTCTGGAAAAATTTGACTATCCATTTCAGGGCCAAAGATTTTTTTTGGCATCAGGAGGAGGCAGCAGAACTTGTGACTATAGGGGTAACCTAGGCAGCTGGCCTGCTACTGTGGAGTTTCAAAACTAAGCTAATACACAACCTTCATGCACTAGAATACCCTTGAGGCTGCTTCCCAGGACCTGTTGTTTGTTCTGACATTTCTTGGGGACATTTCTACCTAGTGGTTGGTGATTTTTAATAGCCCTGTTTGCTAGAAAATGGAAGTTATGAAGAATAAAAGTGTAACCCGCTGGGTTGTTTTGATCAAGCGCATCTCTTGGTGTTACAGTTATAATTACTATGTGTTCTCCTTATGTTACAGATTCCTTCTACAATCAGGTCTATTCATCAGGATAAAATCCTAGCACTTAGACAGCAGACACAGTTCTTGTGGGAGGCTTATTTTTCTTCAGTTGAGAAGATTGTATTAACTACACTAGAGGTAAGTGAGACCACTTGGCTTATGATCTTGAATGATAACTCTTTCTCCTCAAAGTTTTTTTTTTTACCCCCTTTCCTTTTTTTGGGGGGTGATTGTGTTGTTGATCTAATGGGACAAAACCAAATTTTCTGTCCTTGAACATATCAGTGACCATCCCCCCCGCCCATCTGTTTTGCTGTTGAAAACAAATGCCCTCATTCCAGACCAATTCTCTGGAATTGCAGCTGAAGTGACATGGAAAGAAGTTATACTCTGGACAAAGAGTTTGGCTTTGTCTGACATAATTTCAGAGATATGTGGGTAATGATTGTCTTCCTGTCACTCAAATTCAATGCATCCTTTGAAGACTGGAGTGCATTTTGAAAAAAAGATACTGACCAAGTAAGGGAATATCCTTTACCATTCTAAAAATATGAGCATTTTAGTGGCTACCATAGTGCATGGCGTTTTCAGAGACCGCAAAGTTGATTCTGAAGACACATGCAGCCTAACCAACCAGCATCCCATACTATAAGGTTATGGTAAGAAGAAAACCAGTCATCATTGTATCCAACAGGTACAGAAAGTGGTAACCTTTATAAAAATAGAAACTCAGGCAGGTGAGTGGTTAGTTATCTTCAAGTGTGTGTGTGTGTGTGTGTGTGTGTGTGTGTGTGTGTGTGTGTGTGTGTGAGATAAAGAGAGAGAGAGAGAGGAATTAGGAATTGAATCTAGAGCCTTGCTCATGTTAAGAAAGCACTCTGCCACTGAGCCATTATTCTCAATCTCTTAGATTGACTCGTTTAAGGCAAGAGAAAAATAGAAAATTCTGAAAACAATTAAAACCACAGAAGCAGAGCAGATAGCAGTGGCCTAAGGCTACAAGAATATTTCGAGCTGAGATCAGGTGGAGAAAACTGCACGCTCCTAAGTCCCAGGCCTGTGGGAAGGGGAGTGATCAGACAGGCTCCTGAGGTGACCCAGGGGCTTACCAGTGGCTGGGGCGCTTTACTACTCACATGGGAAGTGTTTCCTCTGGAAGTTGTGATTGCTGTGAAAGTAAACATAATCCTCAGTAAACGTAAGGTACCCAAGTAATATTGCATGCAGAAACTGGAGTTGTCCTGTTCATCCCCACGGTAGTGTTTTTGCTACAGTGAGGGTCAGAGTCAGTGCTATCAAAGCACAGTGGGAATTACTCCACACCAGCCGGGCCTTGGCTCCTGCTCAGCCCTAGGCAACCTGTCACCAGGATTTTCCCATGCTTGTGCCTGGTGTACATCCTGAAGCTAGGTAGACAGAAGGCCTGTCTTGATTGTTTTGAATTCCTTTTAGCTTTTGTTTCTCAGTCAGAGCAAAGATTTTTTTTTTTCCTTTAAAAAAAATAAACCATTTTCTAACCTTCTACTTCTTACAGTGTTAGCAAAACTGGCCAAATTTCATAAGTCTCTTGCTCAGGAAGCCCACAGATAACCAAAAGAAATCACCACAATATTGTTGACATTTCTATATTTTAGATATTCATAATATTGAAAGTATTAACATTTTGTCCTTTGTCCTAAACATTCCTCCTCAGCTTGTCATGTTCGTTCTGCTCTGTTTGTGTTACACAGTCTCTGGTCTGTGGCTTCTCTGCTGGCTTCATTTAGAAAGAACATTTTGCCTCATAATTTATTATGTGCATATGCACATACATACACACAAATATATTTTTAGTGCAATCATGTTTTTTTTTTTCCTTACATCAAACCATTTAACTGTGTAGTCAATTGTCTTTTATCATGGTCTGTATTAAACAGGTAGTCTTTCTCTCCTTTTTTTTTTTATTTGTAAGTTGTTTTCTAGTTTTCCCATGTTTTCAGTTACTCTTTCCACAGTGTTCTGTTGTGCTTCGTAGTACATCTTCGGGTGTGTCCTTAGCCTTTTTATCCTGCCCTGCTGCTGTCTATCTATGCATCCAGACAGTGTTTTAATCTGCCTTCACCTTCATGCTGTCCTGTGGGAAGCCTCTGCTAATTACCCGTCTGGTGCAGGTCACTGTACACATGGTTTGTAATCACTGCTCTCTGCATAGATGTCTAGGCATGCATGTGGTGCCTTAGTCAGTTTTCCGCATGCATTTTGCATTTCATCTCTGCCTACTCTTTTAGGACAGTGTCCATGAAGTGAGATTACTGGACCAAGAGTCCAGGCGTTACTAAAGTCATAATATATTTTGCTAAATTACTACATTTAAAAAAAATTTTTGAAAAAAAAACACTTTTATGTTTTATTTGATGAAAATGAAATCGAGGGACATAAAACAAAATTTGAATAAATGGGGGACTCTACTATCAAGATAGCAATTTTCCTCTATCTACACATCAAAGAGGATGACAAAAATTACTCTGAGCTTTGGTTTGAAGAATAAATACCCTAACATGGCCTAGGATTGTTGAAAAGCAGTACAGATCATTTATTCCCATAGTTTAATTAGTGTGTATTATAAAGCTATCATAATTAAGATAGCTTTGATCTGGCTTCTCAAATGAGAGAAGATACGGGTTATGTTATTTGATTCTGAATAAATAATTTGTTAATATAATAGTGGGCAAACTTGGCTGCACAAGCATGAAGACTTAATTGGGCCCTGCATCCATGTGATAGCTAATTGTGGTGACGTGGACCTGTGACCCCAGTGCTGGCGAGGGCAGTGACAGGCCAATCCCAGAGCTTGATGCCCAACAAGTCTAGCCAAAACTGCAAACTCCAGGTTCAGTGTGAGACCTTGTCTCAAAAACTAAGGTAGAGAGTGACCGAGGAAGACGTCCTGACTGGCCAGCCTCTATCCACACATGGCCTCTTGCCCCCTCCCCCATAAACACTCCCCACTCAAACACTCCCCACACAAAAAGGAAGAAGATAATAAAATTGAACTATGGTAGAGTTAGGGACAGCTGTATAACTTTAAGTTAAAGAAGCTGTTCTGAATATGATCTCAGATATAAAACACTATTAGGTGTGACTATAAAAATCATTAAAATTTCTGTATAGCAGGAGATCCCTTAAAGAAAACGCAAAACCAAGGACAAAGGTTCACATTAATGTGAGGCTAAGAAGAAGTTAATGTTTTTGATGTGAAAGCTCTGGTAAATAAATTAGAAAAATACCCAAGCTCCCACCCAGCCCGGAATAGAATGAGACCCTGTCAAAAACAAACAAAATTACTTATATTTTCAGATTAGAACAATCGAGGTACATCTTTTTTCCAAAATTTGGTGAAGTACATACCTTCACAAACATTCTAAACTAGGGTATGAAGCAAAATAAAGAGTTTTCAATGATATTAAAAGGAAAAACTCCTAATTTTTCAGTTAGGGGTGTGTGTGTGTGTGCGTGTGTGTGTGTGTGTGTGTGTGTGTGTGTGTGTGTGTGTGTGTGTGTGCGCGCGCGCGCACGCGTGTGTGTATGTGTGTGTATGTGTGTGTGTGTGTGCGTGTGTGTAGGCAGATATGTCCAGATAACCTCTACAAACCTACAAACAGTGGTTTGACTTAAAGAGTTTTTTTTACTTTATGATGATGCAAATAATACGCATTCAGTAAATCCATATTTTGAGTATTTTTGTACCTTTTTCTCAGCTATAAATATGTGTGATATAATACTGTGCTGTGAAGCTGGGCAGTGGCCGTTAGCCCTACCTCCCAGTTAGCCACACCAATACTCTCTGTGCTGTGTTACTGTGCTAGAAGAATTGGCTATAGTAAATACATTTTCAACATACTTTATTTTTAGTTTATGGTGAGTTTATCAGGATGTAACCCCCCCTAGTCTAAGAATTATCTATAGAATCCTTTGTGGTTTTTTTATGAATGTATATAATAAAGAGAACAGATGCAAAATTTAAGTGTAGAGTGACTTAATTGCTACTGAAATTTCATTGTAATTGTTCCTAAGGGTATACAGTTGAGCTAAATACACATGAGTCACTGTGAAAGGGATGCTTGCCCTTACTCGAAGAAGTTAAAATGAAAGTAAAATACCACTTCCACCTACCGTATCAGTAGTTGTCACAGGGAATCGTGTCACCCGTGCCACCAAGGGTGAGGGAAAGAGACTCTCACATTAGAGCAGGGAATGCTACCCAGCTGGAGCTTTTCTGGAGAGACAGACACCTTAATAGAAGGCATAATTTTTACCCTGCACTTCTTCCTGTTGCAGTTTTACTAAAAGGATAATAAATGACCCAATGAACTACGTTACAAGTAGTATAGACTATAGTGTTAATTTTAGTTATAACATTTGCACATCCTCCAGCAGGTTGTTGGAAAAATACTGACAATTGTGATGCATCTTTCATTTGGCTAGAGTAATACAAACTCATGCACATTCTTGAGAGGCAATGTAAAATGCTAGCTGTGTCCCCTTTAAAGATTTATGTATTTCACTTTTTGTGTGTATGAATGTTTTGCCTATGTGTATATATGTGGACCACATGCACACAGTGCCCTCAGAGGCCAGTAAAGGATGTTGGATACCCTGGAGCTGGAGATGATTGTGAGCTGTTATGTGGGTTTGGGGACCCAAACCTGGGTCCTCTGCAAGTGCTCTTAACCACTGAGTCATCTCTTCATCCCCTTGCTGTGCTTTTTCTAAGTGAGTGATTATTTGAAACTGAATTTCTTTTTTCTTTTGTTTTCCATAATTTGCTGCAAAGAACCTATCCATTTGAGTGATTAAAACGTTCTCTGGATGTTCAAAATAAAGCAGTCCACGTAAGGAAGAAGACTGCATTAAGCGACATCTCATTGCCTACGCTAGAAGGACTAGTGTGATAAATGCTTGCATCCACCTAGACTCTCACAGGCTTCTCAGAGAGACCCTCCTTTGCTGCATTCTTGTGAGCCTTTAGGACTGACTATAATTAAAACATAACACACATACAACATTTCTAATTTGCCAGGCGAAAAGATCATATCTCATTAATTATATTTCTTTTGCAGCAGAATATTGTGTGGATCAAGTTTCTTGTCTGTAAGTTAAAAGAGCTCCGTTCTTCTGCAAAAACAGTTAGATGTGTTACATTCATCACAATAGAATCTTATGTTGAACTGTTTTCATCGTGGAGCCCACAAAGACTTTCTTCCCCTTGGATCTAATCTACACAGTTCTTTAGCAACACAGTTAGGTTTCTTTCTTGTTGATGTTTTGTTTTGTTTTAACACTAAAACCATATACTTCATTCAAATTTATAGCAGCTGTCAAATCTGTCTATATCATCCCAAGATTGGATTGTAACAAGCTGACCTCTCAGCCAAATTGCAAGAGTTAACACTTGCTTTCCCATTTTAATTCAGGGCTTACGTTACCCTTGAACTCAACACAAACAGAAAAGCAGTGGAGGTAAAGGAAATGCCATCCTTATATACAAAGCCACAAAGCAGATGTGCTCATGGGATGAACTCAAGGATCACATGGCAGAGGTTCCCACTCGTCCTTGCACTCACACACAACAAGTCATTTGATTGGTTAAGGCCCTGTTAAGCTGAAAGCGGAAGTTAACTCTAGGGAGCATAGACTTGAGGCTCTTTTGCTTAGTTTATCCACACTTAGACTCTAGATCCATGGCACTTCTTCCCGTAATGGCCAAGTTTTGGCTCTGAGAGTAGGATTGCAAGTCTTTGGAGACTTCCTATTAGGAACATTTCTCCTTACTATGAACAAACACCTAAAACAAAATAGGAAATGTGGCTTAGTTATCAAACCTCAAGTCCTACCCCTATTTCATTCTTCCAGTAAGGCTTTACTTCTTAAAGGTTCTACAGCCTTCTAAAACACCATCACCAGGTAGGTCCATTTATTCAAACACAGGAGCCTATAGTGCACATTTCACATTGAAACCACAATGCCAGCTCTATAGATAGTGCTTAGACACAGCTGAAGATGGGATTCCTCATCCTTCTCCCCAAAGCCAGGGTTGAACTAGTAGTGAATTCCACATGACCACTCTTTCACACTTGAGATTCTGTCAGCTTTCAAGCCTGAGTGCTCCATTTTGGAATTAAGGTCTTTGGAGCTGGGTGTTTCCTTTGTGTGCAAATTGAAATCAAAATCAGGGCAAGCAAAGACAGAGCATGCATGAGATTATAATGATATCTGACAACAGCCTATGGCAGCTTATAAAACACTTCTAGAGGGGCTTTTGTGGAGTCTTCCTCATTTGCATCTTAACTATCTGACTAAGCACATATAAACTACAGCACTGTTATGCTGATCGTTTTACTGTAAATTCGGTGAAATAATGTAACTCAAAGATTGCTTTGTCTTTGAACACATCACATATGGTGGCACTTTGTGTGTTATGCAGCATCATTTGATCAAAGAACAAGTGAAGACCACCTCGAATGACTGCAACCTACAACCCACTACCCATTATTTTGAAAAAGAAGATAGATTAAAACAATAAGGAGGCTATCATTCTGCCCTTCAAATTCACACAAGTATCATCTTTATCGAGGATCTTAACAAAAAAATGAGTGTATGTGTGTGTGTGTGTGTGTGTGTGTGCGCGCGTGTGTCTTGGTGTATAGCCAAGGAAGTGCCTAGTCTCTACATGAGATGTCTTCTTCCACACTAATAAAATGTGAATACTAAATGTCATGAAAGACTCCTCAGAGCTGTCCAGTGAAGTGACAGGGAGAACTAGACATTAGGAGACTGAAAAAATGATATCTCCGTCTGGTGGAATAAGATCTGAACTCTCTTCAAACTTGACAATAAAAGTTATTATATAAGTTTTTTAGAAATATGTTTGGCAACTCATTCAGTTTTAGTAGTGTTTATACCCCAAACCAATGTCCTTAAAGAATCTATATTGAATGTGGAAGCTTTCTATTCAGAAGTGTTTTCTTTTCTTTACGTAGAGAAAGTACTCTATTTTTGACTAGTTTAGAGAAATAAGTCATGGGAAAATATGTAAAAAGACCTATATTGGCTGGAAAATGAACATAAACATGAAATATTCTTTTTGAAGGCAAAAATCAAATCTTAACTATAAGAATGTAGGCAGATTATCTTGCATTCTGAGAGGTTGTCATAAGTATTAGTGATACTTAATCGTTTTATAGCCAATGGGAGAATGAGTCATAGAGACTGTACCTCACTGGCCGAAGTTAAGCTCAGCATTTGCTACGCAGTCGTACTCATGCTTGTATCTTTTTGACAGGATTCATTTGAATAAATTATGAGGGGCTTATTAGTATGTCAAGAGTGTTCCGTAACTGATGGTCATATTTGGACATTTTAAAAGAAAACAGTGCTATGACTTTAAAGTAAAAAGATATTCTGTGGCTGGGTGAAGTATGTCTCTCACAGACCCAAGCGAATGACAACCTACTTGTAACATCTCTGAGTTTCATGTTATTTGTTTGTAGCTTGAATTTCTAATGCTGTCTATTGCCAATTTATTCTGTGTCTGATAGCCAAGATCATTTATGTGACCACATGCTGAAAGGCACATAAATTTAGAAAGAAAACAAAAAGAGACCTAAATGAAATACTATAAAAGGAAATAAGCAGCGTGGATTTGGAAAGTATAAGAGATGAAAAAAATAGAATAAATGTTATACAAGGGATTGCTTGCCATGTAAAAACTCTTTCCAGCTATGACACTTTCCTCACAATAGATATCTACATGACAGCATTGCAAAGCCATGCCTTTGTACCATAGACAGTAAATATTAGCATTATAGCTGGATTCCCAAAATCTTCATCAACTCAGAAAGTTACCTAACCGTATCAAATTAGCAATTTTGATATAACTGAAAGATATAATGCAGCAGATATTACTAGATTGAGATTATATGTTCTTCTCAATTTCTTCCCTGTTTCAGTGGAAAAGACAGATGATATGGTTTAAGAGATAGAGAGCTCTTTTGATTATTCTACCAATCACTATGTGGGATGAGATGAGGGTATTAATAACTTTGCAAATCTTAGAATTCCATACTTAAATTTCCATTTTCTTAAATGGAGACCTGAAAAATGGTGATTTAGGTCCTCAAACTTCTAATGTTATGTAAGGATTGATTGATTGGTTGGTTGGTTATTGGGAGTCAAACTCAAAGCCTAATACATGTTAACACATATCCCTCAACTAAGCCCCTGGGATTTTTTTTTTTTTTAAGTTTAAAACTTTTTTGTTTTGCTGGAAACATGATAGTCTGTATCAAGTTAATTATTTGCCACATCATATCTTAATGAGTCAATGGTGTAATTACAAGAGTTTGAAATTCAGTGAGAAAGCCCTAAAGTAGGACTAATCACATTCAACTGACAAATGATTCAGGTTGGGAGAAGGTTTGTCTCTAAATGCAGAGTTTAATGATCTGCAAGCTCCCAAAGCCCAAGAAAACTAATGAACTAGCTTGACAATTATTAGTCTTCATATGCTATGGTTCTTGTCCTATTCCATAAGATGTTTGGGGCATCTGTTAATTCACTACTTTTTGAAGTTGAAATACAGAAGAAAAACTTGAGCTGGCCAGTGTTCAGAGTCCTGAAACTGACTTTGAAAAACGAATGAACAATGATGACAAGCACTTTTAAGCTACCTTCCAAATGAAAGGAATAGAGCCGAGCGGAGAATGTGCCTGCTTTCCTTGTCTTTGCTTCAGCCTCTAGATGGTCCACACTGACATTGCTGTGTACCCAGACCGGGTCTTACTGATATCATCTGGGTCCATATATAGATGCCTGCCTATCAAGGATGAACTTTTCAGTATACTGTACTTTGAAATTAGCAGGGACCATCATTATTTTTTTTTTTAAACCACAGAATTTATGATTAAAGTGGAACTTGAGAAACTTTGTCAGCTCCAGGTCATCTCTCGACAGCCCACCACTGCTTTGCCTTGTAGACATTTTCATCAATGGAGAACTGGAGGAGGACGGGAAAAAGAGTGTGTCTTTTGAACACCATCATCCCAAACTTGCATTAAGCAAGATCCTCACTGAATATCTTTGCAGACTCGCCCTCACCACGTGCTCTTTGTTTTCTAGATTATTCAGGACAGAATATTCAAGCACATATCACGTAACAGTTTAATATGGAACAAACATCCTGGAGGATTGTTCGTCCTACCACAGTATTCATCTTACCTGGGAGATTTTCCTTACTACTATGCTAATTTAGGTAAGTGAATCCTTTTGAGGAGACTGCCTTTGGTTACCTTGAAGTGGTCATCCTTCCCAACAGCCTGGATTGGAGATAGTTGTCTGAGCCCTTTTTTAAAGCAGTGACTCACAATCAAAAATTGTAAATATAACAGTATTGGAAAATGAACAAGAAAGAAAGTCTTCTTTCTCATCTATACATTTGGTAGAGTTACCTTCATTGAGAAATATTCTTAGATAGATCATTTTGAACTGACAACAGATTAAGTATAAACTGTGGAGGGGGGTTGGTATATGTGTGTGTATATGTAAAGCTTGATTTTCTTTTTTTTACAATTTCACTTCTCTTACTGTATGTTTAGAAAAATCTAAATTAATAAATAGAAGGAAGAGATAACTAAGAATATGTAACAAGGGCAAATTTATTCATTCTTTCTATGTTTATTATGTTCCTCTCATACACTGAGCTAATTCTAGGCTAGATGCTTGAAATAAAGATCAAGTTAAATAGAGTCTGTGCTCTCGAGCAGCTCTTAATTGAATCTCAGTGGGGTGAAGGATGTGGGCACAGGCTACAGCTCTACAGAGGCTGATGTTACTAACACAGATATTTCCATAATTGGAGTCCAGTCATCTCATGTTAGCGGCTTTGAGGACACTTTAGCTCAGAGTTGCAGAGCTGAGAAAACTTGGGTCAGTAAAGCATCTTTCATATTGATATAATGAAGACTCAAGATTGTCCACTCCATGCTCATGTTCTCTAAAATAAATTCACCCTTTAGCTTGAAACCCATGAGGTGAAACTGAAGTTCAGGGCCTAACGTGTCCATTAGTGATGAATAACCCTTTAATATAAACTGGACTCTTAGGAGGACTACATGGAATTCAGTAGATGATCTACAGTGGATTAGTAAGAATGCATTGTCTGACAAAGACAATTGTTAAAAATCCTTCCATTTCTTGCAGAACTGTCTGATCTTCACTCTAAGAGTCAGCCCCTTAGAAGTGTGTATATGATGCTTCTTAAACTGCTACTAGAAAAACATAAAAGCAATGATAGGTTTCCATTGTTAAAAAGTGCTTCCTCAGTCTTGTGTATTGTTCTTACCTGAGTGTTCATCAAGAGAATGAGAAACTCAGCCTCTTTCTGAAGTTCAATTAAAGTGCTAATTGGATGGCACAATTTTCCATGTAAAACATTTGCATAATTGTTTCACGTATACACTCTGATTCTAACTTACATCCCACCTATATCAAAGTCTAACTGGGATGTTCCCGCAATGTTTGGTTTATACCTATTTACCTATGCTACTAATGTACCAAATTACTGGGTCTAAACTAATGAAGCTCTAATGGGCTCTTAACTTGTTGATGATTTCTGAGTTCTTGTGGTAGAGCTGCTGGGAGGATGCTCTCTTGCTTGTCTTTTGGTGGCAATAGCTGATTTGCGTATTCATTGTCCTTTCTTACACAGAACTCCCATTGGGCATTGTCAGTCTCACATACTTTTTCTCTCAGCAGTGTTACTGTTGTTGTTACATAAAGCAGCCATCTTTGCAATATGGAGACTCCCTTAGTGTGATCCTGTTGATGCCGGAGTCAGTGTTGAGGATGATGGTGGTGGTCACAGCTAACACTGAGCATTTACTATTTGCTAAGTCCTGTTCTAAGTGGTCAGTGTGCATCCATGTGCTGAACTCTTGGAATAGCTACATTTCACAACTGAGGGAAGCTGGAGGGTCAAGCAATGCTTCTAAATGCCACCAACGCTAGATGGTAGAACTACATGGATGCTAGGTCCTGTTCTTGGACCTTTCCTATGTGCTTGTTATTATATGAAATACCGTTAACCACACAAAACCCTTTCATTAAGATGCAGACACGTGCAAATGCACTGGTGAAGAAATCGTGCTTATGTAAATACATAAGAGCAGGTAAGTGCCTACAACAGGGTGCATGGACAAATAGACATTGGGTACCTTAGAATGATGACAGGCATCACCAGCAGAGAAGAAGAATGTCCAGAGATGGTGGGGATGTGCACTGGGCAGTGTTTACAGAGGTCTCTAGGCTGGTTAGTTGTTGTGTAGCAGCTTTCACTTGGTTTTGGTTCTGTCAGTACATAAGAACTGAAGGACAGATGTGCTAGAGGGGACATTAGCTCCAGGGTGAATCACTGGAGCATGGAGTCTTTTCTGAGTCTTGTTTTCCAGTGTGTCACTAGGCTTTTCTCTTTATTCCCTTTCAGGTTTAAAGCCCCCCTCCAAATTCACTGCAGTCATCCATGCTGTGACCCCCCTGGTCTCTCAGTCCCAGCCAGTGTTGAAGCTTCTCGTGGCTGCAGCCAAATCTCAGTACTGTGCCCAAGTGAGTAAAATTGCCCTCTGCAGCTTGGTGGATGAGAGCTTCGTTTCATACCTGTCCCACACTTGGCTTTTCAGGACCCTTCAAGAAACACACCTGGTTACTATAGTGACTGGCTTGGCCTTGTTGTACCCCCACCCCCAACACACACGTACACACACACACACACACACAAGTATACACACACACATAAATTCTCTAAAGAATATATAAACTACATCACTTCTTTTTTCTTTTTGGGTATGGATGTGTGTGCATGTTTTAGGGGTACAGGCTATATATGTGTGTGCAGGTACACATGGAGATATGTGCACATATGTGTTTAGGACAGAGGTGAACCTACGTTATTGTTCCCTAGGTACTGTCTACCTATTTTTTGAGACAGGGTCTCCCACTGGATGGGAGCTCATTTATTAGCTGGCTGCCTGGCCAGCAAGCTCCAGGGATGGCTCTGCCCTTCTCTGCTGCCCTACCCACACTGGGATCACAAACACATTCAACCATACCCAACTTTTCATTTGGGTTCTGGGCATCAATTTTAGGTCCTCTTCTTTTCAGGGCAAGTACTTTACTGACTGACCCATCTCCCTACCCTGTTATAACATTTATAAATATCAAAATGATAGAGTAATACCAAAAGGGCCACAGGCAGGACACAGAACAACACTAAGTTCCAATAACAGAAACAGACTTGTTGGTGTCAGGAAGCAGCGTCAACTTCGCTTTCACAGCAGCTAGGAGGGATCAGAAGATGATATCTATGGTAACAGTGTTTCCTAAATCAGTATCACTCCCATAGACTTAGCACTGTTTAATTTTTAAACTTGTGATTGGTATAGATAAGATGAGAAGAGAATCAAATCATAGTGAAGTGTTCATTTTTGAACTCACTGCCTTTATTGGAAATTATAAAGTCACATAAAATCAGCAACTGTTCAGGGGAATCCAAAGCAGGAACTCATCGTGCTTCTATCTCAAATTCTTTTATGTCGCCCACATTGCCTGGGATAAGTGCAAGTTCATAGCAGATGTTCAGATGTTTAGTATACATTTTTATTTAACTTGATCACAGTTGCTATTGCACTCATCACCGTAAGATATCAGAAGTTAGAAAACACTTGATTAAGTTCCGGAAAACTTGAAGCTACTTTTTATTGTGTGTGTATGTGTGAGAAAGAGAGAGAGAGAGGGACGGGCAGGGAGGGAGAGAGAGATGTGTGAGTTTGTCTATGAGCTTACATGTATGTTCAGGTCCATGCATATGTACAGGTGCATGTGCACACATGTGCATATACACATGGGAGCCAGAGGGATGACATTGGGTGTCTTCCTCAATTGCTGTCATTCATATATGTTAAGGCAGAGTTGCTTCAACCCAGAGCTCACTGATTCAGCTCACTGACTGAAGCAAGCTTGCCACAGGGATCCTCTGCCTCCTAGAGGCTAAGATTGTAGCTGGGCATTCCTACCCCCCCTGGCATTTACATGAGCCCTGGGGAATCCAACTCAAGTTCTCACACTTGTACAGCCAGCTCTTTACCCATGGAGCCATGGCCTCACCTTGAAGCTACTTCTTTTTTCTTCAGCTTTCCACTAGTCCCCGGAAATCATTTTTTTAGATTTCTTCTGTCCCATCTCTGGTTGGTGAAGTATTGCAGTTCTAAAGTTTGTATGGGTGTAGACTCACTTTGAAATAGTTTTGTCAGCTCATTTCCTCAAGCAGAACCTTTTAGAAGGGGGCCTATAGAAGTACCAAACCAGCCATCTAATGATCCCTGTCCCTTTCAGATCATAGTTCTGTGGAATTGTGACAAGCCCCTCCCAGCCAAACACCGCTGGCCTGCCACTGCTGTGCCTGTCATCGTCATTGAAGGAGAAAGCAAGGTAGGCCTAGGAGGAGGCTAATGGGAGACCACCGTGGCAACTTCAGCTCACCGTAGATGCTGCTTCTCAGAAGTCTCTCCCTACCCTTAAGAGCTCTGAGAGCTGGATTAAGTTCCTAATATAGTACTTGTCTCAGAATGTCTTCAGCTTTGACAGCCATGGCCTTGGAATCCGTAAAACCTGGGTTTCAGTGCAAACTCTCTGTAAACTTTCCAACCTCAAGTTCTTGGAGGCTGTTTCCTCACTTGTAAAATGAAAATCACACTGCATACCTCCTAGGGTTACGGTGAGGACTCAGCGAATTCAAGACCCAGCAACAGCAGTGTTCCAATAAACAGCAAGGATAAAATGAGACTGCTGCTGCTTCTGCTGCTAGCTGGGCAAAGTTTGGTTAGTTGGCTGACACTAATGCATTGTCTTTCAGAATAGTGGTTCTTCCTTACCCTTATCTTAAAAAGGATGATTCTCCCTTATTTGTGTTTGATCTCTCCATCCAAAGACTCTCACCAGCTCGACTTCACTGGCCCATTACTTCCATTACCCAGTCCCGTCTCCTCAGCTCAATAATCTTCTCATTGTCTTGTGGCCTTTCAGGAACTATATTTGTGAATGTCTTAAATTGGCATCTGAAGCCATCTGTCCTGCCCTTGACAGCCTTCCAGTCTTTTCTCTCTCCTACTTTCTTCTGTGGCCACTGGTTCTGATGATCTGAATGGCCATTTGGTGCAGTTCTTGACTGGCTAGCTCTACCCTCCACCTCTCTCAACATCCCTGCTTATCCTTCAAACCCCTTTATTCCGCTGCCTTCTTGAAATCTTACCCACTGTTAGCAGCCATAGCTGAGTTCGCTCCCCCAGCTGCTACATGGCTCCTTCTTCCCCAAGAAGCAGAAATCAGTCACTACTAAGTAAAATTGAGATTCGAGAAGCAGTGTCATCTGAGAGACTTCTTTTGCCAATCCTAAAGAGACTATCTTATACACTAGGTAGAGCACCCTAAGTCAGAATAGCAAAATATCAGTCTGTTAGGTCAAATCATTTCAAACCATCTTTGGATCCTATAAAGTGGCAGTTCCATATAGTTCAAGGTAGTGCAGTGGGAATTGTGATGGCCCCATGGAGAAAAGAAAAACAGCGCACTACATTACATATTTATTTTCCACTTAGAATGTACACTGTGTGTTGGGTACTGTGTTGCAACACACTGGAGAATATGACCATCTTGTACTTAGAGCATCCGGTCTGGTGTTGTCAACATGGGTATTGGACCCGGTGGATTATTATTTGATAAGAAAACATGAGTATGAGAACTGTCACAAGCCTCCTGACATCAGTCTTCCTCTTATGAACACACGTCACCATATGCATAGTTTCTCAAAAGGGATTGACACAGAAGAAGCCTCGTGCTTGCAACGTCTTCTGTCCACCTCCCCAAGAGAATAGTGTGTTGTAGGAATGGCTGTGTTCCTGTTTTAACACCAAGAGCCCTGAACAATGTTCACATGTACGCCAGCAACTTTGAGCTTTGGAAATCTTTGGTGTTTTGCTTCCATGAATGACCATGTCTCCTGTATGTAGACAGGGTCTCATGTGCCTGACCGGGGCCATTCTGATTTCTTCAGAGAGCACCAGAATTTCACATGCTGATTCACTAATTCTATTTTACTCCCAGTGAGAAGAACAATAAATAGTGGTGAAGATGCTAGTGCCTTTCTTGGAGCGGTTCCTTCAGGAGATAGCACACTGTCCCATCCATTTCTATAACTGTGCTCCTGGCAGTTTTTTCAGTTTTCACCCTTACTTTTGCCACTAATCTCAGTGGGCTGTGTGGCTCATAGGCCTTATCTTGACTCTCAGTGCCTTGGACTGTTCATTCTGTGGAAGTGTTTTCATTTTAGCCTTGCTCCAGGCTCTATGGGTTAAAAAATAGACCCACTTTGAGGATTCAGTGAAACATTGTGTATCAATTACTTAGCCTAGTGCCTGCTTAACATACACCAACATTTCAACAAATGCCAGCTATTATTCTGAGAGGCATTGCCATGTTGTGATTTGTATTACAGGTTCTAGAGTCTGACTTACTTTTTCTATGACCTAAGAGGAGAGAGTGTCTTAATCTCTATGTCTTAATGCATCCTCCAGTAAATGGGCACAATCATAATATCTAGATTGTGATAGCTAAGAATCAAATGGTATCATGTGTACTATGAATTGTAGGCACATACATCATAGAACCCTCCCCCCCAATTATGTGTAGTATATGTATAATTATTTCCATACAATTCTTTTCTGTATAGGAGATGATAAGCTTCTTGAGTCTTGGCCATTTCATTGCTGTGCTCATAAGTTCTGAAAGAGTTGGTGCCTCATGTGGTTAATCACTTCTATGAATGAACACGACAAACCCAATTCATGCAATATTAACCTTATGGGTATATTTCTTCCCCTTGTGTTAGTCCATTCAAGAGGTAATCTGAATCAAAGATTTGAAAGAAAGCCTCTCGTTTCTACACTAGAGGGTAATGGACTCATAAACTATAGGTTTAGAGAAAAGGAAGGAAAGATTGAGAGAAAGAGACAGACACTCAGAGAGACAGACAGAAATCCCTGTAAAGCCAGTGATTGTGCCCATGGGGCGGAACAGTACTGGGTCTCTGTTCTTTATCTCGCAATCTCCGTATCTAGCCAGGATTTTGGAACAGATGTGTGCTGTTTCAGCTGCAAAGTTCTGTTTTGAATTTATAGGGCTTGTCTTTGCAGTTTTTCCCCTGTAGGCTGAACACGGGAAAGGTCAGGGCATTGCTAAGCTGCCAGCTAATGGTTTCTGCGTTACTCAGTGGACGTGTAAACAGCAGCAGGAGAAATCGCTTCAGGCAGAGATTTCTGAGCGCTGTGTATATGGGGTTGCTGATCGCTTTGTGTTTTGTTTCATTTTGAATGACTGAGAAAAATTTTTAAAAAGGGAAAAAGAAAAAAAGAAATGCTGACCCAGTTGACAGATATGCGGGAGCAGCCTGTAGCTGGCTTACACCGCAGCTCCATTGCCTGAGCTCTCAAATGGGTCAGCAGAGTGCTTCCCATTTCTGAGGCTGGAAGATCCTCTGTAGCTCACAGACATGCATCCTGGATTTGAGATGAATGGACAAGCTCAGCTTCTCCGTGAGAGCAAAACATGGCATTCTTTGTGGATATTGTACCTCCATGCGCCTGTTAGTTGTCGCTTTGCCCCCTTCCCTTGCTCTCCAGTGTTCAACTGCTTTGCAACCCATCGCTTGTGTTCTTCGAAGTGAAGTGAAGTGTGTCATGCCTCTGAGGTCTCTATGTGGGACTTCCAAGCCCTACTTTCAAAGGAAGATGGGGATGTGGTTGACACATCTATCCCTACATGCACTTTTAGGTTCTTCCCAAACCTGATGCTGTATCCCACCCAGCCACACTGTCTGGGAACAAACCCACGGTCCAACTTAGGCACAGCTCATGGCCCTTCTGTTTCCTCCTGTGAGATGGGTTTGTTGCAGTGATGCAACAATATCACAAGCATGAAGGGAGGGCTGGGAACATTCCCTGATATATATTAGCTAGTCAAAAACTATTAGTCATTGTGCGGTACGTTCCTAACAGGAGGAAGCTATGCCTCCATACCTTCTTACCTCCATGCCCAGAGATGTAGAATCACCCAAAATGCTTTCATGTACCATCTCCACAATTTCCCTAGCTGTGAGCCACACATGCTAATTTTTAAACATTTAAATCAATTTATTTTTCATTCTTAATGCCCTCCACTGGCATAGCAACAATGTATGTGTACATGCATTCTCTGTGATTTGCACTAAAATAGATAGAAAGGCAATATCATAAATGTTTGCACATCTATAATGGTCTGGTCCCTAGGGATGTGTACTAGGATGGAATCATGTCCAGTTCTCTGCTCTTTCCTGCTCTCAGGATACTGGTTATCTTCTGAGGTCCTTTGTGTTTGCTGAACCCCTGTCTATACTGCCCCATTTCTGCCTCTGCCTGTCAGACTGCCACACAGTCAGGGCCTGCTTAAATCATTTCTCCCATGAAGCCTTCACCTGCTCTTCGAGGCAACTGTCTGTGCTACCCTCTGGTCTGGCACTTTTCATTCTGAGTGAAAACTAGTCATCTAACCTTCCATTTCTACAGACTGTGAGTTCCTACAGGCAGACCATGAATCACATTTGTTTTTGTCCTTGCTGTGATTGGTGTGGTACCTGTAGGTGCTCAATAATTGCTGCTCAGATTAATCTTTGCCGGTGGGAGATGGAAGACTTTCACTGTGGCAGATGTCACAGTAGCAGAACAGTATGCATGATGGTATGGCTGACGGACTTTTCCTGACAGTGAGACTCTAGCCTCACGTCTCCCCATCCTTAATCCATCACCTCACTTCTCTTGATCCCCAGGTTATGAGCAGCCGGTTCCTGCCCTATGACAACATCATCACAGATGCTGTGCTCAGCCTGGATGAGGACACTGTGCTTTCAACTACCGAGGTAAGAATGGTGCTTCCGGAGCAGGGAGGGCCTCTCCAGGCAGGTGCCTTCAGTTTCTAAAACTTCCTGAAGAATTGGTTCTAATTAACCCAATTCCTGTTAGCACCTTGCTACCACCTCGCATCCCGATGAGGACATTTTCCCCTTTGTTTTCTCTTCTAATTAGTCCTTACTTGCATGACTGTCTACCTTCTCCTCTTGTTTTTAAGCAGCCAGGCTGTGGGCAGGTATGTAGAACCACAGAGATGAAGATCTATTTAGCATTGTCCTGCTACTCTGTGGTCCACAGCCAACCATCCCACCATTCCCCAGTTACAGTAATGACTGTGTGCAGTGTATAGTCTCTTTGATGGCATACTTCTGGTTTCTAAAGACCATTCTTGCCTTATCCTAAGTGCTCCCTGCTCCACCCCCCCTCTTGTATTTTGAATGTTCAAATATTTGTGCCAAAAATAAAGTTGCACAAAGAAGGTTTGTGGAGAAAGAGAAAGAAGAGGGAAGATGGATGGTAGAAAACTTTGTAACTGGAATGAATATTGATCTCTGAAGCTTTAAGCCGTAGATGAAATCAAAGACAGCTATACCAATACGTAGAATATCAGGATCACATTATCAATGGTACCAACTTAAAAGGACAGAGACTTACCTAATTAGCCATTCCTTTCATTTTATTTTTTAAACTTATAATCATCTTCCTTTTATTTTGGAAACTGGAACTGGCCAGCATACACTTTCTTGGACCTCAATCTGGTTCTAGTATGTGCACTTAACTTGAGACTCTGTAGCTGTTTCTAGCTTCCACCAGATGTAGTTGAACAGATGTTGCCTTTCAAAGTAACCTAAATAACCCCAAAACAAAATGTCCTGGGCCTCACCTGGTTCAGACACTTCTGTGTAGCCTGCGTTCTATAAATACTAGCTCAGTGAGTGGGTGCTGGGAATGAGCATTATGCCGATTAAAGGGTGAGCGCACGGCCTCTGTGTCACGTGTCTATTGTCCAGAGGATGTGCTGTTGAATTGAAGATATGATGAACAGTCAAAGGATGGCAATGAAATATGAGCTTGAGACACTTCAGCCTGCATTTTCTGCAGCTTCCTGCAAAGGGAAGCTGGCATCCCAAGAACAATTTCATTCAGCAAGTATTTGCTGAGAGGTTTCTTTGTTCTGGTGTCTATGCCAGGTACTTGGGTTACACAATCACTGCTTGTATCTACCAAAGACCTGGCAGCAAACAGAATTCAAGTCAGATGACTCAAATGAAAGCATTTGCAATTGTCTAAGGGTGTGGGTGGGGTTGGTGGGCCCCATAAAGGATAGTGAAACACCTGGTGAGAGAGAAAGCTTTTCCCACTCCATGTTTGGAAGAACAAGGGAAGGATAGGAATAGCCTCTGAGAGATGGAGCTGTACAGAGGAGGCCCTCCTCCCAGAGCTGTCCTAGCCATACTCCAGCCAGCAGAGGAGAGCAGTGGCGTCATTCCTGGATGTGCCAGTGAACATCTTGTTGCTATGATAAAGTACTGGCACCATACAACAAATTGATTTGGCTCACAGTTTCAGAGCTCTCACTTCGTCATGGCCAAAAGGATGTGGCAAATCAGAGATCACATGGCAGCCATGGAGCTAAAAGGGACAAGGATATATGAGCTGGCTAGCTGCATCCCTCCTCCTCTCCCCTTGCTTCCACCTATATCCCAGCCTATTGGATCTCATGTGTGGGACATGGTATTCACACCAAGCCTTCTCCTCCCTAGTTAATCCTTTCTGGAAACACTCTCACAGACACATCTAGCCATGTGCGTCACTAATTTCCTGGGCATTTCTGAGTCCAGCCAAGTCGACAGTCAAGGTTAGCCATCACACTAGTGTTCCGTCATCCCAGGGCAAAAGAATGGACAGTGCTTTTGGGAAGGTAAACCCAGGACAAGTAGCACATCCCCCATGGTGGAACAAGTAGTTGAAACATCTACAGCACATACCTAGGATATCTTCTTGTGATTCGTGTGAGTCATCTCACATCTTCCCCAGGGCACAAGACAATCATCAGTCTCACTCCAGGCTGGTTTTCCATGTCCCATGGTGAAATAACTTTCTGCCACTGTGACACATCTTTGTGCTGGAGAATTTCCTTTCAGAGGACAGCAGTTCCAAGTGCTCAGTGCATGCTGGGAGGAGCATGTGTTGTATGTGAAGTAATTAGAAGTCAACGTGGGATGAAAATGATATGTAAATGTAAGAGGTTGGCAGTCTGGCTTGCTTATGCCTTCTGATCAGTGGAGTGTTTGTATTTCCCAAAATGGTCGTGGACAGAATTTCTCTATTCTCTTTTTTTAGGTGAATAGATGTTGGTTCCATTGGATTCACACACACACACACACACACACACACACACACACACACACACACACATACACACACACTCTTTATAAATGTCTCTCTGAAGCATTAAGGATAGATTGTTAAACAGCATTCTTTAAAGGGCATTAGATATAGTTGGTTTATGGTTATTTACATTTATATGAGTTGCTGCAAAACCTCAAAAGAAAACAGATGTTGATTTTTAAGACAGGGGCCTTAGTTGACCTTTGCCTTCTTTGATGTGTTAATGATCTGAATGAAAGCAGTGCTATCAGAAGAATCACAGTTTTATCTGAATTTACTTTTGAGTTCCTTTGAAATGACTTGAAATGGCCCTGAGATAGTAAGAAATTCATGCAACAAAAACACCCCATTGGGTTCTGTACTTGTTGCCAGCACATGTGTTTCTTTATCAAAGAATAATGGGAAACTACAAAGAGTGCTGACAGTCAGATAGATTCTTTGAAAAGAAGCTGCATAATATACTATGCTATCAATTGACACCATTAGTTTGGAGACTGGGGATGGTGTATGTTATCATGATCTGATCTCAGGATTCTAGCAAGTGCTCTTTATCCACTGATATCTTAACTTTCCCCAATAAGTTTTTGTTATACACTATCAAGTCGACTACTCTACTTCCCTCCCAGTTCCTGGAAGATATGGTTTGGGGCAACAGGCCATTTTAAGTCCTTCTTCTCTTGAGATGGCCATATTTCCAGAGAAACAGAACCAGTAAGGGTTTATTATGAGGAGTCAGTGTATGTGGTCATGGGGCTGCAGAGTCCACACTTTCCGTGCATAAGCCAGGATCTCAGGAAAGCCGGTACTGTGATCTCAGTAGAAATCTGATGGCCTGAGAACTAGAAGAGCCAATAGTTAAGTCTCAGCCCAAAAGACAGTAGAAAGAAGTCCCTTGTGCAAGCATGAAGGCAGAGGCAAAAAAACAAACAAAAAAAAAAAAAGAATAAATAAAGTACTACTGGGCAGGTGAGGTAGCTAAACAGGTCAGAGCTCTTTGTCTGCAAGCCTTATGACCTGTGTGTTTTACCTGGAACCCACATTAAAAGCCAGATGTGGTAGTACACATCTGTATTATCAGCACACCTATAACAAGATGGCAGGCAAAGACAGGAGAATCAACATGAAGCTTGCAAACCAGCTAGTCCTGACTTTACAGTGTGGCAGAAACAAGAGAGACCCTGCCTCAACAAGGTAGACGGGGAGAACCAACTCCCGAAAATTGTTCCCAGAGGTCCACACATACGCTGTGGCATACACGCCCAGCCACTACGCACACTAATTTTTAAAAATTGTTAAGAAAAGGCATGAGTATTTTCTTCCTCCACATTTCTTCTCTATTCGGGAGGTCAGAGGATTGAACCATGGCCACCCACAGAAGAGGACACTCACATGTTAGTCTCACATTGAAATGTCCTCATTGGCCATGCAGAGCTAATCTTCCGTGTGCCTTCCTAACTTCTCTTGTGGTCAAGATGGCACACGTGTTAACCAGTGTTCATTACATCGGAAGGCCTCTGATTAGACGGTACCTTTGGCACAGTTCAGAATCGAGTTTCACGTCAACTTAAATCCATGGCCATTTACAGAGAGGATGGCTTCTAAAGAAGGCTAAAGAATTTGGAGATAAATAATTTATTTTAAGAAATTTCTGAGGCAAATAAAATGGCTCAGTGGGGTGAAGGCGCTTTCCACCAAGTCTTAGAACCTCAGTTAAACCCCACATGACGGAAGGAGAGGGTTGGCTGCGGAAGTTGTCCTCTGAGCTCCACACATGCACACTCCGTCCCTTGCCCCCCCACCCCCATCCAATCAGATAAAGCACACTATGGCATGAACATGTCCCCCACCCCCACCCAGTCAAATACAGAACACTGGGCCATGTATGCATCTCTCCACTTGACTCAAATAAATAAATGTAGTAAAAAAAAAAAAAATGTGACATTCTGGGCCAGTGTTTCCAAAAAGATTCTTTATATAGCATATTCATTTTTACAATTATCCTTTTGCTTTAATGTTTCTTTGAAAATAACATAACCAGTAATCAAACCTAGGATTTCACTGACGTTTTTACCTAGGACGAGACTAATTAAAAAAGAAAAAATAGTCTAGTCAATTTAAAGAGAACTGTTTCCTAACTAGTTGAATGGTGGGTATGAAGATAGGCGGGGGAAAAAAAAAAAACCTTGGAAAATACTGATCTAGGCTTGTTTACTCCATTCTTAAAATTATTTTGAAGTGAATATTAATTCACATATTGTAAAATTAGCTAGTTTAAACATTGTAATGTAGTGGTTTCATTCATTCACAATATGTTCAGCTATTGTTACTTCTTTCTCTAAAACATTTTTATTATCCACAGAGCCATCTTTGTACATGTTTTAAGTTATGCTTCCCCATCCTTGCTAACCACTGTGTGTGTGTCAGTGATTTTGCCCTTCCAGGACATCTCATATTTGTGGAAATGTATCCTACATGCATCCTACATCCTTTCACCTGATTTCTCTTACTTAGTGTAATCTTTTTGAGTTTCAGCATGTCGTTGTATTAGTATCACTCTGTATCACTCTGACTGTCCCTCTGCTCCCTAGTCCTTTATCTCCATGGAAAGAATTTAGATGAGATACAGAGGATAGTGTTATAGAATCAGACATTATTATAGAAAAAAAGAGACAGAGAGACATTGTCAAGCCTGAGATCTGGAAAGGTTCAGGGGCAGCATTATAGAGGAAAGTTCTCTCACAATGAGAGTGGACAGTAGCCAAGAGGAACCCTTGTTCCCGTCTACATGCTTACGTAGGCTATACCCTTCTTAAGGTTTCTGAAAGAGACAACTTCCTGGGGAATGTTTTCTTGTCCAGGTGTTCCATTTGGATTAATTCTTAAAGAAGGGGCAATGGTGTATCCATGTTCTTTCCCAGAAAGCTTCAGAATAGACAATAACCTGCTGATCTCTGGAGCCGTTCACAATGTCCTGTCTTTACCCATGGCCAGAGATAGGATTCAGATCCCATTCTTTTGACCATGATTTAAGTCCCTAACTTGAACTCCTGGTTTTTCAAACTGACAATTGTGAAGGAGGCACCCATCTTAGTAGCCTTTAAACCTAATATCCAACCAGGGACCCCAGAGGCTAACATGGGTATCTTTTCAGTAACTAGGAGGCCCTCCCTGTGTGCTTACATTGTCTAGTCACCTTCATTCATTCATAAAAATTCCATTGATTTCACCCTTTGGGCTGTTCTGAATACTCTGTGTCCATCTAAGTATTTTGGCTATCTTTAATGACAGGACCAGGAATTAACATTAGTGTTCAATCCCGCAGCCATTATCACAGTAAAGAACTTGAACTATTTGGAGAAAATAAAATTTCCTTTTGCATTAGTTACCAAGAAGAGATGAGCCATGGTTGCAAGGTGAATTAGAACCCGTGTTTAAGATAAATTGATTTCAACACTGTAATAACAGAACCTAAGAGAGGCTAGGATACACACTGGATATGAAAGGAGAGTGTTTGGGCTCAACTCTTGGCCCTACCACTTACCAGTGTACACTAACTACTTGATCCACCATCTATCTTTGTTTCCCTTTTATGAACTGAAGAATGATAAAAATATCTACCTCACAGGGTTCTTGAAAGGATGAGCCAAGTAACAGTGTGTAAGGCCCTATAACCTTTATGTCACGGGTGTTCTATGATCACAAACATATCATCACTTACTTTTACTCTTTTGTATGTTTTTATTTATGATTCATCAGATGGTCTGAAGGGAGCCTACAGATTTAAAAAGAGTTAACTTGGTCTTGGTAGCTGTATGTACTAACTTAGAATGTGCTCAGAAGTGCCCGCTTTAGCTTCCCATAAACAGGGGGGTGTCACTTTCCTGCCTTTTCATAAAAATAATCTTGGAGGTTTTATTGTTGTTTTGTTGTTTTTGACTTGACCTTGTCCCCACTTGCTCTTAATGACTTCATGGCGGCTGCCTTTCTAGCATTACCTAGCGTCCTGCATCTTCAGACCTGACATGCCTGGTGTGTTTTCCTCATGATGTCTTCTCTGTGTTTCTGTTAAAAGTTATGCTCTTTACGAAATGTTTCCCTAAAGAATATGCTTTAATTTCAGTCACTTGGGCTTTGATGTGTACTAGTTACCATACATGCCGTATTGCAGTCCCTGGATGCACACAGGAAATCTGTTCTCATTTATAAAACAGATGCTTCTATGCTTCCTGTGAATCAGTGGTCACATGTAACTTTGGGGTTGGAAAGAGGGAAGGAACTGCTTTTGTTTTTTAGCTTGAACAGATTTCTAAAGGGCAAGTCAGTAATATTCTCATATTCTCTCTCCTCTCCCCCCCCTCTCTCTCCCCCTCTCCCTCTCTCTCTCTCTCCCCCTCTCCCTCTCTCTCTCTCTCCCTCTCTCAGTCTCTCTCCTCTGTACTAATCTTACATTTCTTTCATAGAAAAAAATTTTAAAAATTGTGCATAATTACAGGGCAAAATGTTAAGCAGTCCGTTTAATTTGCTGATGAGTACGGGGAATTAATGTTTTGAAACAGTCATGGGATTCCGCATTATGAAGTAGCAGGGGGAGGTAATGTTGTGTTGACATTTGTTCACAGTGTTGATTGCTTGTTTGGCTTGTACTTTGCTTTGCAGGTGGATTTTGCCTTCACCGTGTGGCAGAGCTTCCCTGAGAGAATTGTGGGGTACCCTGCACGCAGCCATTTCTGGGATAATTCTAAAGAGCGGTGGGGATACACATCCAAGTGGACAAATGACTACTCCATGGTGTTGACTGGAGCTGCTATCTACCACAAGTGAGCAGCTGAGACTTCTCATCAAAACACATCGTAATCATTTCTGACAACTGCATTGCTAGGAACTTAGGCCAAATCTAGTTAACAACATCAATGAAAATTAGTCGGTCCCCCTGCTTTGTTTTCATTGAGGTAGCAAATATGTGCTATGAAACTTCTTTGCTAGAAATTAAAGCAGAGTAGCATTTTCAATTGAGCCAAGGGATGAAGATACGCTCAGAGCTAGGTGGAGTAGCTGAATATTAAAAGTAGATACCTAAGCATCCCAGTCACTGTTTTAGGTGGTTTGGGCTCACCATTGAGTAAAACAGAAAATTCCCTGGCAATGCAGGATCATGTTCTAATGAACAGAGAAACCTAGATGCTATGGGAAGATCAGGGACAACCAGAAGACACTGATGAAAGGCCAAGTTGCAAGGGTGGCAGAGATGGGGCAGGTTGGAAAGTAGTCAGGAAGGGAAGTGAGCAGAAACTTAAAGAGAAAGTTAGCCAAAGGTCTTGTGGCCTTGGGAATAGCAAGAATAAACACCCAAAGCAGAATGATGAAGAAACATGAAGAAGAAGAGTGTAGTTGGTGACTGTGGAGCAGTGGGTGGGCAGGTCCATGAGTTCTGGGAGCCCGGAGATGGGACAAATTGATATTCCCTCTAATGGATAAGTCAGTGCACGGCCTCAAACAGAGCAGACTTCAGGGCTGTGTTCCAAGTATCCACTCTGGGTGCTATGATGAGAATAGGCAGTAAGGAGGGTGAGAAAGGAGGAGGGGGAACTGTTAGGAAGCAGTGGACCATATGTAGATGGTGGGTGATTGGACTGGGGCCAAGGAGTGAACAACGGTGTAAGTAGTGACCACACTTCTGGGATATTTTGAAGCTGATTCAGCACGATGACCTAGTCAGAATTTAATGACTACCAAGTTTTCTGACTTGAGGTTCAGAAGGATAGAGTGTTGTCAGTGGAGGGAATAATACAGATGGAATAAATATTTTTAAATGCAAATTTTGCCCTGGGCATGTTAAGACACCTTAAAGGATATGCTGAAAAAAAGTCATAGACAGACATGTAAAATGGGCAGTCTTTAAGCTGGGTCCTTAAAACCATCAGACTGTGGTAAACTTGCCAGATAAGTGAATGTAGAGAGTTAACATTTCCAAAACATTACTGCTGGATCATTAATGAAAATTCACCAGTATTGTATTCTAATGAGGAAAATGCACCAATCTTACCTTAGGCTTTTAAAATAGAGATTTGGGAATTTTACTGTCTCAGGACAAATCTGGAAATGTCCAAGTATAAACATTTGGTTGAGTAAATCTTGATCTCGAGTCTTCTCCTCCTGCCACCTCCACACAAATGAATTCAAGTGCTTAGTCTTATTTGTTAGTAAATTCTCCTGCTGTCAGTTTTAGTTACTTTTCTCATTGCTGTAACAAAATACCCAACAAAAGCAACTCACCAAAGGAAGTTTGTCTTGGCTCACAGTAAGAGGGTACACAGTCCATCATGGTGGGGAAGTCATGTAGCAGGAGCGTGACAGTCACAGTGCATCTCTTGTCAGGAAGCAGAGAGAGAGGAATGCTGGTGCTCAACCCACTTTCTTCTTTCAGTCAGTCTTAGACCACAGCCCAGGGATGGTGCTGTCCACATTCAGGGCAGATCTTCCCTACTATATTCAACCTTTCTGGAAATATTCTCATAGACACACACTCAGAGGTGTGTTTCCATGGTGGATTCTAAATTGCATCAAACTGACAGTGAAGATTAACCATTACAACATCTCAGCATTCAATTTCTCTTTCTAACTGACCAGACTGATACCAGATTTTGATGGGAAAGCAGTATCTGTATCCCTGTGGATCTCCTGCCCTGGTTCCTCATCTGTAAAATAAGGATCGTAATATAATAACATCTGCCTCATAGATTTCTTATGAGGGTTAGATGAGGCATTTCTTGTTAAAGATTTGAGAATATTGTTCGGCCTATAGTGAGTACTGTGGAAGTGATAGCTGTCATTATTAGTGCCGTTCAGTGACATGCTCAGGAATTCAGAGAATGGTTATGTTTAAAGTCTACTGTCATTATATAATGCTGCCCGGCTATAAGACTTTCCTTTGTTTTCTATAGATATTATCACTACCTGTACTCCCATTACCTGCCAGCCAGCCTGAAGAACATGGTAGACCAACTGGCCAATTGTGAGGACATTCTCATGAATTTCCTGGTGTCTGCTGTGACAAAATTGCCTCCAATCAAAGTGACCCAGAAGAAGCAGTATAAGGAGACAATGATGGGACAGGTAAGAGTAAAGAGCTTTCTTCCCAAGGCTACACAAATATGTATTCCTCCACTGTATCTCAGTGTCATAAGGAGACACAAAAATAAGCCACATCTGAAAGCCCTGAAGGAAGGAATGATTGACACTTGGATAATTAAGACTATAAAGCTCTCAGATAACCCATAACGTGACATGACAGTGACATGTTCTTAGAGTTTGTCTTATTCCCTTTGGGCTAGTATTACAAAAACAACATAGACTTGGGGCTTGAGTTACAAACATTTATTTCTCATATTTCTGAAACCTAGGAATTCCAAAATCAAGGTGTCAGCAGCTCTAATACCCACGGAGGAACCGCCTCTTAATTTATAAATGGTCATCCGCTTGCCGTGTTCTTGCATGGTAGAAAGCTCTCTGGTGTTTCTCTTAAGAAGCTCTAGCCTCGTTCTTGATTCCCTCCCCATGAACTAATGATCCCTAGATGACCCACTTACAGATCATCATATTCAGGATCTGACATCAGTATTTTCTGGAAAGACATAACCATTCAGTCCACAGCAGAGCTAAAGGTCTACCAAGAATTTATGACAGTTTACTGTAGATGACTATGAGTAGCAAGCAATACTGTCTTAACACAGCCTTCTGACAGTTGTTTTTCAGTTGAGCAAATATCATAGTTTTCCATTCTAGAACGAGCATTTATATGCTATGGGAAGTCACCTTCTGAAAGTCTCTTGGCTCATTTTTAAAATCAAATGGTAAAATCTTTTTCATGAAATTGATGTAATTGTTAAAGTAAAGCCAAATATTTTCTTGAGTCATAAATTTTCATGATTAAGTTACTTTCACAGAAATATCATCCAACTTCCTCTGCTTACAGTCAGGAAAACTAAGTCTAGAAATTTTAACTTATTGCCACAAGTGCCCCAGTAAGTTAGAGACAGAAATGAGAATAGAATCTTAGTCTCTTTTCCCCAACACCCCAGTTCCTGGTGTCAGACCCATCTAAAAGCTGAAGTTCATGTTTATTCTTCTCTTGCAGAGCCAATACTACATGGAGTAAATGAGGGCTGGGGATGTAGCTTATTTGGTAGAGTGATGAGGCTCAGTTGACAGAGTGTCTGCTTAGGATAAGGAAGCTGAGCTCAACCCCCAGCACCCACCATATAAACTGGTAGTACATAACTTATAATCTCAGCACTTGAGAGGTGGGGGCAAAAAGATCAGACGTCACCCTTGACTACATAGTGAGCTTGAAGCTAATCTTAGCTACAAAGTGAGACCCTGCCTCAAAATAAATAGATAGGAAAGTAGGTAGGTAGGTAGATGATAGATAGATAGATAGATAGATAGATAGATAGATAGATAGATAGATAGACAGATAGATAGATAGATAAGTAAGTAAAAAGAACAAGCAAAAGGAGATGGGGTGCAGGTACAATGAGATGAATCAGCAGGTTAAGGTAATTCCCATCAAGGCTGAAGACCTGAGTTCTATCCCCAGTCCTACATGGTAGAAAGAGAAAATCAATCCCGCAAGGTATATTCTGACCTCGATAGGCATGCTGTAGCAGGCACATGCTTCAATGCTCTACCACCCCCACCCATCTCCTGTCACCCCTGTTACTCTCTCTCTCTCTCTCTCATACACACACACACACACACATACACACAAATAAGAAATAAATGTGATTTTTTTTAAAAGAAAGGAAAAACAAATACAACTATTAGTTCTACCCAGGTTAAATCATGAAGCACCCAGCATGATGGTAATCAACTCTTAACATGAATATAGCTAGGCGTGGTGACTCCTGCCTCTAAACCACAGTGGGAAGCTGAGCAGGAGGGTTGCCCCAACTGCAGAGTACTCAAAGCCCAGGGTAGTGTATCTTCAAAAACAATAACAAAACCAAATAGCACCACCACCAAAAACAAGAGGCGCTGATTGTATCATTTCAGTCGTTCAGGATTTGTCCTGGGTGCTGTAAATCTAATTTTTGCAAAGGAAAACCTTAGCAAGTTTGTTGTCTGGGTTTTTCTAATTCAATAAATGTAGGAAGAGAAAAACAATATTAGCAGGGTTTTCAGTTATATGGTGTCCTTCACTGTTTACTGAGCATACACAGGTTCAGGCCGTATTGTAAGCACTGGTTATGGAGACATAATTGTTCTTTCTGAGCAAAGAATCCTGGGGAAGTTCTCTCCTCCTCTAAGTATTGAAATAACAGGCGAGAGCATTTGCAAAGAATTTTCCAATCATTAAGGTCAAAACACTTCAAATCCAAGCAGAGCGTAGTGCTGTGTGCCCAGATGTTCTGTCATATGCTAGCTCACAGAGTCACAGCATCCTGTTAATGCTCTTTGCTAGGAGAAGTCTTCAGACTCTCCTGAGGTTATGCACTCATCCAAGGTGGACTGCTAGTGACACATCATGTCTTCGCAGTTGCTTTTGTGACCTTTTCATACATTTGCTTACTTCTCCTAAATGGGCATCTCTAGTGATTCACATGTTTTAGGGACAAATCTAAACTGAATATTAGGTTTGTCTCCATAAACTCAGGTAGTATAATATATTTGAGTCCTTCTTCCCACCATGCCCATTAGTTTATTAAATGTTCGTGTCCATAGAGGAAATAAATATCATGTTTAAGCTTATGCTTTTATTAAATTGGAAGTTTTTAGTATTTTTTTGGTTGGGTTAGAATCAATCAAGAATGAGCTGAGGTTCTTGACAGTATTTTCATTTGCATATATACATATTTTGCCTGGGCTTAGGTCTAGCCCTTTGAGGTGAGTGACAAATAAGAAATGCCC
The DNA here is from genome assembly GCA_026225945.1 of Cricetomys ansorgei. Taxonomy (NCBI): domain Eukaryota; kingdom Metazoa; phylum Chordata; class Mammalia; order Rodentia; family Nesomyidae; genus Cricetomys; species Cricetomys ansorgei. Next base: position 51,535,518 of record JAMJFZ010000199.1, on the reverse strand, counting down.
ACAAGTTCCTATCAATTTAGGAAGAAAGTGGCGCATCTAAGATCATTGGTTCTCTGCCTTACTATTGCTGTGACCCTTTTACACAGTTCCTCATGTTGGGATGATCCCCAACCATAAAATTATTTTCATTGCTACTTCATAACTGTAATTTTGCTACTGATATGAATCACAATGTAAATATCTGATATGTAGATGATATTAGGTGACCCCTGTGAAAGGGTCGTTCTGGGGGTGTCACAACGCACAGGTTGAGAACCATTCCCTTAGAGTCTCTCTCCTCTGGTAGGAGCTCAGCCAGTTACCTTAATTCTTTGCCTTGCTGTGACTTTCTATGGTGATCTCTCCCAGTGCAGATGCTAGAGAATAAAGCCTTCCTTCTGTCTCTTTCTAGCCTTCAGCAAATAACTGTCACTTCTTGAACCTGCTGTGACTTGGGGAGCTCCTGCTCCTGGGCGCTGCGAGGCTCAAATGTGCTTCATGAAAACACTTCTCAAATAGTGTTTTGTTATTTCACTGCTCAGAGCTAACTTGACATTTGTATTTATCACGTTATTTTCAAGGGTGTTGATACTTGTGATTTTAAAGTGACTGTGAGAGATTCTCACTCTAAAATGCACTTTTCGTGAAAGTATGTTTCTAACACTCACACACAAACAAACACACATGTATTAAACAGTTGCTTATTTATCTGTCTTTATGGTGTGTGTGTGTGAGAGAGAAAGAGAGAGAGATCCCATAATTGAACAACTTACCTTTTTCTTGTTCACAAAAACATACTTGTAAAATAAAATGCTTGTTTGTTTTATTTAAATTTGGGGTTTTCTTTTAAGTCGGTGCCAATCACTTATGTGGTCTAAGTATGTTTGACCAGCTTTAGAGGCAACATAACTAAAACTGGTAGCCTTTTTTTTTTTACTTCAGTAACTTTTTTCTTCCCCCTGAGTGAGCAATAACACTGGGACTATCTACTGTTTAGAACAATAATCTTTAGGAATCTAGTGGCATTGAAAAGACAATTGTTGGATTAATAGCAGAATTTTAATATTTTAATACAGAGTCAGTCTTATAAACATATACACTGTGTGTTGCTGGATCTGAGTCCCTCTAGTCCTGAGATCGAACCATCTCAGTAGAGAAGTCTAGAAGGGTTCCTATGTGCTGTTGTAACACTAGCCATGAGTGAAGTGTAAGGGTTTCATTTTGTTCTTTAGTTACACACGAGTCTTTTGAAGAAGCCATATGATAGGAACTTGGTCAAGGTGGAAAGTTAGATGCAAAAAGGAGCAAATCCATACTAGGTGTTATGAGTTCATGTCTGAACATCAACCATGCTAACAAATGGGACTCAGAGGACTGGAGAGATGTCTCAGCAGTTAAGAGTGCCTGCTTCTCTTGCAGAGCACCAGGGGTCAGTTTCCAGTGTACATGTCAGATGATCTAGAACCTCCTGTAATTTCAGCTCCCAGGCATCTCACGCCCTCTTCTGGCTTCCAAGATCACCCATACACGCACGTAAATGCACGCATCCTCTCTCACCATTTAAAGATTTAGAAAACTATCCTGGAAACCAAGAATTTATTGGGAGTCATGGCATTTGGTCCCAAATACAAAAAGGAATTTCCCATATAGTGACAATAGTAGTTGAGAATCCTTGGTGAAGGTCCATCACTCTCACATGAGCACTAGGCAGCTCAGAAAGCTTCAGAGAGTTAGGTGTGTGTCGCCACATCTTAAGAGCACTTGAGGCTAAGGTGAGTCAGTGTGCCTGAGATTTGTTGTCCACCAGCTCTGTGCATGGCAGGGCCTGGCAGCCAGGCCCCACTTTCTGCTGCTGGCCTTTACCAGATCCAGCTTATAGTGCCTGCACCCCACTGTGCCTTCTCTCACTGTCCTCCTTGTTTGTCTCCTCCCCAGACTTCCCGGGCTTCCCGCTGGGCTGACCCTGACCACTTTGCCCAGCGACAGAGCTGCATGAATACATTTGCCAGCTGGTTTGGCTACATGCCGCTGATCCACTCTCAGATGAGACTCGACCCCGTCCTCTTTAAAGACCAGGTCTCAATTCTGAGGAAGAAATACAGAGACATTGAACGACTTTGAGGAATCCCACTGAGTGGGGGAGGAGAAGCAAGATGGGACTGGAGTCCAGCTGCTCTCTCTTCCCAGTACAGATCCACTCACCAATGGAGCCAGACTGTGCCAAGTATCAAAAAATTAAAAAAGAAGAAGAAGAAAAAAACTTAGATGAACACAGTGACAAAAAATAACAAAGGCCAATGAGAACTCAGCTGGGATCCTGGCTCCTGGGACTGCACCAGACGGCTCCATCACCTCACTGGCTTCTGTGTCCCACGACTAGGTTGTGTACAGTTTAATTATGGAACATTAAATAATTATTTTTGAAATGATTGCTATGCAGGTTTAAACTTTTTTAATGATCAAAACTATTAAAAACCAGAGTTCTTTCTTTAATCAAAATTGTGTTGGTTGTGAATGTTTCCAAGCTGCTGCTCCCCGTCCCTACAGACATCATTGCCATGGGTCACCCAGGGTTTCCTGCAATGTCAGACACAGACATCTTGGGAAACACACCCAGTTATTTGACATGGTGTCAGCAAAGAACTTGGCATACACTAAGACAAGTTCCTATTCCGATTTTATCAGTGTGAATTGTTTCCCAGTTTAGATGTTCAGATCTCTTTCGGTCTCTAAAAGGCTGCTTCATGAGAGAAAGTATTGATGCCAGGTAGGCAGTTCTAATTAAAAACTTTAGGTCTGAGATAAGTATGATAATCTTTTTACACAGGGACGGGTGGGGCAAACACTTGTAGATTTAAGAAATGTTGCACAAGGAACCAAGCGACCCGCCAGCATGTTAGTGGAGGAAATAGTGACCCCACAGCTGAAAGCCAGTACTTCCTAGTGGTTGCCCTATATATATATCTGAGGAGCTAGGGGAAATCCTATGCTTCTGAGGCCAAGGAGAAAATGGGCCCGGGGTATTTATAAGACAAGCATTTTAATGTTTGTGAAAAACTCAAGTTGCAAAAGCCTCTCTGTTAAAGAAATGATTATGTGTAAATCCACGCCATTTAAGAAGGGGGATGGCTATGAAGTAAGTAACCAAGGGTGTGTCTTGCCATCAAACTCTTATTCCAAATTTGGTTAAACATTGTTTCAAGCAAAAACTTGGCAATCAAATTAATCAGAAACAAATGTGAAGACTTCTTTCAGTTTTGAAACATGTAGAGAAATTTAGTTGTGCTTCTTGTTAAAAAACTATACTTTTATCCCTACAAATACTATCTTAAGTTATGATAATTGTGAAGCAATAAGAAGACACACACACACACACACACACACAGACTTCACGAAACATTCTTAATGTCCGTTATAAAACATGGAGGCTTTTGGTATGTCTGCTTCTACTTGAAAGAGCCAAAAGAGGGTGAGTTACGGAAAGATTATTAGATACTACTAATAATCCATGGACAAGTTAGCTTCTTTCCCCCTCATGAACGCTCATGCATTTCATATGTTCATTTCCAGTTTTGTTTTAGAAGATTTCATCAGAACCAAACAAGTGGCATAGGTCAGTGTAAACCATGTAAGTCCAGTAGACTCAAATACATCCTTTCTTTGTAGACATCTGGAAGAGAAAGGAACCTGCCTAATATCCTGAAGGGGGTTCTGTAAACAAGAATGAAAGTAGGTGTTTGCTGAGGTCCTGGGAGATGACTTCATTGCCTGTTCAGCAGCAGAGCAGGGATCAGAGCCCGCACATCCAGATGCCACATTGTGCGTGGGGCATTGACTATGAAGTCCACTCAAAGGGCTGCAGCTTTGTGACCCACAGACACCTGTATACACATCTCTCGCTTCCAGTGTGGAAAATCCTTAGCCTGCTTTGAAACTTGGGACATTCCTTAAGTAGATGCAACATATCTTTAAGTATTTCTCCAAATAAAATCCTGAGGCCCCAGTGCTTACATTTGTGTCTATCAATACAATGTCCCAAAAGTTCGTATTATTTTAACTAATTCTCAACATGTTAAGGGGTAAACAATTGATTCCATTCACCTGGCCTTTGCATATTTGTATTTAAAGTGGGAAGTTTTTCAGAATGGTAGTATAACTCAGATCTTTCTCCTTTCCAAACATGAATGCAACATTTTGTTAAACTGCCACAAGCTAACTTGAAACTGGCGTTGTCACCTGGGCTTACAAAGCAGTGTCCCTAATTGTACCAGTCAGTCCCATGAGAAGATTCGGGGAACTGCCTTGCCAGGTTTACCTGTCATAAAGCTCACAGGGCACATAGGCTCCACAAGTAACATGTGCAGTAATTACAAACGAGAACAGAAACTGACACACTTTGCATCTCCTTTAAGGCTCCGCTGTTGCATTTTGTGTCATTCTCTTGAGTAATTCTCTCTGGGATGCCAGCTAGCATGTTCTGTTCTCATTTGGAATATGCAGCTGGGAATTGAACAATGCTAGGCAAATCAGTGAGGCCCAGCAGCAAGATGTAATTTTAATTCTCTTTGGAAAGCGTTGTCGATTGCATTGCAGTAAGTTGACAAATCATTGCCAGTGCTGTAAGACGTCGGGAGTTATCTCTCAGCTGGCTTTAATGATCACCAGGGGTCCCTAAGTGGGCCAACATGTGTTGAGTTGGTAAGATGCCAAGGGCAGAGAGTATAATCTAAACCATCTAATGGATTGCATGCAGAAACTCCACAGAGGACTTAGCCACTTATGATTTCATATATTTTTTTCCAGCATTATGTTAGTACATGTGTTCTTCAAAATAAGTGTTTTAAAAGCTGACTATGTATTTATACGAAAAGATTTATATAACCATCAAGGTTTACATGTATATTATATATTAAACATATTACTTTTCTTGAAAATGACAAAAATGACCCAAAGTCGAGACTGTAGAGAAAAACCCATGCAATAATCCTTGTAGTCATGTCACAAAAGATAGCATAACTAGGTGGGCATACCAAGGCATATGTATCAGCACAGTCTTCAGAGATGATGCCTAATAAGAAGAAAGGAAAATCTCATACCTGGGATCTGATGTGCATTAAAGTTTAACATCTTGTTCCAAATGGTGCTCAAAGAAGGATCCATCCCAGTGGAATCCTTCAATTTCCCTTTTGAAAATGATTTTTGCTTTTCATTACAGTAGGCTATGTTAGCCTTTATTTTGGTGGTTCTCGAATTCCTGGTGACTTGAAGGAATATTTTGCTAGTGGCCTTTCATAAAGGTTGCTGAACTTTAATTTAATCAGGGGTGAGATGAGTGATGTGAGTAGACCTATGGACGATTAAAAAAAAAGAAAAAGAGGGTGCTTGATTTAACAACTCATGAAAGTTTAATCAAACTTGCTTGAAAGGTAGAAGGCAGAAAGCCTCATCAAGGTAGAAGCTAAATGAGAAGCATGCTGGACAGGACTGAATTATGAATGCACATGCTGGGATAAGCTTCCTCCACCTGAAAAATGTCTTATTTTCCTAGGGGTCTCTGAAAGCTCCAATTTTAAGGGTATCAGCTCTTGCTATGAACTTCCTTTTTAAAATGTTCCTGCCTTCTAATAGTTACTATCATTGACATCTAGCCAGTGCATCAGGGCTACAGTTGTTAAATTCATTTATCTAGTTTCTATTTACGACAACTGTGGACAAGGGCCTTTAAAATGCTTCTGCCATTGTTGACTAGATGCGAGCAAAAAGGTCCTGTTGCTGTTGCCTGCGTTTTTTTCAAGCTTGACTGGAACAGAGTTGGTTTGGGTTAAAGTCTCAGTGAATAAACAGGAATAATGAACTGCATTAAACTCATCTCTCTAAGTATTATAAATTCAACATGTGAAAAGGAAATTATTCCTAGACTCAAATTTTCTTTTGAAAGGGTTAGGTGGGATGAAGCATCCTAAGACCTTTTACCTCATCAATTCAGTAATGCTATTCAGAAGGAAACCTGTTGATTTTGATAGTAAAGCTGTCTTCTGGCTGGAAGCCATCTCTCCTCTTTGTCCCTTCGGAAAATCAAAGGATGCTGTTTCTTTTTACTTAGCTGGGAATATAGTTGTCACTCTCCTAGAGTACCAAAATGTTCTGTATCGAGAGCATGAATGAGATACCCCAAAAGGGCCTTCTGTCTCCCCCACCCAATAAATAGGTGGGAAGACAACCATGAGCAAGCTTGGGAAGGCAGAGTCTCTCACCCTTGTTTAAAATCAAGTCAAGCTAGCCTTTCAGTCACACTATTTTTGTAATGATTTGCCTTTCAGGCCTCAAAGGTCATTTGATTTCTGCAATAGCATTCTGTTCTTCAGGAATACATTCCTCTCATTTTAGTTGTACTTATTACTAAAATTAGGGCCATGCAAATGGCCTGATTACCATGTCATGAACTTATATATTTATGCTGAGAAAAAAAATGTATAAGATATGTTGAGGGTTAGAAAGAAAGACATGGAAAGCTGAACTATTTTAGGTGACATATTGTAACAAAAAAGAATAGTAAACCTTATTTTGTATACAGTGTACATTTAGACAGTTTTCTAATGTGTTACCAATGTTTTTGTGTGTCAACACAGGTCTTTTCTGGAATGTTTTCCCCATGTGTTACAGAGTATTAATGATTTAGTGCAATTGAGTACTAAAGTGCTTGAGAGAGTACAAGAAATTTCAAAGCCATAGATCTTGATTTACTTCACTGACCTGTGTAACTTTATGTCTGAGTTTTGCCATCCAAGATAGATTGTTTTATAGAGTGTCACCAAAGACTTTTTCCTTCAGATTTATAGAAGAAAAAAAGAAATTATTAATAAATGACATGACTTTTCATCTGTGTGGTTCTCATTCCATCTTTTCTCTTGGATACAGAAGGATTCTCATTCCAGAAACAACTGATGTCTTGGGAACCCTAAAGCTTCCATGAGGGTTCTGGGGGAGTTAGGCAGATGAGGTTCGATTGAGTATGCTGGGTGAAGGCCCAATTCTCAGAGCCTGGCTGCAGCCCAGCACCCTACAACAGCCATCTTACAGGCCAGATGCAGCTGGTACTGTTGGAAGCTGGCCAGAGTGAACGGTCGTGATGTGCCCAGTTCACAGCGTTCCTCCACATGAGTGCTGGGACAAAGTGGCAGGACTGGGTCCCAGAGCATCTGGAGCCTGACAGCTGTGGCCATTACCCCCCTTGGTTTCAACTACTGCCTGGAGCTTGTGAATTACTGGCTGGCAAAGCATTTATTAGACTGGCATTTCTCAAAAGGTTTTATAAATGGTCCAGGTGTGCCGCAGCTACCATTCAGGGCCGCTGCAGTGAGGTTTGGTGGTGGAAATGAACCTCTTTCTCATATTCCTTTCTCTTTTCCTTCCACCCTAGTGGTATCTCCGACCCATCTCCACTACTCTTCTACTCTCTCTATTTACATATTTTCATGGAAAAACGTAAGTCACCAACTTCACATATTTGCAGTGGAGAAAAAGGCAAATTACATTTGGGAGTATTGATTTGTTTTTATGACATCCAACAAAGTTCGTGTTATAGATTTCAATTTGTCCTTCTGTAAAAGTATGGTAAAATAGGTGCGTGTGTGTGTGTGTGTGTGTGTACTGTGTAAAGTCAGGATGTGGTTGCAGAAGGCAAGTGTACACCAGTGTTGGTTTAGAAATGACTGATCCATTGTTGAGTTCCAAACTTGCAAAATCTGGCCCAAGAATATGACTAATGATAGAATCATCCCCCAGTTGGAGAACAAATGAGAAGGGTAGTTGGATGAGTTACTTTAAATTTGGTCCCAGCCCACCTCACAGATGTTTCAATGAGTGCTACTGCATGCAGAAATACCTTGAGCAAATTACAAACTACAGATGGTGCTGCTTTATGGCCCAAGCATTTCCACCATGTCTACTGGTGAGAGGACTGGAAGTTATTTGTGGACACCTGAGTCATTCTACACTGGCCTCCCCCAATGTTGAGCCATCTTTCTAGTTTACAGAACTCAAGGTATTACAAGAAAGAAAGAAGCAATGTGCCTGCACATCTAGACTCAACCATGCTCTGATGGATACAGCAGAGATCTAGCAATCCTCACCTGGCCCAGCAGATTCAAGATGTACCAGTTTTTAACCTCATACATATTAGCTGTCAAAGTGCTCTGGTTAAAACTGGTTAAAAGCATTCTTTGGTACCGATCTACCTAAATTCAGATCTTGACTTTCTCTCTCTCTCTGTAGATCTGTACTTCATTAAACTCACTTGAACTGTCTATGTCTCAGTTTCTTCATTTTTAGTACTACTGCATACCTCATAGAGTTCTCACAAGGAGTACGTGAATTAATAAATATAAAATTACTTTAATACAGTACCTAATATAAGCAGTGTGTAATTCTCACCTATTATTGATAATCAGTATTTTATAGAAAGCGCTTTTATTTAAAATCTTTCCCTTGACCTGATAAGGAAAAACATTTTATCTTAATGTTTAGGATATCATGACCTCAAATGAACTGTGGTCTTTCTAATGTCGGGTGCCTCTTGTTTTCCATTAGAACTGTGCTTTAGTAACTAACTACCCACACAAAATCACTATAGCATTCAGGAATGAACCGTCCATCAGCAGAAATTATGCAAAGTTGCATTTGTATTTTCTGGCTGCCTTTCATGGAGGGCCTCTGTTTTTCATTCTCAGTGGAATATGTTTGAGGTAGCTCAGGACTTAAACAAAGCTTAGATGTTAATCCTTATTGTTTTCCTGGTGGCTTAAATTGTGTGAAGAAAGAAGATATAATTCTTGCCAACCTATAAATTATTTGCCAAGTTTGAATTTCTATTCCAAACTGAATGTAAATAACCTGATTTCCTTAGCCAGATCTACTTGTAAAATGGGCAAAAATGTGTCTTTAATCAGACAGGAATGGACTGTCCTATGTTAGAGTAGAAAAATGTCAAGCTGGGAATAATGAAACTTTGCGAGTACATTAACTATTCCCTGAAGATCCATATATACATGTTATTTTACAACACACTTTCATAAAGTACAAATTTGAATGCCAGCATAATACCCCATTATATAGTTATTTCATATATGTCATATTTTTAAACCCAACTCCTAACCATTAGAAATGTTTTACAGTTTCTAACCACTTGTGGTATCTATTTCTTAGGTGTTTAATCATTAAGATCAATGCTGTGGTAAATATTCCTAGAGATAAATCTTCGTTCACATCTATGTCCATTCTCCTAGGGTAATTCATAGATATGAGGTTGGCATTTCAAATGCTATAAAAGCTTTAAAGGTTTTTGCAGCATGACTATAGCATATTTTAAAAACACATACTAGAAGAAAAGGTAAATTTACGTAATTGGAAGATATAGGTTTGAGGGAGAAGAAATCGTTAACTTCACCCAGCTGCCAATGCTGCTATTAAAAAATGACCTGCCTGGCAAGATATGCCCACTTGTGAAATAATGGCATGAGTGTTATGGGAGTAACCAACCACACTTTAAAAATTGTATTTAAGGTTCACCTCTTGAGAGGGAACAAAAACTTGACACTGTCAATGAAGCCAAGAACCTGTGGACTCTGGGGGGAAACCTACTACTATTATTCTGGTAAGTGGACATAGCAATAAAATGATTAGTGACGTATGCTCATAAAAGAGTACATAGTGTAACCCTTATCAGAGAAGTTTCTTTTTTTCAATATATTGCATTAACACAGAAAACCCAAACTGGTCATTGTGTAGAGAATAAGAGATTTCAGAATGATCATCTCTAAATATGACGTATATATCACACCTCTCCTTCAAGGTTCAGGGATCTATGTTGAAGAGAGAGAAGGAAGACTGAAAATGTTAGAGGGGGTGAATGACTTCATAAAAACAGTATTTCACACGCTCACAACAGGAAATATGCACCTATGAACTCACAGTGCTTGTGAAAGCATGCACAAAACCTCCACAAGATAAAACTAGACAAAATTCCAGCATGGTGGAGGCAAGATTGGCACAAAGTCCCACTCCTAGCTGAGAAGCTATTTATAGGACAGAGAAAGAAAGTCAGTTTTCTTTAATGGTGTGATACCTATCATATTGGGTAGACCCCTGCCATGGACTAGTTGACTAACACCAACTTGATTCCATTGGGGCAATGAGAGAGAGAGAGAGAGAGAGAGAGAGAGGGAGGGAGAGAGGGAGGGAGGGAGGGAGGGAGAGATTGAGTGGGTAGGGAGGTACGGGAAAGGAGTTGTAGGAGTGAAATGAATATGATAAAAACATGTTATATAAAATTCTCAAAGACTTAATAAAAATATTAATATGCATGCAGAAAACATTTTGCTTTAGAAGAAAGAAAAAATGGACTTCTATTATTAAAAACAAACAAAAAAGCAGTGATCTATCTTTCTTCAATAGGAACTAATTGGCTAATACTTTTATTGCATGCTGAAAATATTTTCCTAGGTGTTGTGCTAGTTTGAATGAAAATGATCCATTCCCATAGGCTCATATGTTTAAACACTTGATTTTCAGTTTATGGAACGGTTTGGGATGGATTAGGGGGTGTGGTCTTGTTGGAGGAGGTGTGTCAGGGAAGGCAAGCTTTCAGGCTTCCAAAGCGTCCCGTGGTCCCCTTGCACTCTCTGCCTCAGCTTGTGGTTTTAGATGAGTGCTCCGCTGTTCCCATTGCTTTCCTTTCACTCTACTGTCGTGGACGTTAGCCTTCAGCCTTTTGGAACCATAAACTGAATCAAACACGTTTTTTTTTTAAGTTACCTTTGTTGCGGTGCTTTACCACAGCAGCTATCGATTCAGGTGCCATAACCTTTGTATTTGGTCTTCAGATTGAAATGGAGGTTAAAAATAGACATATGCCTTCCATAGTTTCCCCCCTCTCCTTTCTGGTAATACCCAGAGCTGTTAATTTTAGAAGCATTTTAAATACTAGCCTTCTCGGCAGCCGGCATCTCTTCTTTACTGAAAGCATCCCATTTTTCTTTAAGATCTTCTTATCTTTCCCTCTTGCCTTCTCTGGTTTGAACCCCACCTTTCATCCTGACTCCAGGAGAGCTGCATGCCCTCTCAAGCCAGTGGAATCAGTCGTGGGTCATCTGATAACACTGTGAAGAAGGAAGCGCTAGCCTTGCTTTACCATTCTGTGCACAGTAACATTTTAGCCAGACTATCAGAAGCATAGGAGGCAATTAGTGCATTTGGAGGAAGACTTCACAAAAAAACAAAACAAACAAGCAAAAAAAAAAAAACCCAACAACTTATTTAATTGAGATTCAAAGACATAACTAAGAATGTATGTAGAAGAAACATCAGAATTGAATGTAATAATACATCAAAAAGACCTAACATATATCTATAAAGTATTGCACCCAAACACCAAAGGTTATACATTGTTCCTAGCAGCCCAAGTATCCTCTAAAACAGATCACATATTGGAGAATAAAACAAATTTGGAAAAACTGAAAAAATTCCATGTATCTTTTCAGACCACAATATAACAGAGCTTAAAATCAATGGCAAACAAATCTCCAGTAATTACACAAACTCATGGAGACAAAATAACTTTTCCATAAATGATCCAATGGGTCAAAGAAGAAACCAAGGAAGAAATAAAATTTCTGAAATTAAATGAAATTACAACACAACAAAACTTTAGTGACACATTAAAAGTAATCCAAAGAAGGAAATTTATAGCTCGAAACAAATACACTAAAAATCAAGAAACAACAGAAACAATTTAGTCAAAAAGGCAACTCAAGAAATTTGGAAAAACAAAATCAAACCAAATCCAAACTGAGTAAAAAAAGAAGAATTAACAAAAATCATAGCAGAAATTAACAAAATAGATTCAAAGAAAACAATACAAAGAACCAACAAATTTGAAAGTTTGTTCTTTGAAAAGATAAATGAAATCAACAGATCTTTGGCCCAATTAAGCACAATTAAGAAAGAGAGGAACCAAATTAACATAACCAGAGATGTATGGGGAAGCATAAAACAGACACCAAAGAAATTCAGAATATTGTAAGGGAATATTTTAAAGACTGTCACTCTTTAAATTAGACAACTCAAAAGAAATTAGTGAATTTCCTGATGTATCAAAGCCACCAAAGTTAAATCAGGAAGAGAAAAACAACTTAAATGGAGTCATAACAAATGAGATCAAAACACTGGTTAAAAAGTCTTCCAACAGAAAAAAATCAAGGTCCAGATGTATTCACAGCAGAATTTTACCAGACGTTTCAAAGATGATCTGCAACCAATACTTCTTAAATTAGAAAAAGAAAAAGGTAACTGAAGAAAGAATGAATTGAAAGAAGCATTTGAAAATGCTTTTATGAAGCCAGTGTCATGTTTGCTAATACCAGAACCAGGTAAAGACACGATATAGAAAGAAAACCACAGCCAATATTCCTGATGAACATGGATGCAAAAATCCTTAATAAAACCCTTGCAAGTCAAATGCATACATGTATCAGAAAGGCTAGCCACCATAGAAAAAAAAGAATTTTTAAAATAAACAGTGCTATCTCAAGAATGGGATAATATCTAAAATGAGAACATATGAATATTTGGAACCCTCGAAGGAAAGAATAAAGTAAAGGAAGAGAGAACATATTTGAGGAGAATTCCTAAGAAACTTTCAAAAGCTGATGAAAGACATTGAACTACAAACCTAGGAAATTTAATGAGCTCCAAGCAGGATAAAAACAAAGAAAAATATACCAAGATGCAAAATGGTCAAGCAAGGAAAGGCAAAAGATAAAAGTGCACACTAGGGAAATATTTCTTAAAATGACATAAACTTTTCTGAGAAATTTCATCTCCAGCAGAACTGAACAAAATAATTCACCAACATGAGGAACAAAAGAGAGGCCATCATGACAAATTCGGAGATGTTTTTTTAAACGTTAGTAAGGGAGTATGTGCGCATGATGTGTGGGGATGGGGCATGTGTTCCACAGCTTGAGTGTGGAGGCCAGGGTTCCACATATATATGGGGGTTTTGGAGATCAGATTTAGGGCATCAGGCTTGTGTGGTACCGATTGTGACATCTCACCTGCCCAACTTTTCAGATATTAAAAGATTAAGACTATATTAGTAAATTTTGCGCCAATAAATTTAACAAGCTAGAGTGCAAGATTTTCTATCAAGAGAAATGGAAAATTTGAATGTCTTATATTTAAATTTAAAATTTGTACTTCTAGGGAAGATCTTTGCCCTAGGGAAGCAGACATAATTATCATCAGTAATACATTACGTCAAATACTCAAAAGTGAAACATTAGTGGCATACAAACTTCCAGAAAACAAGGGAAAGTTCCAATATAATCTACAAAGTGATTATACTACAAAGTGGGCAAAATAAATAAAACCTAACAAAGATGTGACAGGAAAATTACATGATGAAGCTCCTCATAAAATAGGCATTAAAATCTTTTAAATATATTACAGTTCTATACAGCAACAAATAAAGAGAATAACTACTCAAGTTTGATCTCGTATGTCCCTCAAAGCTCCAGAGTTCTGCTTCTGGGGGTGGTAGAGTCTTTGCAAGGTGGAGTCTAGTCTTAGTCATGGAATATTTGCTCTTGAAGAGGTTGTAAAATGTCTCTCCGTCTCCCTCTCCCTCTCCCTCTCCCTCTCCTTTTCCCTCTTGCTGTTCAGTGGATATGAAGTCAGCATTTATGATCTACCCTGTGTGATGATTTGCCACAGACCTCAAAGCTGCTAATTGATTGGGGATTGGAGTTGTTATATTTACAAGCAAAGCAAAACCTTCCTCTTTGTAACATGATTATGTCAGATAATTGGATATAATGGCTGGAATCTGACTAATACAACAACATATCATGACCTGGGATGCAAAGCTGATTGAAAACTAGAAGTCAATGTTACACTTCCAACAAAGTGAACATGAATGTGTCTATCTCAATACATACAGAAAATCATCAATAGAATGTAATAGTTGTCACACTTTCATTTCTGTGCCATGATAAAATATGAATGTGTGTGTGTGCTGCTTACTGTCTTGCTAAACTTCATTTCTTCACTCTTATACTGTTTAGGATGGGGACACACACACACACACACACACACACACACACACACACCTGTAGTGGTCTGGGTGTTCCCGTGTCAATCAACCTAATTAAGACAATTCCCCATAAGCATGTCTGTAGGCCAAGCCAGTGTAGATAATCCCTCATTGAGACTGTATCGCTGCGTGATTTTCAGTTGTGTCCAGTTGAAAATTAAAGTTAACACAATGTAGACAATACCTTATTGAAACTCTTTCTAAGTTATTTTAGATTGTGTCAAATTGCTGTGAAACTATCCAGCATAAAAGTGGAAAGTAAAAAAACCTTAGTTTTCATGAAAAGTTTCTCTTCATCCAAAGACAGCATTCAGAACATATTCTCATGAGCTTTTGCAATAGGGGAAAAAAGAAAGTACACAGTAAAAATAAGAGGAGTATTCATATCTAGGTTGAGATGGAGGTGAGAAATACTGAAGCAGCAGAATGAGAGAATTGCCTGAGGAGTTGGAAACCTTCTATATCTTGACTCGGAAGTATTTAGACAAGTTTGTAACTGTCAAAACTGGAGGAATTGTCCACTTAGAAGTGGGACATTGAATTACATATTATTCTTACTTGATTTAAAATTTTGAGCATGTATGTGTGTGTGTGTGTGAATTTGTGCATATGCAAGTGCATATGTGTGTGGTCAGAGGTCAACCTTGGGTGCCATGCTCAGGTGTTGTTTCCAGTGGTTTTTGAAACAGAGTCTCTTTCTGGTCTGGAACTCTGAGGATCTGCCTACTGTCCACCACCTAGTGCTGCGATTATATCTGCATGCCACCATGCCTGCTGTTTTATGTGGATTTAGGGATCAATCTCAAGTCCCCATGCTTGCATGGAAAGCTCTTTATGGAACAAACTGTCTCCTCAGTCCTCTAGTTTCCCTTAAAATGTGCTCAGAATATGCAAATGCACTCACAAGGGAAAAAATAGAGTTTTAAAAGTAGTTAGCATACGACTTGATAATTTCTGCCCCGGGTAGTAAGGTTCCCAAATATAAACCAATGGGAAGCAGAACAGCAGCACCTAGAATGGGGACTCTAGTGGGCCCTTTGGAATTTAGGAATGCCAGCTTCATGCTATATTATAGGACGTTAAAACAACTGATTTGGGGGAGGTGCTCAGATTCTTTTTAGCTTTAGTCACTGCTCTGACTTCTGGCTATAGGTACTCAAAACACGTGGACATAATATTTGAGCTATGATAGGAGTGTTTGATAGACTCCTTGAGGGTTATCCATGTGTTACTAGGAGTCTACTGATAGCAAGGTAAGAAATTCTACCCTAAACCATAAGCGGCAGAGACAATTAAAGAAGACACACACGAGGCAGCCATGCTTCTTATGCAGCCCCTCTAAAAATTGGATTTCAATTTTGTACGAAAATTTTATCCTCCAGTTTACATGACATTTCTACTAAATATAGCATGTCCAAACCAGTCAAGCTTTCATTAGTCTTTACTATCCAATCTTGTGGGAATGCTCAACGGAAATGAAAAATTATCGGTTATTTGTGATTCTTCAATAAGGTTGAGCTCACTGGCCTGAGGATTCTTACTGGAAAAATGCACCCACTTGTAAATCCAAATCCCCTTGACTCAAAGTATCCATTGTGTTGAAGTTACCAAAAATACAATTTATGCTACTAAACCAGTCAGGAGAAACAGTCATCTCACTGCCCAAGACACTTAAAACTGGTTTTTATATTGTTGTTGATGTTGTTGTTGTTGCTGTAGTAGTTGTTGTTGCTGTAGGAGTTGTTGTTGCTGTAGGAGTTGTTGTTGTCATCATAGTCATTGTTGTTATTGTTTGAGGCTGTAGAGATGGATCAGTGGTTAATTGCACATGTTGCCCTTGCAGAAGATCCAGGTTTAGTTCTCAGCACCCACGTGGTAGCTCACAACCATCTTTATCTCCAGTTCCAGGAGAGTAAACACCCTCTTCTAACCTCTGAGGGTGCCAGGCGTGTACCATACATGGTACACGCAGACACATAAAGGCAAAGGTCTCATTCATATAAAGTAAAATAAATCTAAAACAATTTAAAAATGTTTCTGAAGATGGGAGAGGAGGTGAGGGTTATGAGGTGGTTGGAATATATACACATGTTTTGATACAGGGTTTCATGTAGCTCTGATTGGCTTTGAACTTACCATGGCCCTGAAGATGACCTTAAACTTCTGGTTCTCTTGCTTCCAACCTCCTAAATGCCAGGATTATGTTGCCATACCCAGCTCTATATTTTTGACAAATTATGGCATTTTTGACAAATATGGTGAAGCGTCTTCATGTAACTAATTTATTTGTCTAATTTTTCTATGATTTGTAACCCTTGGCCTCTCTCTGCTTAGAGTGTACGTGAAGTATACAATCTGACCTAGTTTTTCCTGTTAAGGACTATGTTGTTTCCCTGTTTCCTTAGGTGAGGAAGAGAACATTCAGATTTTTCAGCAAATATCATCTATATGGCCAATCTGTTTTCAAATCTTTTGAAGAAAGAATTCTCTTTAAACTCAGCATATCTCAGAGCACTGCATGTTTCTTCCTTTTCACACCCTAACTCCTTATTATAGCTTCTAGATATTGGCAGGAACAAATTCCTTCAGTTATTTTTTGCATAACATTGTCTAAATACTTTATTTTTGAGGACCTCCCTTTTCCCTCACCCATCAACTTATAGCGTCTGTAAAAATAAAGCATCAAACTCCTTAAAGGCAACGAATCTGCAGCATCTTACTGAATCTTTAAATATAGAAACAACTGTTCTCATGCTATTTAGATAGATTACTTAGTCATTTCTGCATGAATGTTTCTATCTGCTCTCAAGATGACCACCCCACAGCTAAGTACATCTTTTGATTAGTATGGTCACAGATCACCTTTGAAGCATCACCTTTCTGCATTTCTCAAGGTGGCCCGTGGCTCTTGCATGGTCCTGAGGGTTACCTGATTCAACTATAATAATCCTGTTATACTCTTCAGTGGTAAGAGCCACATTCTTATGGGATGATATGGCCTCGCTGATGAGAGAATATATGATGCGAATAAGGCAAAAGAGAAAGAAAATGGAAATATATATATATGAATCCCAGGCAGGGAAGAGTTATGGTCTACCCTTTTCATTTCTGGCCAACGACTCTTAAACGTGAATGTCCATCAATAATGCTAAACGAGCTTAAAATACACTAGGCTTTAAATTTTTCACTTAAGTTTAGTCTTTGAACACTTCATAAATGTACACAATGTATCTTCAGCATCTCCATCTCCTACTCCCTACTTCCAACTTCCTTCAGACTGACCCCAAATTGTCCCCCTCCCAAATTCATGTCCCCTCCTTTTATAAACCTCTGAGTCCAATTAGTTCTGGTTGTATGCACACTGTGTGAGGTCATCCACTGAAACATGGGAAGTCTACCAATAGCCATGCTTGCCTTAAGAAATGTGACTCTTCTTCACCCAGCAGCTATTAACTGCTGGCAGCTCCCCAGTGAGGGGAGGGGCTTTGGAAGCCATATCCACTAGGTGCGGGAATGTTTGACTGACTGGCGCATGTGCAGGTAATCGTAGCTGCTATGAATTCAGGTGGGAAATACCTATGAGGCCAGCATTTCACAACGTTCCTCGCTATCCTCCAGTTCTCATACAGTTTCTACCTCCTCTTTCAAGATACTCCCTTGGCCTTTCAGTGGGAGGGGCTAATACAGATGTCCCAACTATGGCTGAGAACTCATAATTGCTACTTCTCAGCACTTTGAACAGCTATGAGTCTCGGTATTAACTACTACCCTCTGCAATAGGAAGCCTCTCCGACCAACATTGAAAGCAGTACAAATGTATGCATAAAAAACATAAATATTTAGAAGACAGTTGACAACATGATCACTTAGCAAAAATATCAACAACAAGTTCTCTTTTAGCACCTGTGACTTCCCTAGCCATGGTTTTTTATCATGTTTACAGTGGCCAGTGTGAAATGTCTTCTGTGGAGCAGGTTACAAATACAGTTGGTTATCCCCATAAACAGTGTTGCTACCCTTGCGACAATAGGTCCATCTTTCCCAGAAGGTCCATACTGTAGCATGCAGGATCCAGTACTAGGTGGGACCACAAATGTCTTTTCTCCCTAGCAGCTTTGGTAGCACCTCCCTGCACAATGAAAGCTAGCCAGTAAAGAGAGAGCTTCCTGGTCAGTTTAAGGTTGATTTTTCTATGCCCTGCAACCAAAGTTTGTGGTATGTGCAGCAGTAGTATCTTACTAGATAGTTACGGAAGAAAGCAGGGCAATGACAACTAGTTGTTTTGTTAGTGGTGCCTCTAGAGACTCACTGATCAGTCATTTATAGGAAGGCAAACCCATTCGTAGCACCACAATTTACATGTAGTAATCCACATCTTCTAGGACCAGCAGTGTGCACCCAGTCAGGATACCTCTGCTGAAACTTGGCTTTCAAAAGTTATATTTTAACTTAAAAATTAGTGAAGCTTCAATAATCTTTATATATATCCTTAGTTTTGGTTAACTTGCCTCTTAACCTCTTCTCCCCACCCCCTGCATCTCCACCTTAAACCTTTAGCTTACAGTATCCTACTCCCGCTCCAAATTCTTTCATATTACATGTGTTTTACTATCCTTTTAGATCATATGTTTTACTTTGGTTGCAAGACCATAGGTCCCCATGTAGCTTCTTCATGCACATTTCATTTTTGTTAAGCCTCCTGATTCTGTGTGTAAAGGGGACACGTTTTTCCTGAACATTGCCTCCCATGTGCCTTCACATGATAGAACGGGCAAGTAAGGTTCCTCAAGCCTGTTTTTGTTTTTGTTTTTTTACAATACTTTTTAATTTTTGCTATTATAATTATATCATTTTCCCCTTCTCTTTTCTTCATACAACCCCTTCCATGTACCCATTTGCTCTCTATCAAATGGCCTCTTTTTCTTTAATTAATGTTTCATATATATGCAAATGTTTATACATATATATTTTTCCTAAATACATAAATACTACCTTCTCAGTCTGCATAATGGTGTCCATATGTGTGTGATCTTAGGGCTGATCTTAAGATATCCAATTTTTGGGCTCTTTCCTGGGGAAGACCATTTCTGTGACTCAGCATTCCACAGTTTCCTGCGGTCCTATTTCTAGGGTTGAAGCCCTGAGAGATTTCCCCATTCCATGTTAGCAGGTCCATTAGTGTCATAATTGTTTAGGTCTTATTTAGGCAGCCATGATGATGAGAATTCATGGATATAAATTTTATGATATTTCTAGGAGACAATCTCACAGCAAACTCCCCATTCCTTCGGCTCTTACAATCTTTCCTCCTTCTCTTCCAAAATGATTCCTGAGTCTTAGGTGTAGGAATTGTGCTGAAGCTGTATCAGTTCAGGCTGGTCACCACATTAGCTCTTGTTCTATGCATTTTGATAGTTGTGTTTTTCTGTAATGGTCTCCATCTGTTGCAAAGAGAAGAAGAGAAGAAAGCACCCAATAGAACTTCTCTTCTATGATGACTGAGAACCACAACAATAGCCAGCATCTCATGATAACTCTAAGGATGCAATAGTTGCATGTGTAAGGTGGTGGTAAGCAACAGCACTCTTGAGCTCAGTTTCAACATATAAATTTCTGAAGATATAAATAGGAACCCTGTAGCAAATGCGTACAGAAAAATTATATGAAACATTTCTTTTTCTAAGTATGGAAGCCCGACCACATCACTATGCTACTTAGAAGCACTCAACAGTTTGCTTAAGAGTTGAGTTCCAACTCCTATACACATCTGCTATCACTTTCATGGTCTTCCCCTGATGCCTTTCGGTGTGCTTTCAAGTTTCCCTTCATTTTGCTCGGCCAGAGTAAGCTGTTTCTTCTTACCTGCATATAATTTATGGGGTTTGGCTATTGATACTTTTGCTTCTGTTCTTATGTTGCTTGAAATCTCATCTCTTATTTTCCCACACCTTCTCTTTTAAAGTAAACCCAGCAATGCTTTCTTGAGAATTTTTTGTTCCTTTCTCCTGAGCTCCTTTTTCTCAGGATATGTGAGCTTGCCTTAACGTGTTCGACAATATATCTGTGCATGTTGCTTTCATCACAATTAACACTTACGTTAACACAATTATGCAAGAGTGTTTGATTCCAGTGCCTCTATGGCACAGGAGGACATATGTGAGGGTAAAGATAGTCGTTTTTAGATTTCAGTGGTTAGGTAGTGCCTATTCTATGCCTAGCACTGAATGGATGTGTGCTAACTGAAAAACTTTGAGGAATTGTAAACCCTTGGGATGCTCCACCCAGGAAGAGATGGTTAAATATACCCTCTACAACAAAGAAACAAGAAGTAGTCGTGTGTCTGGGAAATACATGTTAAGAGAAGTGACCTTCTGAACCTAGAGAACACTTGTCTTGCTGGTCAGAATAGTTAGTCTATGCTTCTTTTGTTTTCATTAGTTATCCCCCAGCTTTAGTAAAATATATTCACTATTTTAGTAAAATATATCTCCCCTTGTGTGTGCTGTTCTATAAGTAGTCTAGGATAGAAGGTTAAAACTGCCTTCTCATATTCCCTGACTAGAAGTTCACCTTTATATGCTTATGTTTAAAAATCTGGTGTTGTGATTGTTGTATTTTGTTTGTTTGGGAGGGAAGGGTCCAATTATAGTAGAGAATCATAATTTCACTAGTCATTCAATTATTCATATTTATCTACTTAAAAGTTACTTGTGAAGTGCATGTCAGCAAGATCAAACATTTGCCTCTTACCTAAGGACTTATTCTCTTCATGAAAAGTCACTCGAGTTTACAAAAATCAGTAAGAATGACTATAAAGTCTTTTATCATCTATCAAACCATTATTATACATTTACACACAAGCATATTCACACTCACGCACATGCATATACATAGTACATGCACAAAAATTGTAAATACTTTCTCACAGAGACCCTAATGTTTTCTGATAATACAGAAGCATTCTGAGGCTCCATTTGACATCAATCTTGGCAAGCCTAGTTCAGGAAGGAACAGTAACAGGTGATGCAGGAAGCTGAGGCCCATTTATCTCTATTGTTTCTAACATTAAACTACTTCTACACTGCCAGGTGAGTGGTGGTTCATTCTCTGGTGTATTCAGCAATTTGTAACAAAAACTACTGTGCTCTGAAGAAAATAAGAAGAAATAAATATTATTTTTTATTATTACTGAAGAGGTTATTTTTGTTCTACTTTGGTATTTGGTATGTAAATCAGAAATCTTAAACCCATACAACAAATTATGAATCAGAGTATAAGATCCAAATCAGCTTTCTGGATAAGTTGGGACATGCTTCATTGTAGTTTTCTGTCATTGGTAAAATGTGACGAATGCTTATGATATATTAGATACGCCTTTGCTAGATCCCTGGGCTCAGATAAACTTTATAGTCCCACTCCAGCTTAAACTAAAGCATGTGTTAAGAAGTATTCTGATGGGATATTTGTGTGTGAGAAGCTAAAAGAAGCATAGACAATGTCTATATCAAAATTAATTAATTTCATAATGCTGAAAGATAAGGATATCAGACCAAGAAGGGTGGGTAATAGAACAGGATGATTCTACATGATGAAAACATGTGACAAAATAGAAAACCATGATAATCAGATGCAGAATATATGATGCTATGAGATGTGAATCTGGGAAATCAAAAGTCTGGACTTCTACTTCTTAACATGGTAGTAGCTCAAACCTACCACTAATAACAACTAAAATGCATAAAATATGTTTGAAGAAACAGTAACACTCTCAAGCAGGTAAAGATTCTGGGGAGAAAGGAAAGTAGTCAAGAAACAAATTAAACTTGGGAGCAAAATCAAGTGGAATTGGTTTAGTTTTCTATACTAAGAGGATGCTGATGGTAATCCAAGAACCAAGAAAGATACGAATCCTAAACTCTCAGCTGTGCCTCATGAAGAACTGAAAGCAAGCATAAACAGACAAGCCTTTCAAAGTCAGAAATCCAAACTTGAATCTATTAATTGGGATGACATAATCTCCATCATCAATTTTCTTTCTCTTTTGATGCTCATTTTCCTTTGCTTGAATATAATATGAATATAAGCATGCCCATAAATTGTCCTTGAAAATGACCCTTCTTTAGGGGACTTCTGAGGCCAATATAAAAATAAACCTTGAAGTTTCTACCTAGACCATTTGGACTACTCTATTGACTATATATATATTTATCCCTACTGCCTTATGATCACAACATGTGGAGAGTGAATTCAGCCTGATTCATCTGCCCTCATATGCCAACCCAGTTCACAAGTACATGGGTAAAGGAGCCAACTCTCCAGCAGATATCATCTGAAAAAAGAGCAAAGCCTCCAGATGTAGGAATATTTAAAATGTTCCAATCATTGCTTCTGTCTTTTGACTAAAATCAAGTGCAAAATGTTCCAAACCATCTTCATTGATTCACCCAACCACAACTCTAGACAACATTGCATCTCTGCTAGGCCCTACCTGCAATTCTGACATCAAGTGTTATGCATGAGACAATTTAAAAAAATATGTTACAGAGTTATTTTATTAGTCAAAAAGTTAAGAAAAACATGTCTTTATTAGCTATCTACTATGTGACTAAATGAACCACTTCTGGGGTGAAATATTATCTCACATGTTAATAGTTTGCCACATACAATGTCCAGTTTTATTAGCTATACCAAAAGCCAGACAAAGGGAATTATGAACAATAGGAACAAAACTATAAGTGAGCCCCAATTGGAATTAGTCTGTTATGAACGTTACAATATTTATCATTAATGCATATAAGAAAGCAGACAACAATATGGAAACTTTCACAATCCAGACTATGATTCTGTTTAGATAATCAAATGGAAACTATAATAGATTGACCATAAATGAAGACGCTATTAGTAAGTGTAGAAAAATCTGAGCCAGTAGGAAAATACAGTTTGAGAATGAGGAAAAAAGACAAAGAGAATAAAAACATTATAAAACATAAAAACAAAATATGGGAGACAGTAAATGTACACATCATATCATAACTGTACTCTAAATAAAAAGCAGGGGGGAAAATGGACAGAACTATTCAAAGTAAAAATGGTTAAGACTTTTCTAAAACCAACTAATGATATAAAACCACAGATTAAAAAAAAAAAGTCTATATGAATCCCAAGCCTAACCAAAAGAGATACTTAAAATCTGTTTGTTGTAAAGCCAAGAAAAGAAAATCTGAAGAAAACAAAAACCCAAGGTAATGAAGATTAAAATCTAAATTTTATTTTTATGAGATAGTCAATTGATTTTCTACCAGGAAATATGAGAGTAAGAAGACAATGGAAGAAGTGATCATGAATTTATGAAAGCAAATCAAGTTACTATATAACGCTTTACCATGAAGAAATTATCTTTCACAGCCAAGTATAAATTTAAAGCAGTTCTAAACAAACAAAAAACTGTACAAATTTATTTCCAGTAGGTCTGTGTGAAAAGATGTAATGAAAAATGTAGAAAATAAATGCAAGAGTTCAACAATTAAGTAAATGTTATTTAAATCCTTTTGTGGGGTCCTCTGTGTTTGTAATTGTCTTTCAATACATTTTTATTTTTTTTGCATCAGAATGCCTATTACTCAGCTTCTGCTCCTTTCAATCACTGCTCCTTCTTGTTCTTTGCGTTTGCTAGACAAGCTTCCACTTCAAGGATTTTGTACTTTCTGTTTCCTCTGCTTTGAGTGTTCTTTCTAGGAGACTTCTGCAGAGTTAATTCCTTTACTTCAGTAAGAATTTCCCTCAAGTAACCCCTAAAATGAGTTCTCTGCCTGGGTAAAAGGTCATATGCTTCATGGTTAACACTGCTCTCACTGCTTGCTATTTTCTCTTTAGACCTCACCATAGCCTAATGGACTACAGATTTTTCTTATTCTTCCCCATTACTCCTGTTGTCTTTCTTCTTTTTTGGACACAGTCTTACTACATAGCTCATCTTGGTCAGAAACTTGCTGTTGAGTACAGACAGGCTTTCAACTCCCAATCCTCCTGTCCGACTCTTGAATGCTGAGATTACTGCATTCACCACCATGCCAACTTAATCTTGTTTTTCTTGTTGAGAAAACAAAAACAAAAACAAAACAAAACAAACAAACAAAAAACAAACTCTAAAACAAGACAGCAGGATTTTGGCTTTGTTTTGTATATTTGACATTACATCTCTAGGTACTAAAGCACTTATAGAACTTTGCCTAATAAATATCTCAATTAATGAACTGATGACTTGGATACAATGGGAACATTATGGGTTATATTTAAAATATAGAGATGTCAGTGAAATAGCAGAAAACTGATGTTTTTTGGATTTTCATTAAGATAAAGAAGTCACAGTTGGTGAATGTAACTTCTAAGAAGATAGATGACAATTGGGAATGGTATTTGAGGGCTTTTAATTAGGTATGACTTAATTCTTGAGTAGGATTTGGAAAGAAAAACATGAGATTTGTTGGGGAACTCTGAGAAGCTTTATGTGGCTAGAATAGATACAAGAAGTTAGAAGCAGAAGCTGAGGATATCAAATAATCAAATATAGGCTAGGGATTGAATTTCATTTTTATAGGAAAATGACTTGTTATTTCTCAGCAGTAATTTATGGAATTGAAATTATGTGTTTGGAAGATCAGCAATCAGTTGACTGGTTGGTCACTAGAGAGGCAGGAGATAAATAGGCCAGTCAGTGATAAGGACATTTTAGTATTCTACAAAAGATTAATTGGTTATGAATTTAGATGGCAACAAATAGAATGGAAATGCAGACTCACAGAGGAAAGATGTAAAGGAAGCATCATCAGAATCAAAGCACAGATGAGGACACTCTACTTTAAAGGTTGAGTTAGAATTTAAGTTGTTGATTGAATATGGTATTGCTCATAGCACACTTTATCATCTGGGAAAAAGTTATGGTTTGACTATAAAATTCCAACAATAGACCCTTGGTTTGAATGCTAAGTGCTTGGCTAGTATCATTTTGGAGATTCTGGAAACTCTATGTGGTGGGGTCTAGCTGCAGAATGTAAATCACTGGGAGTAGATCCTTGGGTAACTGGCATATTATGCTTGGCTGCTTCCTATTGCTATCTGCATCTCTTTTACCATAATATGAATGTCTCTGCTCTGTAACATCTGCCTTACTATGATAGCTGAAACTTCTGAAACCATAAACCCAAATAAACATCTTCTGTTTCAAGTTATCATGTCGTGTATTTTGGTTATAGAAACACAAAAGTAACCAATGCAGGGAGATTCACCCTTTCTCCTTCTTTTCATCTTGTGGAAGCCAACATTCCCTAGTGTATACTGATATATTAGCTGATGTGCTGGTATGGAGTATATGTGGAACCTTTCCAGTGGGCCCTTCTGGGCTGAGACTTGAAACTTGAAGAAAACCCTAGTGTGCTTCTAATTTCTTCATTTGATTGTATCGGTCTCTTGCCTCAAACACCTGAAAAACAGAATGATTCTCTGAGCCAAGGGATCAGCGTCAATTGCTCTGCTTAAAGAAAGCAGCCTCCAGTGCCAAGGTTTCAATAGGGAGGGACTGCAGCCTCCCGGCATTGCCCCACATGGCCCCTGGGGATGCTCTGTAGCTGAAAGCACGAGTTGGCAATCATGATGGTTTCCTCCTGAGAATGCTTGCTGACTTATTGAGCTTTCATTAACTGTAATGCGTCTACTTTAATGAGCAGTAAAATACTGTTTGTAATAAAGTAGTGGCTTTAGTGTTCCTGGAGTGGTCCCAATTATATTTAATATACTAAAAGATGGGATAAGAAAGAGAAGATTTTCATATAGGAAGATCTCAATGAATGTTAATGGCCAATTCTTGAAAGTCATAGAAAGACCTGAATTTTTTATATTGCAGCTACCTTTAGTTAACAGATGAGGGTTTTCTAAAAGAAAGTTAAAATATATCCTTTTTCAAGAAAAATGTGGTTTAACAATTTAGCCAGTCATTTACTCATTTACTTGTGTTGTAGATTTTAAAGTTTCTTCAGAAAGGATGCAGCTTGGTACCTAGGAAAGACCTGATTCCCATCCATTCGGGACATCAGAGTAGATATTTCTGATTGCCTAGGATGCATATTTTCTGCCCTTTGATTCCGTAAGAGAACAGCATTTTGTGATCGAGGAGTAAACCACATTCGCTCAAGAAAATTATCTTCTCCTTTGCCAATGCTTGTCACACGAATGGACATATGCCCCTAAATTGGGCCATTGAGAAATGAAGATAGGTTTTTGGTGGATTCTTAGTAAGATTTTGTTCACACTTTAAGAATGAATTAAGGGGGCTGGAGAGATGGCTCAGTAGTTAAGAGTACTGGTTGCTCTTCCAGAGGTCCTGAGTTCAATTCCCAACAACCAAATGGTGGCTCACAACTATCTATAATGGAATTGGATGCCCCCTTCTGGCATGCAGGTGTACATGCAGACAGCACACATACGTAAATAAATCTTTAAAAATGTTTATATATATAAAAAGAATGCGTCAAAAGGACTCTATATACAAAATATTAAAGACGAAGCTATCATCCCATGGCCACAAAGGGAGTTGTCACTAAAGAAATGATGAAACTGTGAATCTGCATCAGAAAGACTGTGAACGAATGTCTTGGAGCACATTTTGGGGTTTCCAGACACCTTGGCTTGTGGATATATATATATATATATATTATATATATTATATATATATATTATATATATATATTATATATTCATATTTATAAATATTTATAGCATATGTATAGTTATTTGAGTCATTGCTGCTGTTACATGTCTCTGGAAACAGCTTAAATAATAATAATAATGTGGGTACTACCTAATCTATAACCTTAGCCTGATTGCTTCACCATGATAGATTTAGTATTCATATTGCATGAAAGGGAAAATGAAAATGAATTTAAAGTTTTGGAAAACTCAAGTTGTTGTGCTATAGTATTTGGGGACTCATCAAAGTTGATCACTACAATGACAATTCCAATGTGTTGTGTCCACTAACGGCTATACATATACATATACATATACATACACACACACACACACATACATACATACATACATACACACATATATGTATGCATACATGTATATATTGTAAATAGGTTGAAAATTTCTACTTTGGGCAAGGTTCAGTGACATGACTATAAATTTGGCACATTTTACAAGGCAGAGCAGAAGCACTTCTTTCTGTTTTCTCTTAACTCCTAAATATGCAGGGTTCTGACTCCAGTGAATGTTAGTCATACTCTGCTGCTGGTATTTTGTGCATTTGCTCCAATGACCTTTCCTATAAAGTACCTTCTGAATTTCAAAGAATAGAGAGCACTGGGCATCTGCTGAGCTTCCAGACATAGTTGTCAATAAATCTAGTTTTGTGCTGATATGGCCATAAACTTGTTTTTATCAAGACCTTTGTGCCAGCTGCCAAGATCTGTTACTGTTGTTTTCATTCAACCAATATTTAGTGAGTACCTACTGTGTACAAGATAATTTTGGGCTATTATATGAGTTTGCACAGGATTCCATAATAAAATATCTGGTGGGCTTAAACAACAAAAATACATGTTTTCACAGTTCCAGAAGTCTAGAATGTCAAGATCAGATTGTTTCAACTAAAACATTTCTCCTGGATTGTTCCCTGCATTTTTATAGGATCATCACTGTACATGTCTGTGCCCAAATTTCCTCATCTTAAAAGATGCCTGGTGTATTGGATTAAGGACCATCTAAAATACTTCATTTTGATTTTATTACATTTTAAAGACTTTATAAGTACCTTTACACATTGAAATATTGGACATTAAGGCTTTAACAAATGGGTTTGGTAGGGGTGGTGTTTTTATTGTTGTTATTCTTTGCTTGTTGCTTTTTTTCCTTTGAGGTAGGATCTTCTACTATAGGTGGACTTGAACCTATAGTTGATGCCATAATCTTTCAAGAGCTGGGATTTCAGGCATGTACTACTGTGATGGACTTGTGACATATGGGTTTTGAGTGAACACAGCCTACAACAGATACGTCAGGGCTAGAGGAATGCAAGTCCAGAAGAATGACATGCTCTGAATATACCTTAGTTGCCATAACTTGTTCATAAGGTTTGTTCCTGAGCTTCATCTCAGTTGCGTGATGAGTGAATGGGCAGCAGACACAAGTTGTTAGCACTGGAGGGTAGCAGTTTTATGGAGGCTCTGAGCCTTCTTTGTCCTTTGAAAAAATCCCTGACCCTCTACAAATACATACCATTACTCACAGAAGTACTCATTATTACTGTTTTTGCTGATTCCATATAAAGTGATAAATTTAGCCTCTCTCCAAGTTGTAGGTAAAACACATTTAAAATTACAGAGGAAGAAATAGCAAACTGTCTGCAAAAATATATTCTGTGGTGGAATGAATATGATATGTGGAGACTGTGCTCAGCTGTAGCTGTAGTTGCATTGTTGCTAGCCTTCATTAAACATCTATTTTATTAAAGTTCTGCATAAAATATGTACACACACACACACTGCCTCATTAATCTATTAAAAAGAAAAACACCTTTATCTACCAATTCCCGTTTTCTAAATGAGAAAATTAGCAGACACATGAGATACCTTGGTTCACCTGGTTTGAGCTTCTGTGTTCTTGGGGTCAGCACCAATGCTACTAACTACCAGCACCTCTAGAGAAAGGAGGCATCAATTCTTGTCCAGGAGTTGGAAGTAATAGTCGCTGAAGCTTTGCTAAGCTCTACATTATATAACTCTAAAGCAAAGGGACTAATAAGAGTATGAGTCCTTGATCCAGAACTGAGTTAAAAGTTAGAACTATAATTCTGTTTTTCTTGATTAAAACCCAATATTCTTTAGTCTATTCTGACAAGTTCCTTTTGACTTTTCATTTATAATATAATAAAAATTATGACCACGAAAGTATAGTGAATTATTTTTAGATTGCCTTTATCTCTCAAAACATTTCACTTACTTACATAGAAAAAAAACAAACAGAACTAAAATAAAAGACTTCTATTAGCTAAAGAAATATTCTCAGCTATTGTAGGCAAAGAAAGAAAACAAAACACAGAAAACAGTACATTGGTAGTCATGTTTCTCACCAATATGGGCTGGTTTTAGCTTGGACATACATGTGTATATTGGAGTCACACTATAATGAGACAACAAAGCCTCTACTAGGAACCAGAGGGTAACAAAAAGCCAAGTGCCAAGAATTAGTCACTTCTTTAGGAATTGTTGACTAGTGAGGTGCCAAAGACTCCCAAATATTATAGGCCAATGCCATTGCTCTGGGTTACCCTCCAATAACTTATGGTAAAATCTTCATCCTGATGACATCCTTGAGTCATAGAGCATGGAGAAATCAAGCTGGTACTGACATAGAAGTTTCATCCCTCCTGGATAGCTTTCACAGTGCTGGAAGGTGCTATGCATTCTACTCATTCTACTTGGGTAGAAAACTAATTAGTAGTCTTACTCAACTGTAATCCTTGTGAGCTACAATAATAACTGGCCTGGCAAAACATGCCCACTGGTGAAACTCTAATACAAACATTATTAAACTAACCAGCACTTTTTAGTTGGATTTAAGTCCCATTTTACAAGATGAAACCAATACCTAGCACCATTATTGGTCTAAGAACCTATAGCTAGACAAGTACTAGACACTAAGGGAGAGCCTACTACTATTTGTCTGCTTAATAGATATAGTATTAAACTGATTCCTAATGGCTTAACAGTATATCAATAGATCAGTGCATATCAAAACACTCATCTGAGAAGCTTCTATTTGCAATAGATGGTGATTAGCATAGAGACCCAAACTGGCCAAGGTGCATAGAATGAGTTATCTCAAAATGTTCAGCCATAAGTCAATAATATAGGCCTCAGCCCCTCCTTCCAAGGCTCAGGGTCCATTGTGGGATGACTATAGGAAACAGTGCTGTCAGGACAAGGAGGGTAACTGAGCAGATTAACTAATAGCTGCTGTAACATCATTCACAAGAGCTGTGCAAACTCAGGCCAGACCAGCTTGGAGAAGGGAGTTTAGAGTGAAGTTTCACTCCTAGCTGAGGAGCTGTTGACAACTGTTAGCTTCTAGAACAGGGAGAGACAATTTTCTCTAAGAGTGTAACCCTAGTAAGTTGACCATGCCCCAGTGGAAGGACACATCCAAGAACATATGGAGAGTACAAATTGGAGAGGGGGTGAGAGACAGAGACACAGAGAAACACAGAGAAAGACAGAGAGAAAGAGAGAGAGAGAGGGAGAGAGAACACAAATTTGGGTAAGGAAGTAGAGGTCTATCTGGGAAGAGGTTGGAAATGGGGTAAATATGATCAAAACATTCTCAAAGAACTAAATAAAAATTAAAAGGAAATGCTGACAAAAGGTAGTGACTCCCAGCCAACATGTAAGACAGAGGATGAAGCTTTCAGGACCAGGACACCAAGCACCCAATATAAAGAGCAGAACAGTTACATAAAACATTTATTGATAACAAGCAACAGCGGCCAACTAGTATGTTTAATGTCTGGTTTAACAGAAAATGACCAAATTAGTCTGTTGTGAAGTATTTATTTTGATTGAAGTATGTGACAAAATACTGCTTCAAACAAATGTGAAATAAAAAAGAGAGTAGGACATTATGTTGGCTGGTTTTATGTCAACCCAGCACAAGCTGGAGTTATTTGAAAGGAGGGGCGCTCAGTTGAGAACATGCCTCCATAAGATCAAGTTATAAAACACTGTCTTAAGTAGAATTAATGGAGGAGGGCCCCGCCCATTGTGGGTGGTGCTATCCCTGGCCTGGGGGTCCTGGGTTCCATAGGAAAGCAGGCTAAGCAAGCCATGGGAAGCAAGCCAGTATGCAGCACTCATCCACGGTTCTGCATCAGCCCCTGTTTCCAGGTTCCTACCCTGTTTGAATTCCTGTTTCTGACTCCCTTTAATGATGAACAATGTTATGGAAGAGTCAGCCAAATAAACCCTTTCCTCAGCAACTTGCTTTGGCCATCATGTTTCATCACAACAATAGAAATCCTAACTAAAACTGACAGACGTTAATAGCCTTTTCAATCACTGTAGATTGATCTTTGATCTGACACCCAAACCAGTAAGTAACAGTTGAAACAATAAGAACCTTGGTAAGGAACCTACCATACTTGGTTGCATTTGAAATCCATTAATCTCTCTTGTACTCTGCATGTGTCTTTCCCATGCATGATTCTCTATCATTACACGTTGCTCATTTACAGATTTGGACCAAAGGACTATGTAGATGTAACAAATATTGACACATTTCATTTATATAAAAATCACAGGATTCATTACCACTACTGATCTCATTGGAGAAATACTTAAACATTGGAAAGTGTTGAGCTCATGATGATAGGTAGTAAGTTTTGCCTCAAATATTGAATTTTTTATTCACTTATTTGATACTATGATACAGAATATTTTACTGTATTGCACAGAGTATTGCTGGTCTAGTACTCAGTATGAGCACATGACTGACCTGGAACTCTTAGCAATCCTCCTGCCTTATCCTTCAGAGAGTTGGGATTATAGTCATGGGCCATCATGCCCAGTTTTAAATTTTATTCTCAGCAAAAGTACTTTCACTTGTTCTCATTGAAGTAATAACTCCATTTGCTTCATTTTAGATATGGTATCTTTACAATATTAAGATCTTAATAGCCGTAGCCATACTGACAGATGTTCTTTCACCTGAAATAGACCTCTGTGAAAAAGAAGGGCTGGCATAGTTCACACCAAAAGCACCGAGGCATGTATTCTTCCTCATGGCCGACACCACTCCTATCTCACAGAAGCAGAGCTTTCTGGTTACCTCCAATTTTCTATAATAGAACAGTCCTATCATTAAAATTCTGTCTACTCAGGTTGGGTTTTAATAGATCCGGTGATCTTTACTTTTGAATTTAAAGTAGATCTTTCTCCTTTAAAAAATTACTCATGGTTGTGACTAAAACGCCTACAAGTACTGTCTAGTGTCACTGACTTCATTAGTCCGCGGGATCCGGTGGGTAAAGTGCCCACCGCTGCTTTAAAATTTTTTAATATGTTATTTGGAAATAAATGCATTCCTGTAGTAGTTTGAATAAGAATGGTCCATTCATATATATATATATATATATATATAAATATAAATATATATATGTGTGTGTGTGTGTGTATGTATATGTATATACATGAATATGTATAGTCAGTAGGAAGTTATATTATTTTAAAGGTTTATAAGGATTAAGAGGTATGGCTTTGTTAGAGGAAGTGTATCACTGAGGTTGGACTTTGAGGTTTCAAAAGCCTATACCAAACCTTTCTCTTTGCCTATAGATCAGGATGTATCTCTCAAGTATTTATCAACTACTTCTTCAGCGTCACTGCCACCATGTTCCCCATCATGATAAAGGACTAAGACTTTGAAACTGTAAGCAAGCCCCCAGTTAAATGTTTTCTCTTAAAAGGTTTGCCATAGTCATGGTTTCTCTTCAAAACAATAGAACAGTAACTAATCCAATTGCCTAGCTCAGCTATTTCTTCAAGGATTGTTGCTTTCTTTTAGTTTCCATTTCTTTTGTGCAAACAGCATAAATTTCAAGTGAAAAGGGCAGGTAATATCTTAATGTTATTATCACACACTAGTGTTGACCTCTTGAATTTCCTGAGAATATCTCAGCGAGACTCCCCAAGGCTTCATGAACACTTTGAGAATGACTGCTATATATAAATTACACTTAAGCTAGAAAGAGGGACAGATGGTAAGGAATCCATACTTTATCTTATAGAATATGTGCTCAACTAACTATTCAAGATCTAAAGACCCCTACTCAGTTGCTATGATTTGGGGACATAAGCATATTATTATTCCTAGGAACAACTGAACATTAAGTGAGATAACCCACTTGCATGCTAGGTTCATGACCTAGTATAGAATAAAAGTCTAATAAATGATGCCTGTGTGAGCAGATATCTTGTCTCCCTGGTTTACATATCTTCACAGGGGAAATTGTACACATCCAAATAAGATCCTCTTCAACTACACCCAACTTAGTTGACTCTGCTATTCAAGCTGGTGTTATAATGGTGTAGAACTCAGGAGAAAAGGATGAGTACATGAGAGAAGGAGAAGAAATGTGGCCAAGGAAAGACTGGCAGAGTAGTCTCCAATATGGCCATGCAAGTTCTTCTATCCCACACACATTTTTTACGATGTCACGGAATAGAATTTTCATTGAAAGGTGAAGTCTCTGTGGCCTTCCTTTTAATGTAAACAAACTGTGGATGTAGCAGATGTGATGCAAAGAGACTTCCTAAGCCAGGTCATAAAAGTTGATGCAGCTTGCTCTAGTCACTTTGGCTGCTTCTGTCCGAGCCCAGTCTAGGTTGTGAGGAAGCTTCAGCTGTCTGGTGAGGATGCACATGTTGGGCAAGATAATGGTCCTAGCCTTTAGCATGTG
This sequence comes from Cricetomys ansorgei, assembly GCA_026225945.1. Taxonomy (NCBI): domain Eukaryota; kingdom Metazoa; phylum Chordata; class Mammalia; order Rodentia; family Nesomyidae; genus Cricetomys; species Cricetomys ansorgei. The sequence continues at coordinate 51,501,883 of JAMJFZ010000199.1, read as the reverse complement.
AGTGAGGAAATCTTAGAGATACCTTTAGCCCTTTTCCCTATCTTACTGGAGGCACATGAGAAACCTGGAATGTTAAACATCCATCCAAGTCATAAGAGATAATAAGAATAGAGATAATAAGCCTTTCTGGTTCTTGTAAGCACCTGCATTTGGAGAAGTTTGTTCCCATATGATGGATTAACAGTGCCTGCATATAGGAGAGCTGAGGTGGAGGCTGTGCAAATGGGTTATCTGCAGGCAGACCTGGACAATGAAGTGGGCCCTGGGGTAACAGATGCATTGTGTGGACTCACCAAAGGTTTCATGGAGCAGTGTGATGAGAAAAGCTTCTTGTTATAATTACCCACGTTGACTATTGCTGTCTTGGAACTGAGTCATCAAGCGAGGAGGACACAGTCTCTGGCTTTGATGAAGACAACCATGAGTGTTCTACTTTCTGTCCTCACTTGTACTTCCTTCTCCACTCCTCGGCTTGTTTTTATAGTCATTTTTTCTTACCCGCCCACAGTAGTTATTAAACAGGAAAGGAAACTTTGAAGTTAATGGGCCTGCGTTTGAATCTACTTGTCGGTTGCTTTTCTTTTGGAAAGTTTCTTATTTCTCTCTGTTTTAGTTTGTTCATTTGTGAACCAAAACTAAAACCACATGGACTTATCAATATGATTAGCTGATATTAATAAAAAAACAAAGAGCAGGCACACAACACTGTATACCTTCCCCGACCCCATTCCCTCAACACAGCTGGGGTTTCTGCTTTGCCTGCTCCCGGCTCTTTGGCGACTGTCCTTGTACGTTCCCATTTCACAGATGTCGTTTTGTTTCTATTCGTGGTTGGCTCTGCCAATGCACACAGTTACCTACAAATTCCAGATGCCAAGAGAAAAATCTTTGATTCAGGGTGAAAAAGAAGATACTTATTTGCTAAAATGAGGATGGCACACTGTGTACCTGTGGGAAGCTGGTGATGTACTGGATCTGATAGATGCAAAAAAAAAAAACAAAAACAAAAACAAAAAAAAAAACAAAAGAAAGAAAGAAAGGAAGGAATAGAGGAGAAGGGATGCCAACTCATGTCACACTACTGTCTTCTGAGAGTTGAAGTCATTTGAAATACCTGACCATAGCCCTGGCACAAGTAAAACAGACATTCTTAGAAAGAGGGGCCAGCCCCTGGGAACAGAGAAGCACAGTGATTCTTGGGAAGGAAGTGATTTATCTGTAGACTCTGCAAGGAGAGCCCTCAAGGGCAACAAAGAACCCAGATCTGGGGAGCTGCTGTTGTGGGGAAATCCTTTACATCCTAGAGAACATGGCTGGAATCAATTGACTGCCTAATTTTTCACCTTCACATTGAATAATTGTGCTGGTTTAATGGGCCTGATGAGGCAAGGAATGAGTGCACAAAGCCAGTGGCAGTTCTGAGGGCTGATCAGATGGACCTCTAGAGCTATGACCTTTCAGCCATAGCCACTCATAGTAAGTGCTGAGCTAAATAATGTGACAGCATGCCACACATTTTCAGCCAGTTCTGAAGACTAGAAAGGGGTCGTACAGGACATATGTTCATTCATAACTATTGCAATAGCCACACAGGTAGGGAATATGACTCCCAGGTAGACTGCCAGAGCTTCTTTGGTTCTTTATTGCTATGAAAATCCTCTTTTCCCACTGGTTTGTTCAAGCCAAGTATTCATACAGACCCTTCATAATGTTGATGCTAAAGAGAACCTTAGTGATCATCTCATCTCACCAATCATTTTGAGACTTGTAAATCTAGACACTTGAGAGATATCATGAATTTTCCAGATTACAGAGTGAAATCAGAAGGGATCAAAGCTAGAAACTCGACTCTGATATAGAGTCCAGTTCCTTCCCTAGTCTTTCCTACAACAGCTCACAATCAGTGCCTGCCCTTCCCTTGATCAGCCACTACTTATGAAAGATACTTATTAGGTACCCTCATTTCTCCTCAAAGTGAGGTCAAATTTCCAGTAGGAAGTTCATCTGAAAAACAGACATGCCCTTTAAAAACAGATTAGAATTCATCATAAACTGGTTTGCAGTAGTTATATAGGCTTGCCACAGATATTTAGTCATTATCTACTGTGTGCCTGGCAGAGTGTTAACCACCATGGCTTCAGTAATGAGCCAGAAAGATAGGTTCAGAGAACAGAAACTCAAGACAAACATACAGCAGAAAGAGACCTGGCATTCATCACTGACCATACGTTTAATACATTGCGGATGGAAAAGGAATATGTTCTACAAAGCTGGGAAGTGGTTATTTTTGCTATGAATTAGTCAGCTCTTATAATGTTATATTTGGCTCATAAAAACTGCAGAAGAATCAGGAAAAAAAGGAGTTTTAAAAATGACTGCCATATTCTTATGAGGACAAAAATAAAATGGAGTAAGATACTTGTGCTTGAACTCAGAAATCTAAAAGGTCTTAAAGCCAGCTTGAATATATGGGATGTTGCATGTTTTCTGTCTTCACAGAGGACTTTGGCAGCAAACAACAGCAACAAAATCAATCTGTAAACTCAAGGAACAGTATGAGAAAGTATGATCAGGAGCCATTCCTAAATCCTCAAGGTGGTCAACCTAGACTCTGGATGGAGGATGAGTCTGTAGAGGAGGGAGAGATTTTCTTTGTACATCATTTCTCCCCCCCCTTAAAGATCCAGATCAGAACTGTTAAAGAGATTTCATTTTTCATTTCCCCACTAAGGTTGATACAGATTCTTGAAGTCTTGAGGACATGTATCCCCGAATTCCTGCTTTGTCCCTTTGAATCTGCCTACTGGTACAGCCTTGTAAGAGCCAGGGCTAGCCCATCAGTGCTCATATCTCATGAGCCCTGTACATGGAGATCTCTACCCATGTTATCTAGTGCAAGGGTCCAGTGTTTTGAACAAAAAGATCACTCTGTTCCCAGTAGGAACAGCAGCACTACTTCAAACCAACCCTCAGTGATTCCAATGCATATTGGAGTTTTCGAAGCATCTTTTAAAACAAGGATGTGTTTTAAAACACACACAAGGATGCCCAGCCACACCCACCACAACTTGACTTCAAAGCCTGCCTCTGCCATATTCTGGCTCTGTTACTTGTGCTAAGTCACCTACCGTATGTAGAAATCAGTTCATTGTAAAATGTGTAAAATGTGTCTGAGAATTTATGTCTTTGGTGTTCAGAAAGACCCTCCTTGGCTACTTTATTTCAAATGGATCATTCCTATTATAGTTACATTTGTACTTTATTACGTTTTCCCTGAGTGTACTTATTGCATCTTGGGATGTCTGTACTGTTTGAATGTAAGTTCCACAAAAGTGAAGCCAGGTCTGTTTGATTTTAGTTTCTTGGAGACTGAAATAATGGGTGGCTTAACATTTGTTGAATAACCAAATAATACAAGTATTGAAATAGATAATGCGAGAGAAACATGATGTTTAAGTTGAAGAAAATACTTAATGAACAGTTATGTGCAGGACAGAATGCAAAACAAACTTGAAGGTGAACAAAAAGGGAGAAAAGAGGATATAGTTGAAGTGCTAACCCAAAGTAAATACATATGAGGATGCTGAATTGACACCTACTAATTTATACACTAATTAAAAATCATTAAAAAAACAAATGGAGGTACCATGCATGGGAGGGTAATAACCAATCTCAGAAGCTATGAGTTATTAAATGAAAATTTCAGAGTCAGCTATAGGATGCCTCCACAGGAGACATTACCTTTCATTTCCCATCAGAACTAGATAGTAAGACCCTATTGCTGAAGATATTACTGAAGAGAAACCATGTTGAAACTGGATACTTCTTTCCTGGTAGCTAGTTTTCATAATGCTGGAAGTTGCTATGAAGGAAGCTAGGGGTGAAAAGTTACCCATAGTATTACCAACTTTGGACCTGGTGTACTACAAGTACCAACCTTCCAGGCAGGATATGCCTACTGATACAATAGTGGCATGGTTATTGTTGGGGTAACTAATTTTTTAAAAAATTGGATTTGAAGCCCACACCACAATAGGGAATTCATGCCTGGTACTCTGGTCAAAGGCTTGTGGATGAGATGGTCATAACTAGGGTATTTTATAAAACTGCATCCTAAATACTTTTATTTATGCTGATAAACTAATGATGCCCTCAGCCTTACTCAAAGAAGCTCCTCTTTGCAGCAAGTGGTGGTTAACACAGAGAGAGTGGAGAGTGCTCAACCTTAAATGGAACATATCACATCATATCACACACACCCCATCATAAAAGAGGAGTGGAAATAAAGTAAGATCTGATAATGTGGTATAGATTTGTGATGAATTTACAGTAGTTGTGGGTGCATGCATAGGATCTGCATAAGACTAAGATCATAAACGTTCAGTCATAAGTGGAGGAGGGATACATGGAGCCCGTATTGCCTATTTCTCTAGGGAGACAATATTAGCAATTGAGGGCTTTTCAGGGAGAGGATGTGGTTGTTTTTAGTGATATAGCCACTTGTAAGTTACTCATGCTCCAGAGAATAGATTTTACACCTGTGTCCACATGGGGGGCCCCGGTTAAACCCAATAGGATTCATGGTAAAAACCAAAGCAAAACAAAAAGACACAAGAGTAGAATGGGAACTTGGTGGGATCAGGGGAGTTTCATGGGGGTTAGAAGGGTATAAGAAAGGGGCATAGGAAACAGGAAGATGAGTGTGACTAGAATGGATTATATATGTGCATACATGCATTTTATACTTACTTACATATTATATTTTATATTTATATTGTGAGCAATAGATTAATCTAAGAAAAATGAGTAACCACTATTTAAAAAGTATTAAGAGGGGGCTGGAGAGATGGCTCAGTGGTTCGGAGTACTGGATGTTCTCGTAGATGACCTGAGTTTGATTCCCAGTGCCCAAAAGGCACCTTACAACTATCTATAAATACAAGTTCAGAGAATTCAATGCTCTCTTCTGAACTCTGCAGGCACCAGGCACACATGTGACACATAGGCATGCTTGCAAGTAAAATATTTATATACATAAAATAAAAACAACAATAATAATAATAAATCTTTTAAAGTGTATCAAGAATTTTATCATCAGAAGTGATGGTGCAACCAATGTTCTCTGCACTTAGAAAGTACATATAGGAGGATCTTTGCAAGCTCCTAGGAGAGCTTGATCTATGTAGTTATAGGCTAGCAAGAGCTACAGAACAAAACCCTTTCTCCAAAAAACAAAATAAAACATATTTTTTAAGATTATAACAGGTGAAAATTAAACTAAGCATGGGACTCAGAAAGGTTTCTTGGCACTTGGTAGTATTACTGTCATTGAGATTTCTCTTGCCTTGAGATGTGATGTCATTGACCATGCTGTACATCACAGTGCTTTCCTGGCTATGGCTGCCCCATTAGTCACTTGCTCAGATGGAGAGGACTGAAGACAATCTGAAACTTGAAAACTTACAAATTGGACTCTGTCAGGGTCGCCATTCCTTAAGTATTCTGCAAAGAAAATGCTGATTTACACCTGATCGGTAAGTGCAGTGTTCACTGAATCAGCAGAAGTCCTGCAAATGTGTGCTAAACAGAATTTTAAATGAGTTTCCATATTGTATGTATCTATAATGTATGGCTTTTAATTTACTTGATAATGTAAAAATATAGTCTGAGATGAGGAATGAGGCAGACAAAGTCACTCAATTCTACTGTAACAACTTTTCTTTATGAGAGACTGAAAATAAAGGCAAGGCTCAGAATATAAAATAGCCAGGAGGGATGGAGCAAAGAACCTGGAGGGATGGGCTGGCTGGAAGACTGTTCTCCTGGCACTGGCTGCAGGATCAACTGAATTGGGGACTGAGATTGGGAAGAACAAGAGCTGGGCATTTTGAGGGGTTCTACCTCCTCAGGGGTGAATGACACTTAAGTGGATGTTCATCATCAGGACCTTTAGCTGCCAGTGCGGGGGGAACCACCTGCCTCATACCTGCCTTGCAGAGATGAAGAAATGCCTTGCCTAAGATCATTACGTAAACAGGGAAAGTGGTGACTTGATAGAAAGGTCTCTAGACCTAGAGTAGAAGACCCTTGACTTTCCTACTCATGAACTGCCTTTTTGGCATTTTGGTTGTGAACCTTTAACAGCTGAGCCAACTTCTAACCCTAAACTCTTCTCTTGCAGTGCTTCAGATCTATAATAGTAGATCTGGGGTAGACTCAGAAGCTCAAACCTGTCAATATTTGTTTGTATGAACTGATTCTTTAGCTTCTGGAACCTTAGGATGGAGTTGAGTATGTTCTGCTGAATATATAATATCTAGCATACTAACACATGGGACTTTTCTTTCTTTAATGTATATTTCTGACTCACTGACTTCTCCTGTCAATGAGGAGAGTTATGTTGAGAAAACAGTAACATGTTCTCCTTCAATGTGGAATGACTGTGTACTAAATTCAAGCCTAGGAGGACTTACTCCCCCCGACTCTTCCCTTCTCTTCCCACCAGCATCCGATTCGTCTCATTTTCTTGTTCTGTTGCTGTGGGTTATTTTATTTTATTTTATTTTATTTTATTTTATTTTATTTTATTTTCCAGATCATTCTGGAAACAACTTTTCAGACATGTACTTGGGGCAGGAGCTGTAGCTCTAACTGTGAAATTTTGAAACTAAAATTGCCCTATAGAAGCAAGAGAGCAACAGGTAGGTGGGCCTAATATTTTAGGACTTCTGTCCTTATTGGATATAACTTCAAATCACGAGGCTAGGCAGCACAGGTTCATTAAGCCCACTTCATGCATGCTCTTGAATACATTATTTGCTAGAACTATCAGTACTGTCTTAATAGTTCTGCTTGACATCAACGATTGTGTGATTTTGATCATGAGACTGATTCTTCTGCTGTCTATGATTTTATTCTGCATGATTCTCAGCTGTAAACAAACAATCTGTCATGGTGGCTGGCCAGTTCACGATTTTCTCAGCAGTCATGCATGGGGTTTCCCAGATGTGTAGATGCTACCACAGTTTAGCTAGCTAAGTATACCTAGGGTGAAGACTAACTCAATCACAGCTGTTTCCCTTGGCCACAGTGAATGGGTAAAGATGTAGCCATATGACTCAAGGCAAACCCATTTTGTCATTTCTCTGTATTTCCCCATATAGTGGATGGACATAATGAAAACTATGAGCTCTGAATGGTTTGTGGTCCATTTTCTCTACTGGCATCCAACTACAGAAATGAGAGACAGATGGACAATCATAGAGAACACCATGACTGTGTTCTTTTCACATCTAGTCTTGCTCTTTCCAAGGGTTGGATATATGATCTACCAAAGTAACATCCCTGTTTGTCTTGATCAGTTTGAATTCATTTTTGTCTTCATTACAGCGTATGGTGCAGATACGCATGTTGTTGATAAACAGGGAGTCCTTTCTCTTGGAGTTAAGGTGACATGGGAATTACTGAGGGGAGTTAGAATGAGAGGCAGTGCTCTACCAAGAGTGTTGGTGAGGCAGGAAAAGAAATTGATCAGGCAGGAACAGAGAAACAGGCTCAAGGGTAAGGATGCTTCCAGGCTAGAGAAGAATAGTAAGTGACTGTGTTCTCTGTCTCCTTTAAGACAGAGAAGAGGCAACCAATGGAACAGTATTCAAGAAGTGAAGACAAGAGCCCCGAAAGCGTGATAAGGGAGGAAGGTAATGGAGAAAACAGGAGATGAAGACCAGAACAAGCTCATGCTAGACTGGCCACAACTTACTGCAGAGGATTCAAGAGATTAGCCTGCTCTTTGGGCAGAGATGGGGCCCTGTGTCCCTAATTGTCATCTCCCACTAGAACTACACAGGGAGGAAGAAGTTGCAACCACAACAGATGTTGGGAAGGACCAGAATATAAATGGATATCTGCATTGAAATTGGTGCTTTGGCAATGACCGTCATATTCCAACCTCCTCACTTTGCAAGGGAATCTGTTAAGGATATGCATGTGACCATGGAGGGAAGTCAGGTTCTGTGAAGAGTGAACCTGGTAAAGTAAGGGGAGCTAAGGGGTTGTGTGCCTATCTCATAGGTGACTGCTGTAGTGAAATGTCTCAAGGGAAAATGTTCTGATGTCCCAGTTTCATCAGGTTTGTAGAACATGATTGGCCTGAATTGTCATGGCTCTTTATTATTCTTTAGTTCCCGAGAGATTAGACCGATAAGAGGGCTTTAAAAATCTGGCAGTCATAGCATCTGTCACCTACCTTAAGAATGCAGATACTCCTCCACTTGTGTTGGGGTTACAGCCCAACAAATCCACATTAAGGTGAAAATATCACAAATTGGAGTGTTCTGAAAATATCCAACGTTGTAACTCAGCAACGAAGAGCACTAAGGAATGAGTTGTTTACCCTCCTGGACCCTGCATTCATGGTTTCCACTCAGCCTCAGGACAGCAGACCATGCCACATTTCATTGGCTCTGGAAAAGATCAAAATATGGTTTGTATTAAATATATATTGATTTCATATTGTCAAAAAATTAAAACATTGTAAGTTGAACCACCTTACCTCAAGGATCATCTGTGTTGTAGGACACTCCTAAATTCCCAGCTTAGGATTATTTGCTTCTATTTTGGCCTTCCTATGTCTATTTGAGATGGTAGAAATAGTAGAGATTCAGGGTTTTTCTCTGTAAACGTGGATTTGAGTCTTGCTGCTTGATAATTTTGAATGGCTTTTATGAAATTATTTTGTCTCCTTAATATTCCATTTGTCTTCTGCAAAAAGAATGGATGAAAGCATCCAATCAGTTTCTTAATGAGATACCATATAAAAAGTTCTTCAAATATAGTGTGGCATAAAGAACATACTTTTGTAGCTGGACTTTATTAGATGGCTAATAAGAGAACCCAGAACACCGTTTTCCTTCTTATGTGATGAACTGAGGTTTTAAAAATCTTTTTTCTCATTTCCCCTTTCTTTCCTTCTTTCTTTCCTTCTTTCTTTCTTTCTTTCTTTCTTTCTTTCTTTCTTTCTTTCTTTCTTTCTTTCTTTCTTTCTTTCTTTCTATCTCTCCCTCCCTCCATCTCTTCCTCCCTTCCTTCTTTTCTTCCTTCCTTCGTATCCTTGTCACAAGATTACAATGTACATTAGACACCTAATTATGTAATTACTCAAGAAGATTAAAACTGCCCTTATTAACTTTATTTTTAATTAAATAACTTGGAAAATAAACTACTGGGTTTCACTGGTCAGTAAGTTTTGGCATGGGCTTAGTCTGAGTCAGTGATAGTCACTTGAAGGATGATCATGAGGATTTTCTAGATTTCTAGCTGAGATTGATTACTAATTTCTGCCATAAACTTTGTTGCAGTCATGACTTCTGTTTACTGGATTTGATTACAATATTAGACTCTGAGGTCATGAGTTACAGATTCAAGTCATAAGCCACATGGTAGGACTTACCTTTTGGAGTTGCCAATGTCCTGAAAAGGTGTCTACCTCTTTAAAGAGCTCAAGAAGCAGCTATCATAAACTCAAAGTCATAGAACAGTGGATAGCTATAAAGAGAAATAAACTTCACATTTTGCAGTCTTGTTCTTGGAGAACTGCAGTGCAGTATGTGTGTGTAAATCTAGAGCCTCTTGGATCGACAAGTTTAAGACTGTATCTGCACAATTTCAGGGGAACTGTTCACGAAGTTAAAAAGTAAAAAGTGCCAACCAACTGGTTGCTGATATTTTAAGACTTGGCTGATGTCCTGTCTCCCTTCTATTTCCACCACATCTGGATTTACTCCAGCCCCATCTGCAGGTTAGCAGATGTTACCTTATACACTGAGCATAATCCTTCCTGCTGTTATCAACATTTTAAACTAACTTAGTGGGCTTCTGGGTAACCTGAAACCACCTGGGTCTTGCCTGGCTGCCTTGAGCTTTTGAGCCTACCCTTGGGATCTATCTCACTGATTCTTTTGAGTAGCCCATTTATCCAGCTCTCTGAAATAATTTTGATGTTTTCTTGAATTCTATAGGTCTACCTATGTGGGTGTCATACAGTCTCTTGCTTTCATATGCCAAAGATTTTCTGAGATTATATCCTACATCTTTTTGAGGAAACTTTTCATTTTTACATGGTATTAGCAAAATGAAGACAGCATGGGCTTTGGAATCAGCAGATCTAGAAAATCTTAGTATTTTTCTCTTAATTGTGAAGTATTGTACAAGGGTAATTTTACTCCTTTATAAAATAGAACCACTGATAACAATAAAGGAACTAGAAGAGGTAAAATAAGTAGTTGAACTAACAGTACCTCCTGATGTGTGAATGACAAGACAGCCCTAACAGTTATTTATTTTTCCTGAGAACTACGTACAATCAAGCGATTGGCTTCACTTATATTTCCTTCCTTCCCATAATGAAATTAATGTTAAAATCTTTCTCTCTCAGATGAAGAAACTGAGGCTTAACAAGGCTTAATAGCTTATTCACCAGAGAACAGAGGATAGAGAATGTGGGTCAGTTTAGGTCTGTTTGTCCAAGTTCAAAACCTGGTGCCTGTAATCACACTATACAGTCAAAAAACAGTGTAAATATCCTCCACCAATTTGGATGAAGTTTTACAGTTTTCCAAAGTTGAGTTTGTCCCAGGAATTTACCCTGCCTCCATGGCTATAAGTGGTGACACGTTCCTCTTTTTACCCCTCCCAATATGCTCCATTCTATTCCCATGGAACATTTTATAGCTGGCCATGTCACAAGACCTGACAACCTCAAGTCTATTATGCCAAACAAATTTCAGTTTTAAAATATCGAATTGGTTTTAGATACAGCCATGGGAGTAATTTTAAAATCTGGGCTTCAAACCAACAAAGTAATTTCCTTTTATTAATCGGGAAATAAACATCTCCCATAAAGAATGCTGTTTTCCTTCCATAGCCCTTGTCCTCATAAATCCAGAGCTGGGTGGTTATCATGTGTACCAAGGGGTATCATGCGACACTAAATGGACAAATTGTAGACCAAAAGTGGACCTCATAGAGGTATCTACTCTACCCTATCCTATGGCTTAGTTCCTGTTAAACGCTTTCTTTGTTTTTTGATTAAGTATTGGGCTGCTACCACATGGAATCCTGTTTTGGAGGTATGGCTATCAGCAATTCATTAAGAATAAGCTACTCTGAGGTACCAGTTGAACCTCAGAGTGATTTGGCAACAGATAACAAGGAGAGTTATAATCCATTGATCTACCAATATTTTCCTGAGTACTTTATATACATTATGTTATTCAATTATCCCATAAGCCTATCAGGAATTCATCATTTTCCCATTTTTTCCCCAACACTGTAGCTTACAGAAATTAAGTAACTGTCAGTTCCAGCAGTTACTAAGTAATGGTACCACCCAACATTTTATCACAACAACACATCATTCGAACCCAAGTTTCAAACTGAATAATGAGTGTTCACTCTCAACACTGGTGTTGAAATTTCTTATTGATTCAATACCTATTATATCAGATGCATAATTAGACTCTACCTCAAACTGATGTGAGTTTACAGCCGGAGTCTAAAATTGAGAGATGCCAGCTCAGTTATTTGCATACAGATAGAGTACGATTATTATGAAGTATAGTCCATTACAGAATTCAGTTTAGCTTGCATTTTAACTGAAACCATAAAAAGTCAGCTAGGAAAGAGTTAGCTTTATCAATTACATTTTCACGAACCTAGTTTTGTGTTTTAAGTTTTCTAAATTGATGTGCTCCAGGGGGTAGGAAATACTCATTTGCTAAAATAGTGCAATTGACAATGTAGGAAATGAGATTGAAGTCTCTGAAAGTTTGGGTCTTTGTCTAAGGAATGTGCCGGATACCTTAATTATCACTTTGATTTTGGTTCTAATCTCTGTACTGCATCAGTGCTTCACCGTCAGCCCATGAGACATGTTTTAAGTAGTGTGAACTCCCTGGAGTATCAGAATCACTTGGGATTCTGGGTTCACTGCACTGATTTTTTCTCTTTCTTTCTGGACAACCATGGCTGCTAGTCCCATGAGAGAGGGCTGTGGGAGTTTGATTCATATGGACACGAATCTTGCCACTAACTATTTCATTACTTGCCCGAGTTACTGTGCCTCTTCCTTTTTCTTCTATCTATTTTCTCCTCATCTGAAAAATGTGGAATATGATACATATACCTCAAAGGATTGCTGAGGTATTAGAAAAGATTAGATAACATACAAATATAAAGACCTCAGTGAAGTTCATATTGTACTGTGAAATCCCTCTGAACACAAATAATTACAATTATTATAAAGGATTAATTTTCATATGTGTGACCTTATAAATTCAATGACCCATGTAGTTCAGTTACAGAGTGGTATGTCACATTCAAGAGAACATAACCAACAATTAAAACCAATTCAAGGCAATTGAAGCCTCTTATTTGCAGCTCTTGGAGAATATCAAAAAGAAACCTAGTACTGAGCCAGATTGACCCTTTACAATGTCACCTGCTTTCCCTCTTTAATTTGCTTTCTGCCAGATGCTGCTGCAACGTCTTCAAAAATACTTATCCCTGTTAGCCAGGCTACAGAGTTTTATGATCGCTCTCCTCCTCTCCCCTTGCCTCTGCCACTTTATTATATAGGTCATCTTAGCTGCTTTCCCAGCATGTGGACATCCTTTAAGAGCAAGATTGGGACAGAGTAGGAGCTGAGCAGTCAAGGCAGGGTTATTTTTAATTGGCTGGGGGAGGTGGAGGTGTGGCTCTGAGCATCCATATATTCTAGGAACTTTAGTTTCATCATATAAATATAATCTCCAGATCAGGGAACATTCTGCCTTCTGAACTGCTCCCCCATATCTGAAGACCTGCTTTACAACTGTTAATATGTGGAATCATGTGGAGAGGGAGAGACCAACAAGAAAGTTCTTAATCATAAGACATTCAGCCAAAGGGCTGTGCTTGGCATGATAGTGGCCTGATCTGTGGCAGGAGGAGAGAAGTGGGGTGTGTGTGCCTTTCAAGGGCTTAGATGCAAAGTTAACAGAACTTGGAATCTAATGGATGTAGGGTGGAAACCATGAGGACAATAGGAATCTAGGAGCACTCTTTGATTTTTTTCTTCTCCATGGGCACTTATTGGATATGCAGTGGAGTGGAAGGTATTATTAGAAAGAATAGGGCTGTTACTTACTTACTTATTTTTGCTTTTCCTACCACTGTGCTCAACTCTCTGATAAGATGCAACTTAAGGGAGGAAGGATTTATTCTAACTCATGGTTTGATGATAGAGTTCGTCTTGATGGGAGTGTATTGTATCACAGCAGGTGAGAATCTGCTGTGGATGCAACACACTGAGGCTTCTTGCTTTTTGTTCATTGCTCATCACTGAAGATCAGGAAGCAGAAGGAGGGTTAGGGTGGGGTTAGGCTAGAAACTTGAAGGTCCACCTCTAGAACCTACTTCATTCAGCTACTCTCCACCTCCCAAAGATTTCACAGCCTCTCAAGATAGCCATCTGTTGAGAATCAAACACTCTGACACCTGAGCCTATGGGGGATGTTCAAATACAACTCATAGTAGCATTTATCACACAAGCTCTAGGGGAGCAATGTTGTCTGCTTTATGCCTTCATTTGGTAAATTTATTGATAGGCAGCTAGACTCAGGCACTGTTTTATCTTGGCTACTTTCTAGTTTAAAATTTCAAAACATTCATAGGTCAATTTTATTTTACTGAGTGATTCAGGGAGATAAGTAATTTTCCCAAAGTACTACAATTTTCAAGTTATAGAATCAGAATTTGAATCTAGGACAGTCTGAGTCAAGATTGTGAGTTCCTAATATCTGTAAACTTATTTCCGACTAGATCAGACATGATAAATTAAGCTGCTAAACAGTTCTGGAGACCTAAGTGGTCTTCCCAGAGACCTACTGAGAAAGTATTACAACAGATGATGGAATTGTCCTGCATAGGTAGACAATGTTGCTAACAGACTATACAAGTTATTAAATGAAAATCACAGTGCAAGGAATACAATACCTCCCTATGAAGTATGCACTAAGGATCTCCCCCAAAATGGAGGCCATTGCCATTACTTTTGGCTACCTACTATAACTACATGTCAAGATCTGATTGATGAGAACACCTCACGTGTTGGCTGTAGAACATAGAGAAACCAAACTCAAGCTTACTAGGATACTTCCTCCATATAGGACTGCTTTCATAGTACTTGAAGGTGCTATTTAGGCTGTTAGGGGACAAAGTACAATGTTCTTACCCAGTGTTGGACCCTGCATGTTGTAATATCCATCTACCAGGCAAGATATGCTCACTGGTACAATGAATGGCAGACAACCATTGAAACACAGCAAACTACTTCCTAATTGGATTTAAGGCCTGCTTACAGAATGGAATTTTATACTTGATACTATAATCCCAGTCAAAAGCCCATGGCTGGAGAAGTCATAGGCCCTAAGGTAGAACCTGGTATTGTTATTTACTAGGTGGTTTTTCTGTCAAAGTATTTTCTAAATATTTATGTTGCTCTCAGTCTTGATCAAAAAAGCTTCTTCCTCCTCCTCCTCCTCCTTCTCCTCCTCCTCCTCCTCCTCTTCCTTTTCTTCTTCTTCTTCTTCTTCTTATTATTATTATTTTGCAGTGGGAAGCAATCAACAGAGAGATGCATAACTGATCAAAATACCAAAAATAAGAGACTGAGTACTCAGCCATAAATGGAACACCTATATCGTAGCCCCCAACATCACAATGGTCAAGGCTCAGGAAACACTGTGGAAGAGGAAATTGAAAGCTTGTAAGAGTTGGAGTATGGAGAGGAACACTGTGAACTGTGGTCTTCCACATATGATGTGATTATTTTATTTATGAACTCACAGCAGCTGTGGTTACTCACACAAGACTTGCACAAGATCAAGCCAGTTAGAATTCCAGCATAGATGGGTTGATGATCTTTAGCACTTACCCATTAGTGAGGAATTATTGGCAGTGGATGGATGCTGTGGGAGGGAGAGTTACTCACTTTTGCAGATGTGGGCACTACTAGAATTCTCATATTCTAGTGGATGGCCCCAAACCCATGAACTCATGGGAAACACAAGCATTTCATTGTATGCATATACAAAATTCTTAAAACAATTAAAAATCTATGAAGTTTAATTTGAAGAACTGAACCACAACCCAAGTTTCTATACCATGGCTTTCTCAACCACAGCTGTAGAAAAACTTTAATGTGTCCCAAGTCAGGTTTGTAATTTCTAATGCTATAGTTTTACAATGAAGCCAAACCCTATATAAAATAACTACACATCTAGTTAATGGGTATCCAGATTTTTTAACTGGGAGACAGATCTCAACTTGCCAGGAAAGGTAGATGGAGAAGGAGAGGAGTGTGGTGATTGGTTTTGCTTGTCAACCCGATGGGATTTAGAAGCACTCAGTGACATGCTAGAGGAAGGTTAATGTCTAAGGAGGGTAGCCCCAATCTCAGGGTGGGTAGCACCTTCAAATTGGCAGAAGCTATATGAAGAGGTCCCAGGAAAATGCAACTCCACCTGTGTGCCTTCACTTCTTGAGTGCATGTGTCTCTGCTGTTGACATCCTTCACTGATGTCAGAATTCAGACAGTGGCTCTTTAGGAATCCTCCAGGTCTTTAGCACCAGACTAGGACTGCTGAAGCATCTGGCCATGTTCTTGGTCGCTCCACCATGTAGATAAACATTGTTGACTACTCAGTCCTTATCATTAAGCCAATTTAATAAAATCTCTTTAATTATATTAATATATTAAGTATACATATACATTTTCAATTGGCTTTATTCTTCTAAGGAACCCTGCCTAACCTAATATGAGTAGTTTCTACCATCTAGTATTATCAGTGAGAGAAAATGATTTCGTTTCCTTACATACACATAACCACCAAGACTTATGTACAACATAAGGTAATGTGTTCTGGTTTTCTATTACTTCACAGGCAGTTACAATCTCCAAAGACAGGAATTCCTCAAAATGAAAATGTTTATTACTTTAATTTTAAGAAGATACTTTCTCCTCCCTCTCCTAAAGATGTGAGAAGAGGGGAATGTGGTAGTATACACTTGTAATCCCAGCAGTCAGGCAGATTGTGAGTTTGAAGCCAATAACTGAAATGTTGAAGAAATAAAGATTAAAGCAATTTCTGCAGCGATTCGCCAGGGCAGTGCTAATTATTCATTATTTTCATCATTTACCGATTGACCTTCAAGGACTAATTGAAGTTGTCAAAGCTACTGTTCTCAAATCTTTGCCGACTCCTCTGGATCCACATTCATTCCCAGAACATCATTTTATTGTACTTAGCTAATAAACTGCAATGCTACGGAATTCCATGTCTGTTAACACCAGCTGATTAGCTCCGTAAACACTGTTCATGTCTCATTTGTCTTCATATGTTCTGCGTTAGAATGTGTCTAGCTCCAAGTAACAAGAACAAAGGCAAAACTCAAGTTAATATAAACAATAAAGAAACGTCTGGGGTTACTTAGTGGCACGCCCCAAAGTAGAAGACTAAAAAAAAATCTGATGCACTGTGGTCATTCTGTCTCTGGTTCTCTGCTTGCCTCTTTCCTTTTTCCCATTTTCAAGCTGGTGAAGAAGTTGCAGCAGAAGCAACGGTCTTCAGGTATGTATACGGCAACTGGCAACAGAAAGGGAAAGTGTCTTCCTCTAATGCTAAAGCTGGAGACCGTCTTAGAAGTCAGCTCTTCTCAACCTCAATCCCCATTTAAGAACTGCAGCTGGCAAGGTGAATGAGGTCATCATGCATGGATTGGATCAATCGGTACCCTGAGCTCCATGTCTGTAATATCATGAGGATGACAGGGGAGAAAGACCACAATGCCTTCCCCTTAACTCCAGAGCTTAGTATGGAAACTAGCATCCAAATATCTCCCAAAATGTTGAGTGCTACGATGCACTCCACTGACTTAAACATCTCCTCAGAATGATTGCATTTATAATTATCATCTTGACCCATTGTTTAATTATGTACTTTCTTTTATTATCTGATAACTTTTTGTCTTAGTCTGGTGTTAGCAATCGGATATTAACTACCTAAGACATGATCTATGGCAGTGTCAGTTGATTGAATGAATAGTCCTGTTTGGTGTCCACCCCAACGTGAAGACCAGGAATGAATGTATGGGACATGTTACAGGTTACTTGTGAGTTTTACTATCTAGTGAAATGAAGGATAGGTGTTTCTTTGATAGAAAATAAATTTTAAAAAGGGGAAAGAAAAACATTTTGTGTTTAATTTAACTAAAGCGCTGTGGAGCTCCATTTAAATAAGCTAGAGCCTACAAGAAATCAATCGCCAAATAAGACAATCTCAACACTTACGAAATTCCTTTCTTGGTATTAGGCACAGTACGTCTGTGTAACATAGCTCCTTTCTATTCCATCTTTTGGAGTAAACCTGGGGTGGATTATCACATGTAAACTACCTGGAAGATGAGCTAGACTGGCTTTTTTCCCACTAAACACTAAAGTATCCACATGGCCATCAAAGGGGAAAAAATTGTTTAACTGGTATAATGGTAATAATTTGTGCTATTGGATATTGTTCAGATTGTCTTATCAAAAAGCCATTTTATTTTCTCAATTCAAGGAAATATGTGCTGTTATGGTTACCAGTTTATGGCTGAGAAAACAAAGGTTGAGTGAACAAAAATAACTTTCCTAGGGTCACTCTGCTAACAAATGACAGTATCAGGACTTAGATTCAGGAAGGCTGTATTCAGAGTCAGCTCTCTTGCTGTCATCTCAAGAAGGTCCCATGTTCAAGGCCAAATACAAGAAACGAGTCTAGATCAACTGCAAGAGGGCAGACTGAGAAGTTTAAATATAGGGAAAACAGTTCAGGGACCAAGAAATGAGATAAATCAGAGCAAATGAATCAGGACACTGGGGAATGAATGATGCAACATATTGGAATATAGTTCTCTTCCTTTGAAGGTAAACGATGTGAGGTTTGTTTGAGGAGGCTGGGTCTAATGGCTTAAAGTTGCTATCTAGGACTGGACAGTGTCTGACTTCGTATAACTTATGATCTAGCTGAGCGAGAAGAATTATATGTGGAAAAGGTTAGTAAATTATAGAGGGAAGCAGATACACCAGGGCAGCTGAACGAGCACTGTGGATTATACAGAGATCACATGAGAGGTCTTTTTCTTTGCGGTCATCATTCTGTATTTTACAGAAACTGGCGAACTGAGAATTGCTTCCCCTAGAGTCAGGCATTCTGAGTGCCAGGGAAAATCTGTCTCTGTGGTCCACAGAGTTATATTTATGAGTAGTACTTTGAGAAAGCCTGTAGAGTATTTCTGGCTTGCCAAGATGAAACAAACACAGTGATCTTGCTCCAGGGCCTCCACAGCTTGTTCGGACTGTTACCTGATGCTGGCTGTGGGATGCTGTTCTTGTGGGCCTCCTGTGAGAAGACGTGATTCCTTACTGTATTTGGCTATGACAGCGGTCTTGTGGGTGGCTTCAGTATTAAGTTTGGAACAGAGGAAGTGTTGCAACGCATGCCAAGAATTGAATTTTATTTTTATAAGCTGCTCTTTATGGAATTGAATCTTTGCGACCCACCCTGATTGCAACAGGCTCACACGTGGCAGTTAGCGTAAAGGGGTCTTGCATATCCTTCAACGACAGGTAGATATTCTCTTAAGTATCTTCAAGAGCAAGCACTTTCTCTGGGGAGCTGTTTTAAATATCATGAGTGATTTATTCTGGCTTTTGTCTCTGCCATTATGCTTTAGCATCAATCAGCATGGTGGGGCTGAGGTAGATTGCTTTGCTTCAGGAGGGAGGAGCTCTCTATTTTGTTTCTTCACACCCCGGTGTCCTTTTTGAACATGTGAACCTGGGCTAGAGGAGTTTAAATATAAGCATGGAGGAGAGTGGGACTGATCTGGCAAATCAGGACTACCACAAGCTTTTTTTGTACTCTTGACAAAAGTGTTTGCTCATCTTCTGCTTCAGAAACTCCCCGGTAACCTAACCCAAGATCAAAACATCCTTCAGAAGACCTGGCAAAGGAAATGATGCATTCGACAGCCAATAAAATAACAGCAATGTAAAGAGGTGAGGACAGAAGCCCCTGTAGCATTATGGGCCTTTCATTCCCAATCTCGCAACTCTCTGAGCTGGCTTTTACCACTAGTGCCTTAATTTGGAGAAGCTGGGCACACTGATGTCTGAGATTTCAAGGACATGAAATTCTTGATCTCAGGAATTCACAGTCAAAGTTGACCCACTGTGTGTGAATAGAAAAGTGGTATCTGTTTCCACAACAGAAGCAGTGAGCACCTGATCCAGCTCCAGGAAGGCTACCGACACTTCAGTGTGTGAGTGTTGGTGACAGATGACAGAAGTATGAAGTAGTATTGTTGCTACGGGTGGTCTACTTTTTGTTCCCTCAACTCTGGCTCCTAAAATTGGAAATGTTTCTCCCCAGGAGACTTCAGACTGTGAAGCTGTCTGCTTAGATGCTCTTTGGAAGCATGACAAGTCAGAGTTTTTTCATCAGATACCTGCCAGAGCAATCTTTGTTCAGAGTTGCTATCTGGTGGACTGTGTCTTCCTTTGAAGTGTGCTTTTAGTTAAGTGATTGATATATTTGATTTCGGCTTTGCTTAACATTAGGTATTAACTCATGCTCAGTCTTGGAGGCTGTTGGTGCATGCTCTGAACACAGGAGAACTGAAACAGCTTTGGAGGGAGGGCCTCAAAGCAAAGACTGCATCTCAGTGTTTCAGGTGAGTATCCTTGCCAACATGATTGAAATGGGGAGGAGTGCAAAGTGTAAGGAGAGACCCCGCCACTGCTTGTCTTAAAGGCTCAAATCTTTCAAAACTTTCATACTATATCAAAGATACTTCAAATTTATCATATATATACATATGTATGTATATATAAATATACTTATATATACATATACATACACACACATATATATACATATACATATATATACAGAACCCCAAAAATTGTATGTTCTGAGTCTAAACATGATATTTATTAATGTAATCAAACAGGTGTATGGAATTTTTATTTTATGTGTATGTATACAGTGATGGATAGATTGATAGACATGCACCTTTTAGCAGAAAAAACAGGAGAGTGAGAAGTCACATATGAATAAGAGGCCTGTTCTCTGTGTTTAAGACAGAACCCGTAAGAAACTCAAGGCAGAGAGCGATGGGGCGTATGTGACAAGTGTCAAGGTAAAAACAGATGGGACCAAAGATGCGGTAAAAAAGCAGAGATCAGAAGAGCAATAGTGTCACAGATGAAACGAAGGCAGTAGGTTCAGCATAGACAAATCCTCAGTGTCTGTGACTAGAGATCCAATCTTTCCTCTGGAGGAAACTCTTATTCTATCCCCAGCCCCAAATTTTACCCTGAAAGATGAATACTAATAAAGGTCAATGTCATTTATTCTGTCATAGTATGAGAGATTCAAGCATCTTTGCTAACAGGAAAAGATACTAAGCCCTGGGGCCTATCAGCGAGCAGTTTTCCTAAAATCCTTTGGCAACTTTTGAGCCTCTCTCTTCTCTATGTTCTGCTCTAAGAGTGTCCCACACTTGACAAGGCCAGCTGAAACAAAAAAGCCTTCTAGGTAGCTTGTGTGGCTTTAATGTGATTTTTCCATGGACTCACTTTACTTCATTGTAACTATGGATCTTTCCAGGGGGGAAAAAACAAGAGGCTTGAAAGTACCTTTTAGCCTAGACAGAGCCCTTCATGTCATCTAGACTCTTCCAGGTCTGGAGATGAAGTCTGATACTAGAGGTGGATTCTTTTTTTTTTCTCTGCGTATATCTTGAGATTCTTTAAAGGGGATGTGGGAGGAAGAATTCATGGATTTTGGATTCTGTACCTTGGCCAAAGGCAGTTCTCTCCATGCCTTCTTGCCATATCATGATTTATTACCCATTGAAGATGAAGAGGTAGAACAAGGAATCTGGACCCAGAGCTGAGACACCAGCAACTAAGAGAACCACAGAAATTAAGAAATGTGTTCGTTCATCCTCAGTCATTCAAACAATGTACATGTCATCACTGCACAAAATGGACTTGCAAATGTACCTAACATAGGATAGCCTTTGTCAAAAAGCTCATGATTTAGCATGGCCTAAACTTCAAAATGATTTTTTTTTAAACTAGAGGAGATTTGCAGGGAAGGGTTACAAGCAGCAGCAGGAACTGCTAAGGCAGAACTCTTTCTCTCTCATGAAATCCACCCCTGTTCACCTCTTCTTCCACTCTTTCAACCTTTTGCAATCACTATTCTTAACATGTAAGAAAACACAGGATATATTTCAATAGATACAGAGAATCTGCTATTCAAAGCTCTCCTAACTTGAAAAGCCACATAACGCAGTATTCAGTAGACACTCTTGGCCTCAGCTTCTCTTAATGGGTTCTCTTCCACAATATCTTTCATTCTTTTTCTTCAAGGCACCAAAACCCCCTTATGTACTTACAAGTGGGTGGATTTGGGTCTAGGAAGGGAAGAAAAAGGGAGATAGATGTAAAGATTCTGGAGACCACACAGCGCACATTTTGAAGTGCCATATAATCTACTCTCCGTTATCAAGAGCCAGGGTTGGCATGTGAGAACCAGCCCTCTGCCAGTAATGATACCATCTTATTTCCTGTTTGTGGCCAAATGCATGCATATCAATGAGCATGTTTGGTCACAATAAGGGTGAGGACTTCTCTGTGGTTTAAGCTATCCAGTGGGTGGCCAGAGATGGAATATGAACCAGGGCTGAGAATCTCTGTGAAGCAGTGGTGCTGATGACACTGCTTTTCTTTTTCTATCCCTCTCCCATTTACCCCTGGGAGAAAAGAAAAGTTTCTTTTTCTTTTAAAAAATTGATCAACTTATTAAAAGTCCAAAGGAGCTAGTGCGACTGTTCCTCCTATCCTCCTGACACTCCAAGTGAAGACGAGTTAGCTTTGTATATGGTGGACCATGATCATAGAGAAGTTTCGTTAACACTTGGCACCTACACACACATACATGTGTCCATACATATATGAATAAACAGACACTCCAACACTCATGGGAGGATAATGGGCTGGATAATGTGGTGAGGAGAACTTCTATTTTGCTAGTAGACACACAGGTCCCAGGCTGTGGAAGTGGATCTCCAATACCTTTCTGAAGCAAAGTGGGGTACCATGCTTTAGTGGCAAAAGAATGAATAGAATGACGATCCTGCAACTGGAAAGTTGGCTGTGACATCTTGGGCAAATACTTTTCTCCAAGTTTCATCATTTTCTTCTTCTGTCATATAGAAGTATTTGTTCACACACACACACACACACACACACACACACACACACACACACACTCACACAAATGAGTAAATATGGCAGAATTTAACTATGATCATCTCTCTCTACTCTATGGAGCCAGTGTTCCTTGTCAAGGGAGTTTCCAAAGGGCCAGCGAGATCTTCTGCCAAGTTGGCTCGCTTAGCCAAGATGGATGACAAATTGCTATTGCTTGTTAGTGTAGTGCTCAGCTAGAACACTCAGTGAGGGGTCCCGATTCTCCTGTACTTGACTGTTTTGGGATTCTTTCAACGTAATGCTTGGGATACAAATCTGTGTCCCTAAAACAAGCATTCCAAGAAGATAAACCTTTCTTTGCACTGTACTTCCTATTGTCCTCTGGGCCCAAATCAGTTCTACAGCCCTCATCTCAGATAAATAGAGGCGAGAAAATTGATATAAGTAATGGAAACAGGTGTGCATGCTTTGCATATGGTGACCAAAGTGAGGTTTACCACCACCAGAATTCTGTGAGCCCAGAACAAGCTCTCAAGATGCTGTTTCTTGTGTTCATTGTAATAGATGCCTATGAATTATTCCTTGAATCAATACAGGCATGATCTTTAAATAGCCCTGGATGGTGCCAAACAGCTTTTTCTAAAGTGTTGCTTCTTTCACCCTCCACTTAATATATAAAGAGTTCAGGCCTTGGGACATTGACGCTTTGAGTTCTATATGTATAGTTTTCACAAGTGATCTATATATCTATACATCTATACATCTAAAAATGTACTTATATTTTCTCATCTCCCTCTGTTTCCTCTACACAAACAACTTTTTTTTTCAGTTTGCAATGACAACTGATTTACTGTTTGAAAACAATAGGAGAGCCCTTGTATTCTAACTATAGGTACACATCACTTGAGTAAATGAATAAAAGGCTTTATTTGAAAAAGGAAAAATGTCCACTTGATGATTGAAATTACTTGCTCTTTCATACCTTGTAACATGAATCATCCTCTCCTTTTGCCTCCCTTTTAAAAGAGCAGGCTTCAATTGTTGTCTTTTCCTACCCCCTATTTTATACCTGTAGTTTCCAAATTAATACAAGACCCGCTAGTAAGA
Source organism: Cricetomys ansorgei (assembly GCA_026225945.1). NCBI lineage: Eukaryota > Metazoa > Chordata > Mammalia > Rodentia > Nesomyidae > Cricetomys > Cricetomys ansorgei. Next base: position 51,478,416 of record JAMJFZ010000199.1, on the reverse strand, counting down.
TCTTAAAAATAGGCTTGCATTACTTTTAAGAAAGACAATCTTCAATTAATTATAAATGATTTCATTTCAAAATGCAGAAACCTACTGTGAATCCTGAACCTAATACTTATCTTCTCTAATTGCACGAACGGGAATGCAGAAATAAATCTGGCAGAATATTTAATTGGCATGCATGTACGGAGGTTACCATTTCAGCCTATTTAAGCTTCCCAGGAAATGCACTGCGGTCTCCACGCCTACCAAAAGTTTCTCATTTCTTTTACATCAAGTGATTTAGGGAAGGAAATAAACAGATCACCCATGGGGCACTCGGGTGGACCACAGGAAGGGAAGAGTGTCATATTCCCTTGGTGTTCTCTGTAGATGTGTATGCAGAATAAATTGTGCTTTCAACTGTGTCATATCGCTGATTCATGACAGAGGCATGAGAACACTTGCGACATTTGACCATAACCATAACTTTGTTGCTTTCTCATTTCTTCCTTCAGTTAAACCTCCTTTATAGTTTCAGATCTGCCTCAACCCCTGGTCCCTGCAGAATGGAGTTGTTGATGAAGTCTTTACAAAGAGAGTAACTGGTCAGGCAATGCATGTCATAGGTAGTGACTCTCACTCTAAGCTATAGATGTCATTATCTCTCCTTTACAAGAGAGAAAACTAAAGTGTAGATGATGAAATCCTTAATATAAAGTCATATGAATTGCTTCTGAGCTTAACTTTAAGACCAATTTTTCTCAACAAGTATTTTATCACTTTACAGGGAAATAAAAAGAAAGATACTAGGACACTTGAGACTGATTTCCCTGGTGTGGGTTACTTCTCTAAGGAAAGACATGTTGCAGGCAATTCAATAGGACTTAAGTGTGATTTTGTGTGGGACTGCAGATTCCACACTAACCTTTGACTGACTGTGTGACCCTGGGAAAATATAGTATTTCATTTTGCCTGATCTTTGTTTTCTCATGTATAAAATGATGATGATGATGATGATGATGATGATGATGATAAATCCTTCATAAAAAAACACAGTGGAGTGGTCAAGATTGTGACCCGTTTGGCAATAAAAGAAATGAAGTTCTAATATGAGCTATGAGTGACCCTTGAAAACACTATCTAAGTGAAAGCCAGTCACAAAAGATCACATATTATATGAACTTGTTTATATAGAGTCTCCCAAAAAGGCAAGTCTAGTGAGACAGAAAGCTGAGTAGTGACTGCAGAAGCCTGGGAATACAAAGGCTCTAAAACATACGGACTTTTTTTTAGGCATGATGCAGTGCTCAAAAACTGATTGTGATGTCGGGCACACCACTCCAAATATACTAAAAATAATTGAATTGTATACATTAAAAGGATAGATTTTATAGTACGTGAATTATATTTTCAATAACAATGCTATTATTAAGCTAGGCATGGTGGTGCATGCAGGCCTGTAACCCCAGCACTCAGGAGGTCAAGGGAGGAGAATCAAAACTCTGAGGCCAGCCTGGCTTTGTTAGGAGATGATGTCTTAAAAATCTAATAAAGAGAAGAGGGGGCACTTGTGAAATGGTAATACTATTGAAGAACTCTGTACATCAATTTCCTCACTAAATGAAGGACTTCCTGTCTTGGGTTGTTGAGATGATTTTATGTACTGAGGTATAAGAGCATTGAGCTTGACACCCACAAGTTCTATGTAAATGCCATTATTCTTCCTGTTGATCTGAGAATAGAATATGTAGACTCTTGCCTATGAAAGCTGCTTAGTAAATATAGAAATGGTGTTGGTGAAATGGCTCAGCAGTGAAGGGTGGTTGATGCTCTTCCAGGGAATCCGAGCCAACACCCATGTCTAGCAGCACACAAGCACCTGTAACTCAGCTCTAGTGTAGCCTCTGCTCTTGTCAATCCTCTACGGGCACCTGCACACACATAGCATACACTCACAGACATGGACACACAGATAAGTAAAAGCAAATGCTGTAACGGGAACAGCTACTGGGGCACTGTGCATTTCCTGCCTAAGGGAATCACATGGAGTTTGTAATCCTCTGCTGGGATCACTTTTTGGAAGTTATATATAACAGGTCTAAAGAGCTCACTGCTTATCATTCTGGGATCAAGATCTTCTGTCCTGACTGTCCTCTTCACCATGTCACCTGGACTGAAGTTCAGAGGCACACTGAAGGCTCTGTGCAGACCGTGATGGACTGCTCTTTATATTGGAATAGGCAAACACTCTGCTATGCAGGGGAGATGCAGAAGGCTGCCTCCTGCTTTTCAATATACCTGTTCCTCTGTGTAGACTTGTACTTACAACCTGTCTTCTCCTCTGGCCTGGCATCAGGGAAATCTAAAGCCTACATCTTGCCCAAGAATTACTGTATTCTCAGTTCAGGCCACAACATTCCATCACCCCTGTTTCCTTTGTATGTACTGTGCTTATATATCTTAATTGCTTAGCATTGTTTCTTAAAAATACAAATAAACTTATAAATCTCAATATTTAAAACCTGGAAGTCAAAATGATGTAAGTAGAATTGTTTTTTAAAAATTGGAAGGCATCCAAAACTCACATAGATCACTCAAAACCTAAGAAAAGATAAGGGTGAAGGGAAAAGATGATTAGACTTGGGATTCTAGTCTCTGTATTATGTTCATGAAATTTTGGGGAGGCAAGGATGTCAGAGCCAAGAGAGGAGTGTGCATCATTGGCTACATGTGAGCAGAAAGATGGAGAAGCTCTGAATGCCTAGGCCTTTGGCAAGGTGCACCACTCACCTTGCTATTTGCCAGAGAGAGATGGAGTGCTGCAGGCATGATTGACAGAGCCGGGCCTTTCACTGGCTGCACTTTTCTCTTTAAAGGGGTGAGTTCTTGTGGAAGTCTGTGTTCCTCTCAAGAATACTGTGAATCATCACTGGATTGGGGGGTCTGTCACTGAACACCAACAGTCTGATACAGGCTGATATGTGATGGTGGCCAAGAAATCTGGGAAAGCGACATTGTGATAAAGTTGTTTCTTATTTGACTGCCTTTCTTTTAAAATAGAAACTTCTGTTACTCACAGGAAGGTGCCAGCGGCTGTTTTTCTGTGCAAAAGTACTTGATTTTTAAGCAGCCTATTTTTGTCACCCTTTCCCACCATGGCTAGGGATTCATACTGTTATTTTGAGGGTAGCATAGGAATGAACTTGAATGTCAGTGGTGTGGGCAAAAGGATGGACACTGGAGTCTGCATGGCTCCTAGCCAATGTGGAAACCAGAGAAGAAAAAGTCACTTTTTACAGTAAAAATTAAAGTAGCTGATTATAGAACAATTGCTGGAAATAAATCATCTTCTGAAAATGCATTCGCTTCCACTACGGGCATTGAACATTCATGGAGCAAGAATTGTACTAGGAGAGAAAAATAGAAGAAGGAGGAGGAGGGAGAGGAGGAGGGGGACTTGTTTTCTGAACTCTAATGAGAAGGTCATAAAGAAACATAAAGGAGACAGGAATGCCAATGAAGGGATATGGTTCCTGTGTGAGAGGTATTTCATTTCTTCTAGTTGGGAGTCAGAGGAATCTTTGTACGGGAAGTGACACCCCACAGCCTTAAAGAAGAATAGGTGTTATGTGTGTGTGGGGGTATTTGATTGGTCATGATCTGAATGTGTTATCAGTAGAACACCTGAGGAGTTCTGAATCAAAAACAAACAAACAAACAAACAAAACCCCCAAAACAAAACCACCTGAGCTCAGATGCTCAGAGTTCCTCTGTCCAGTATGGTGCCGGCCAAGATGGCGGTTCCCTCTGCTGGGTTCTAGAAGCATTTTCACCTATGATTATGCCCCCTTATCTTCTTGGTAAACCCACACAATACTATTAAACATAGAGATGCTGTGAGAAGGAAGTTGAGTTTGGGTAATTCTGTTGCAGAACATTGTTGTAGAATATTTTGTGCATTGTTGGTGTACTTATTAACATTGGTGCCTTCTACTGACAACATTCCCTTTACCTTTACCAAAATGTGTCATTAGATATACCGGTGTCCCCTGAGGGACAAAATTCCCTCAGTTGGGCCAAGGGCAGTGATTCATACCTGTAATTTTAGTACTCACAAAGATAAAGCAGGAGGACTATCAATTTGAGCCCACCATGATCCACATGAAAGACCTGTCTCAAAAGGGGAAAAAATACACATATACTACAAACAAATAAACACCATGCCCAGATGACAACAGCAAAAAGATTATCCTTGTTTAAACTCCAGGAAAGAATGATAGGCACTGAAACTTGGGAATTGAGTAATGATCTATGAGGGAGATCCCAGCAAGGATCCCTAATAATCAGGGTTAGGGAGCCTGTACAGGTCATCTCCTGTGGCCAGGCAAGGCTTCCAGTGGTGAGACTGGGACACCAACCCAGACACAAAACCTCCAATTTATGGCCTATTCTCCCTGCAAGATCCTCATTGACAATGGTAGGGCAGAACCCCATGCCAAAGGAGGGAACCTCTGCCTGAAACTGCAGGACAGACCAGGAACCAGAGATTGGATAACCCAGAGACAATTTCTAACAATGTCATGCTCTGCTCATAGATTGGCACCTAAGCTAGTCCTCACCAGAGAGGTCCCCTCCATTAGTTGAGAAGAGCATATTGAGAGGCCCAGGGTCAAACATTGTGCATATAATGGGAAACCCCATGGAAGAAGGAGAGGAGGGATGGTGGAGACCAGAGGGGTTGAGGAAACCAGGAGAACAAGCCCCACAGTGTCAACTGACTAGCACTCTTAAGGGCCCACAGAGACTGAAGTCACAGACACCAAACTTGCAGGATCCCCTAAATACATCTTATGACTTTCTGGATTGAAGTTCTTGAAAAACTCTTAAGATGGACTGGGGGTATCTCTGACCATTTTACCTACCCTTGAGAACTTTTTGCTCCTGCTGTGCTTCCTGGTCCACCCTTGATGTAGAGATTGGTGCCTGGTTTTGTTCCCTTCTGCTATGCCATGCCCTGATTGAGCTGTAACCCTGGGGGGGACACTTCTTTTCTGGGGAGATGTTTGGGTGGATGTTTGTGGTGGTGATGGGGATGAAGATCTGGGGGAGATGGGGGTTCTGGGGGTGGAGGGAGGGGAGGAAAGGGATCAGAATGTATTGTGTCAGTTGTATGAGAGAAGAAAAATAAATTAAGGAAAAAGAATATTTAAAAGATTTAAAAAATATTAGAAACTCAGAGGCCTTCATTGAGGAGCTTGTGAACATTGTTGACCATTATTATATTATGTAAACAACTCCCTGCAGCTACTCCATGGAGATCTGCTTCTCACCTCATCTCAGCATAGAGTTGATCATATGGGAAGCACCTTGATGATACCAGGAATGTGTTGGACAAAACATCCGTCCAAATGTTCCATTTAGACCTTCTAATTGAAACCACTGTTGTTTTACTCTGTATATGAAGTTTCTCAAGTAGTGGCCAGATGAGCTTTGCATTGAACTTTGATACCAGTATCTCTGAAAGATACCATCTTTGTGAGATGACTTCAGAGATTCATTAAATGAATTCTATGTCTTTTCTTTCCTTTTCTGTTCCTTTCCTTTCTTTTCTTTTTTATGTTTTTTTTTTTTTTTTTAGACAGGATTTCTCTGTTGTAATTTTGGCTGTCCTGGAACTCACTCTGTAGTCCAGGCTGCCCTCAAACTCACAGAGATATGCCAGCCTCTGCCTCCTAATTGCTGGGATTAAAGGCATGTGTTACCACCGCCTGGTGAATTCTGCTTTTAAATCACAATCATTTGCACTAAATGTATATAAATTCATATGGCCATTCCTTCCTTCCTCCTTATCCTCCTCCTCTTCTCATCCTCTTCCTCTTCCTCCTCAGAGTTGCCTTGAACTAAGTGGGTAGATTACGAAGGCCTTGGACCTGGTAATCTCCATTCTGAGCTTCTTGAGTGCTGTGTTTACAATGTGCACCATCACACCTGCTATTCATTTCATTATCATTTGGTAAGATACATGCAGGGAGCAATTCTGTTTTATTTTATACGGGAATTGAGTTTTATTTGAAACATCAAATTTGAGATCCCATGAAACATACAAATATGGGAGATATATATTCCTATTTTTATGCAAGAGCTCAGTCCTTGGGGGAAAATTGAATTTATGATGATCTTGAACAAATTCCCTAACTTCTTTGAATGTCAGTCTCTTCTTTGAAAAGAAAGAACTAACATAAACACACACCTTCTTCCAAGAGTGCTAAGGACTGTGAAGTTATTCATGTAAATCATTAGCACAGTACTTGTCATTCAGTAGTACTTGATACATGTTAACTGCAGTTTAATATCACCAATATTTTCAATCTGTCATCAGAGGATGACTATATACTCTGAGAGCACTGAGATTGGATTCTTAATAGAGAGAGGACAGTAGGGGTTAGAGAAGGCTCCGGGGAATGAGAGAGACCCAGGAGGAATCCTGAAGACTTAAGTAGGTAAGTGAAGCTGGGCAGAGGCTGGGGGGAGGGGGAAGGACAAGCATTCGGCAATATTTTTCCTCTGCAAGAATGATGTTCTCCAGATAACTGCAAGACTTATTCCAGCTGGACTTCAGCCAAATGTCCCATTCTCCATCTAATACATACAAATGGGGACTTCTTGCTCTCCCATATAGTATCCTTCTCACGTTATTCTTCTCCTTGACAATGCTAGCATCCTATATTCTACCTTTTGAATTGCCTGTTGCCTCACATATACGACTGGTTATATTTTCATGCTATAAAGCAAGCTAAGAAAATTTTTTGTCGTTGGTGTTTTGTTTTTGTTTTAAACAAAGGAACTGGATGAAGACAAAGAAACCACTCACTTCACTCTCATCTGTCAAGAAAAAAAAGGATGAGATACTCACTAGGGTAGAGATAAATGAGGTGAGGAAACACCTTTGGAAAGAATTTGCTGAAGAGGCAAGATGTGATGATCAAGTAGATAAGAAAGGCGAGTGGAGAGCAAGGAACTCAAGATGATTTCAGCTCCGAACTTGGGCATTTGGACAACCAAAAAGCGGGCAGGAAGCCAAGCCTCCGTGGGATGCTCTACCCTGAGTTCTGAAAAAAGACGTGTGAAGACACAGTTGGATATGTTGGGACCCCCCAATGTCAGCATCAGGGGCTGCATCCCAGGGAGCCTTTTCTGCTGCCTTCCCCCGCCCCTCCCCTTCGCTGCTTCCTTGTTCCCTCTTCCCATTCGTCTGCGTCCCCACTTCATACTCTTCTTTTGTTTTGTTGTTGATTAATCTAAAAAGAAAAACTTCCTGGGCCTGGGTTTTGTTGCTTATTAGGTAGATGATCCCATGAAACACTGGTAGAGCCTTAGAGCTAGTCATAAAAACTGGGAAGGAAATAAATAATGAGTGAGTTGCTGACAAGTCACCATCATCAGCAACTGAGACTTAGTTCTCCTGGAGACCTCTGAGCGAAACAAATTTACAGCAGTCAGACTGACAGCATCTGAATTACCTTCCGACATGTTAGAGGCGTGATCATAGGCCTATCTGTGCTTTGCTAAATCAGAACCTCTGAGGACAGTGACTCCGCACCTAACTTAAGACACACCCAAAACATGGTTCTTATACATAAAAAGGTTTGGAAGCACTGGTTTTAAGCACAGCTTAACTAACCACCACAGAGACCAAAAAGTTGAGTCTATGTGCCCCAGCGTCTTGTTTCTTAGGGCCTTAAAAAAAGAGTATTTGGGAAATGTATGATTCTATCATAATCTTGAATCAACTATGTGTTGTTTTTCAGTACATAATAATGGTGAAGCATGAAATACTTTTCATGACTATACATAAATTTGGCTGAAAAGGTGTGTTTTCATACCACTGTAGGAAAATTTGAAATTAGTCCTATTCTAATTTTTTTCTCTCATAAGATCTTATTCTATCAACTGCTACGTATTTCTTTTTATATTTGTGATCGCTTTTCTTGTGCTAGACCTTGGTATATCTATAAGCACATATATGATGATGTATGCTGAAAAAAGTTAATAGTAACATTATACAGACCAAGCAAATTGAATTCAGGAATGTGTGTGTGTGTGTGTGTGTGTAACAATAATTAATGAGAAACAAGCCATTGGTTGAAAGAGAATAAGAAGGGGCATGTGGAAGTGCTTGGAGGGAGGAAAGAAAAATAATGTAATTATATTACAATCTCAAAAAAGAAAAGAAAAATTAAAAAATTAATAGGCAAAGGTACATGTCAAAGTTGGCCTACCTGAAACACAAACTAAATGACAGACTCATGGACTCTTGAGGGAAAATTTTAAATAATGTTCACTGATGTTCAGGAGAATTGTGGAAACATGCTATATAGGCTTAGAGGTCTGGAATGCAGATGCAAGCTGTTGCTTTAATGTCAACCTAGGAGCTGCGCAAGAATGAATCCGATAGGTCCTTTGTTGTAATTTGAAGAAGAATTTCCATAGACTGTTTGAATGGCCGACTTTGAGAGCTACTTCCTGGCTCATCATATAGACAGTCCCTCAGTTAACAGTTCTAGTGAGCACATTAAGGCTACAGATTTGCAGACAACACTCTTAGGGAGAAATTCTAATACCCGGGATTAAATAACATTTATCCGAACAATTGCTCTAGACTCACTTAACAGGACTTCTTATTCCAGAGTGAGAGAGAACCTCAGACCCAAGAGGGAGAGAAGAAGCCAAATCCTAGAGTGACCTAGAAAATCAGAGGAAACCTCCCTGATATCCCAATACAATCATTTTAATTGAAAGCAAATCTTCCCATCTCATTCCCCCAGTCTTCTCTCTTTTCACTTTTCATTCTCCCTAGGGGATCTCCCCACTCACTGGGCTTTAAATACCACCCATAACTTAACAAATTCCAAATTTGTACCTTCATCGGAGTCATTTTTCTATCCTTTGCTACAGACTTGGATATCCAACTGAGTGTTGATTTTGTACATATCTTAAAAGTCAGCTTGTCTAGGAGGAGTTCCTGATCTACCTCCAAGGCCCCAAACTATTCCATCTGTAGCTGCTCAAGCCGGAAATGTGGGAACTGTCTCTGCCAGGTGTAGAGGAACACTTGGAATCTTTATGTTACAAATAACTTTTTGGTTTAACTGACCAGTCAGTAGAGGTTCATGTTCCCACCCCAGCTGTTTGTTTACGAGTTGTTGTTTACGAGTTGGAATTAGAATGCTTGATGCAGGTGGCTATAACTTGGTTGGGTGCAGTCATTCTGGCAACTGTAGCTTGTCTTTGGGATTGCGTACTGCATGGGTTAATGGTAACTTCTGGCTTCGGGCATAAAAGATGTGAAGCCCTGAGAGTCAGGGTGAGTGTTGGTTGGTGGTTTGTTGTTTGGGTTGTTGTCGTTAGTTAGTATGAGAACATAGGTTGGAGAGATTCGAGCTTAGGACAGCCTAAGAAGAGGCTGTGAAAATTTCTACCTTTTTCTCTTTCTGTATTAAGGCTGCTTGTAAAAGCAGTGAAGATTTCTATCTTTCTTTTCTCCATCCCAAAATGAGGGTAAAATATTGTAGCGTACTGCTACAGCCAGGCCCTTGCCTTTGTTCTCTGCGTCTCTTCAATTACTTAGGCCTTTTGATTCATATTGGAAGCATGCTTTGATTTCCTCTTCTCTCCTCTGTCCAGTGTGTCCTACAATAGACTAACGAGGAATGTCTCGAATGGTCCTTTCAGTAGCCCCTGCTACAATCTTGGCAGTCAGGATGAACTTCTGAAAACAGAACCAATCGTGTCTCTCCAATACTTAAAAATTTTCAGCAATTTCCTGTTGCTTTTAAGATTAAGTTCAAATGACCTAGAAGATCTTCTTGGACATGACTCTCTACCCCAACTCTTGCTTAAATTATTTCCAAGTTTAAATGTTTCTTTCTGCTTTTTATGTTCAGTCCAGGTAAATGCCGAAGAAAGCCTTCCATAATCTTACATTTCAGATTGTCCAGCTCATGATCAGCTCATCTAACTTGCTTCAAAAAAACTATCAAAAGCACAATAATTCTGAGTTATCATTTTATTTATTTATGATCTGTTGCTTGGACTATGTTATGAGTTTACAATGATAGAGACGGTTTCTATTTCGTATTTTCTAATGACATTTTCCAGAGCTAGCTAGAAAGTGAGTGCCCATGTATTTAGTGAATAAATAAGTAAGTGAATGCATGAATGATCCTGGCGCTGCTTAAATCCTAGTGGGAAAAGTGACAAGAGAGAGATATGACAATGTCCCAGAAGGGTCGAGAGAGAAGACAAAGCTGGTTAAGAGTGTGGGAAATCAGAGATGGAGAAGCCAAGACTCTTTTCTTTGATTCTATAGTTCCTAAAAGACAATGGCGAGATCCAAGAATCACCTGCCAGGGAATAGCAAACACTAAACTTGACATTGCTGAATAAATGCCCATTGTCCTGGCAATCCAGGGCTCCTGGAAACTTTGTTGGAACAGCTCCCCACCTAGAACCTTGGGCTTTGTTGCCTTTCCTGGTCACGAATACTGGACAGGCAGCCATGGAAATGGGGCTAGCAGCAGGGAAAGGGGGGAAATAAAGATGTCAATGGGGACAGATGAAGAAGTAGATGAAAATGGAGACGCAAGGGGAAAGAAAGGGAGAGAGTAAGGGAGGAAAAGAGGAAGATAGGGAGTGGGCGGAGAGGAGAGTGAGGTGGAGGTGAGATAGAGATGAAATAAGAAGGGAGAGGAAAGAAGACACAGAGGAGGAGAGGGGAGGTCTTTCTGCTTGAAAGCCCAAATATCTAGCACTGAAAAGCCACCTGGAAATCAATGAGAGCTGATAAATTAACTCAGCATCTCTCTCTGTGCTGAGGTCTCAGTAAATCTATAGTTGTAGAACAACAACAACAAAAACATGATCACATGCCTTATTAGCTCCCATGGATAGGATCTTAGTAATTTTCCAATTTTATCTGTTGGTATAGTGATTTTCTACTATACTTTGTATTCATATTCTTATAGCTTTAGGTTGTTATTATCTTTTTGGGAATCAATATATCTCAGTAACTTTTGAGCTTTGGAGAAATAACCACATTTTTATTGTTATGCCTGTCACATCAACGGGGAATTGGGAATGTTTTAAATATTCATCAATATTTGCCAAATTAACACATAAAAAGAAAAAAAAATAACTGGCCAGGTTCTGAAAGTGACAAGATACTATTTCCAAGAGCATAGTCAATCTAACATTTGAGGCTCCCAACGTTTGCTGGCATTTGTGTACTTCCTAAATTGCTCTTGATTACTGAGGTTAGTCGGTGATCATTTTAATCGGTGGTCCTGTAAATAATTCACACACCTATACTTCAGTGTCCCTTTGGTCCTTAAAATATCCAAGGAGAGGCAACAGGAAGTCATATAAGTTCACAGAGGACCTTAAGCTTATAAAACAATCTTAGGGTCTTGTTGCACTATTTAAAAATAATGAACCAAAGTGGCAACCTCCTCATGTGTGTCTGAATAATAATGTACTTTATTTTGTAACCAAGGTTTTATATATGGAGGGAAAGGGAGATACTTTGAAATTAGACAACCCTACCTTCAATGAGGACCTGCATACAATATGAGATCCTAGAACTAGAACGAGTTTGATGTTACACAGAAAATTTAGTCAAAGGACTTCTATGCTTTTAACAAAATGAAGGGCTGGAAAGCCCACTAAAGTGTCTTTATGACTCCCTAATGATGGATATAGTAAAACACAAGGTTGTGTGGCACAATTGCTTATATTTATTCTACCCTCCTTCCTCTCTCTGTGTGTATGTGAATATATGTGTGTGTGCCTGTGGGTAGACGTGCATATTTGTATGGAGCCAGAGGTAGATGTCAGGTGTCTTCCTCTGTGGTTCTTCAACTTATTTTTTTGAGGCAGGGTCTCTCGCTGAGTCGCCTCTCCCAAGTACTGGGCTTACAGATGTACACTACCATATTTGGCTTTCCATTAATTTCTGAGGGTCCAAACTCAGGTCCTCAAGCTTACATGGCTAACACTTTGCCGACAGAGCCACCTTTCCAGCCAATTTCTTATGCCTAAATAAAGAACAAAGTTCTCTTTTTGCTGCTAGTTTAGTTCTGGCAGTACCTAACAGGGCTAGAGAGAGAGAGGAAAAATGTAGATGCATGATACTAAGATCACCAGGAGATGATTAGGAGATTGAGATGAAGCCCTGAAGTGATAACACTGAGTCCTACTTAGTTTTTTTCATCAATATGGTACAACCCAAGTCATCTGAGAGGAGATTTTCAGTTGGGGGAATTGCCTAGATTAGATTTGCCTGTGGGCATGTCTTTTGGGGATTTGTTTGATTGCTAATTGATGTAGGAGGACCCATCCCACTATGGGAGGCACCATTCCCTAGGTAGATGGTCCTGGGATGTATAAGAAAGCAAGTTAAACATGAGCCAGAAAGCAGCATCCTTCCATGGCTGCTTCTTTATGTTCCTACTTGAGTTCCTGCCCTGACTTACCCCAATGACAGAAGTCACCTGTGTTGTGGAAGTTTATTTTTAATTTAGTATAAAATAATTGTTTCGTTCACTGTTGGGTGAGGCCTAGGTCTTGTGTTTTGTACTGTCTGCAGGTGTTGGATTTCTCTGAGCAATGTTTGATTGCTTATGATCTGCACCTGTGGAGTTCTGAATCAATAAAAACACTTGAGCTCAGATGCTCAGGGATCTACTGTCCAGGATGGCTCTTGCTGTGATAGTGGTTCCCTCTGCTGAGGTCTGGCAGGGTTTCCACCTATGATTATGCCTCTGTGTGGTTCTTGTTGAGACCACACAGTACATAGCAACTACACACCTGCAGGCTGAAACAGACTCATTCCTCCCCTAACTTGCTTTTGCAGAGAGTATTTTATTACAGCAACAGAATGAAACTAACTACAACAGATTCATAACAGAGGAATTTGGTTGTTATGAGAGTCGCATACATGAGTTTGGAAAGTAAGGAACCGTGGTAGATAAAGGAAAGAGAATGAGAAAACATTTAAAAGGCAGATCTCAGCCTTTAGGCTCTTTTTGAAAGATTTTTTTAAAAAAAAATTATAATAACTCCTTACAAATTATATGAAATAGCATTGGGAAGGTGCTAGACTACTGAGTTATATAAGCTGGCATCAATATTTTGTGTATGATGGAATAGGAAAGCCTTCAGTGAAGCTAAACAAAATTCTGTGTGTCTGAGTGTTCCTGTGAAGTTGTAGAGGCAAGAGTCTTTAGCCATCAACTTTTCTGAGTGATTTACTTCAGATCAAGAGGGACGGTTTTAGAAATAGATTGTTGCTTTGATCCATAAATGAGAAACAGGTTGGGGACATGAGGAGAATATCAGTGTATTTGGACCCAGATCCACAGATGTGAACAGGCGCCTTGAGTCAGGGCTGGGAAAGGATATGGTTGAAATTTAGGAACTCAGTTCTACCAATGAAACAGAAAACAAAGTAATCATGTTTAAGGGAAATGTGGAAATGTTGTATGATGCAGACCACAATGAAGAGATGCCTTTCTACTTCTGATGACATCTCCTGTGTTAGCATCATTAAGCCTTATGAATAAAAAAATAATTAACCAAGCATTATACAGTATTGACATGACCTTGGACCATTTCTTCAGGCTCGAGAAATCAGCTGTTGTTCTTGGAATTATTTGTCAAAGAAATGGTCCATAGTCTATCCCTTTGGAAACTCTCAAAATTTTTATAAAATTCCAGTGCTGAAGCTACTACTACTAATATCAGTACAATTGAGGGTGTCTGTTGCTAGACATACTGGCACCGAAAAACTTTAAATCTAAGTTCCACAATTGCTGTATCCTGGTTTATAGCATTTCACAGTATTAAGAATGTCCTCAGCACTTTTCAGATCTACCCTTCCTTTACTACCTTCCACAAATATTCATGTGAATATCACAATAGAGAGTCAGCTACTGTGCTTGGAACACAGATATTCCTTCCTTGGGATTCTAAAAAAAAAAAAACCAACAAAAAAACAAAAACAAACAAGAAAAAAACAAAATCAAGAAACACATCTGAGAAGGTATACTGAAGACACCAACAATACATAAAAACTTTAACCTGGGAGAGTGAGCCATTTAGTGAGGAAGGAGAAGTGTAGGAAGAGAAAGGATAGGGTGGCTACAATTTTCACTGCTATGAGGCGTAGAATCACCTTTCCTCAAAAACGACATCCATTTTCAATATCCTACATTGATCTTTGGTGTGTCCACAAACACATGCAATTTTACCTTCTCGAACCTTATGAATTTTGAGTGAAACTATTCCCAGAGAAAGTGGAACCAGTATTTTACAATGCAGTGTGGGTTTCACAATGTGATTGGTTCAGGGTCTGTGCTGGTACAGCACAGGAGCCTTCCTCCAAGCGTGACATTGTGCTGTACACCAAGTCTGTGCTTTTTCTACCTTCTGTAATTAAGGGAGCCAAGGGTAGGGAGAGCTGCTGGCTTAAAAATGGAAGCAGAGACAGAAATAGAACCTGGAAGTCTAATGCTTTCCCCCACTCTTTCTAAAATTAGAGGACCATTTCATTCCTCCCCCTCTTTATCCCATTGCTCTACCCACTTGTGACTGTTGTTCGCACTGGTGCTTCACAGAAGTTGACTTCCTTGGAAGTAAAAAGGTAGAATTGTGAAAGTAAAGCCCCAGGTTTCCAGCAGCCTGTGTTCTTAAAAGCTTTGAGCAGACCCTCCCTATTGTACAGAGAGATGTTCAGAAAGCACAGTGGAAGCGTTACCCGGAGGGTTTTATTTATACTCCATGAAATTTCACACATTTTGCTTTTGTGTTAAAACTTGGTATTATGACCTGTTAGATTTAAGTAGAATTTGGTCATTTGTAAGACTTTATGAGAATTAAGTGAGATAACTTAGATTGAATGCTTAGCTATATTTTACCATATAGACCTAAACTAAAGGGAAATTAAAAGTACCAGGGTAGGTCTTTCGTTTTAATAATAATTTTATAATTATTAAATAATTAATAATTTAATAATTTTAGTTTCATAAACATTTCCTGTGTAGCTGTTTTCTATGAATAAATGTCCTGTCCTTCAGGAAGATTAGATGGCAACTGAATTACACTGATTGTTCTGTCTGTGTGGGTGTCTTCAAGGCAGAACAGGGATGAAAGCTTTATACCTACCACCTTATTGGTACCATATTTGTTTGATTTGTCTTCAATGTAGTGGACCAATGCACAGTTTTTAGAATTAAAGATGTTTTGAATGAAAATTTGCCTCTATTTCTGTCTGGCTGCATAGCCTTGGATTGTCTTCTTACATTTCCGTGTCCGAGCAGCTTCATAATAACACCCACTTCACAGAGTTTTAAGGCTTACAACCATTCAGTTCGCTGACTTTGGTAGCAGGTGCTCATTTGCTGTATGTGTGTATCCTTACTTGTTTCAGTTTGTTTGCACAGCGTGTATCTAGAGGCACTAGGACAGCAGTATCTAGTGCCATTCATTATGGATTCATGGGAAGAAGTGACTTCGGTGAGTCACTGTGTCTTAGAATCTAGTTTACTATTTGCAAGTTCAAACTCATATTCTCAATGCTCTGAAACTTACATACAGCTGCAGATCAAGTTATTAATTTATCACAGTAAATGTATTTATCTATGCAAAGCTACCTGTTTTAGGCAAGATACGTATCCAGCTGACTGGATTCCCCTTCTTCAGGGTTAGGGCACTCTAACTGTACTACCCTCTAAGGAATGGGGAAAGCATTTCCTGACATAATCATTTCTGCCTGTCTTATCGCCTCTTTCCCTTGAATTCTGTTTATGTTTTGCATTTTCCAAGTCTTCACAGTCGCTACTTAAAATTACTATTTTTTTAAAAAAATCTCAGCATCAAACTGTTCCTGGACTGGTTGATATGATCAGGGGTGTGGTTATCTTTATATGTTGGCTAGTATGACTCACGATTCACCCAGTTCAGTTGAACCAGTAGATTCCTATAGATATATCATTCAGGCTGTTCCATCAGATGATCCGGAAAGAGCATTCTAAGAGCACAAAGATGGCATTTTATATCCTTCCATTTCTCTAATTACACATGAGACTATATAGTGCCAGGAAATTACAGAATAATTGTTACTCAGTTGCAGTTTGTGCAGAGGGAGCCCATAGGCTTATGGAAAAGAAATAGGTGATTATTATTAATTATGATTATGGTATGACTATTGTTTTCCATCCTAAATAGTTTTTATTCAAGAAATGTTATCAATATATATAATATTTGTAGTTTTTAACTGAAACATGTTTCAAAAACAGTAAAGTACACATATCCTGGGTATAGTACACTATAAACTTTTATACAGATGACCTGTGAGGTTATTGCTCAGATCAAAACAGTTCATTTTTAGTACCCTAGAAGGACACTTTATCCCTCTTCCTATTCAACACATGGCACATGCCACACTACAGATTAACTTTATAGTTTACAATTTCATAATAATGGACTTATATAGTATGAATCTGCTCTGTCTTTCTTGGCCTAGAACTATCTGTAAGAATTATATTATTGGTTGTGGCTAGGGGGTGCATCTTTCCTAATCTTAGATACTTAGTTATGTCTAGTTTTAGGCTTTTGAAATATAGCCTCTATGGGCATTCTATATATTTAATGATGTGAGTGTGCATTTGGAGGGCCACATACACAGGACTGGAATTGGCAGGTCACAGAAACATGCATGTTTGCTCTAATATGCACTGATAAGCAGTTTTTCATGAGGATCATCTTTCATTCCATCCAGCTCTGCTTGAGAATTCTAATTGTTTTCTGTCCTAATCCAAACTTGATTTTATTAACTAGTTCTTTCAATTTTAGGTTTTCTCCTGTAGATTTGGTAGTATCTGATTATGTTTTGAATTGCACATTCTTGATGCCTAGGACACACATTTATTTATTGACATTTGTGATCTTTTTTACATTAATACTACTACTACTACTACTACTACTACTACTACTACTACTATAATTATTTGGTTTTCTAGACAGGGTTTCTCTGTTGTAACCCTGGCTGTCCTGAAACTCACTCTTTAGACCAGGCTTGCTGGAACTCACAGAGATCCTCCTATCTCTGCCTCCTGAATGCTGGGATTAAAGGTGTATGCCACCACTGTCCAGCATAGAATTATTTTAAAGTTTTTTTTCCCTGTAAACATTGAGCTTCTTGCTTATTTTTCTTGTTGATTTGTAGGAACACATTATATATCCTAGTTAAAAGCATATTATAGAATATATGTGTTGCATTATCTTCTTTTTAACTCCTTAAAACTAAGATTCTAAGTTGACTCTTAGAATGATGGCTGACTCTTTGTTGAGTCTATAATTCTTTTCTCTCTCCCAGTTTTGAGTTTATCAATTTTGTTAATGTTTTGAAAATTTTTTTGTCTTTTTTGATATTTCTTATTTTTGTTTTAAAATATCATTGATGTCTTTTATGGATATCATTTAATCTTTTTTTTACTAGCAGGGTTTAATCTTCATTTTTACCTTTATATTAAAGGTGTACAATATGGATTTCAAACCTTTTTTCTTTCCTAACACATGCATTTTTTGCTCTGTATTACAGGTTTGAATATATAGTTTTCTCATGATCATTAATTTTTAAATTATTTTTTATATTCTTGTGGTGGTTCATTGATTTTTAGATTATAATTGTATATTGATTATTTAGTTCTGTCAACCTTGTGTATTAGAAGGCTTTTGTTAATTTTTCATTGAAAAATTGATCTATTTGTCCTATAGTCCAAAAATCTCCAGTAGACAGATTTCCATCACACTAGGGAAAAAGTTCCCTCATGCTCTTTGCCTCATCCTAAGTAGATAACAGTGAGCATTTTAATCTATACATGTTGGATACAGGGATAGGGTGTTAGCTACCCACCCTTCACATTCAACTCTCAGCCCCTCATGGTATCTGTATTACAAGTCCTTGATGGTACTTGGTACCAAAAAAATCTGGAGGACATTACTCTGCATAGAATATGTGAATAATTTGGGAATTCTATTGCTCATAAGAGGTTGGGGGAAATGGCAAGGAGTAAATAAGAAAGTAAAAGGCAGAGTGTTAGCTTATCTGATTTATTTGATGCCTTCTCCTCAAAACTATGGCAGTCATGAAAAACTGATATTGATTGTGGAAAGCACAGAAGGTATTGAGTTTCATTTCAAAGTGGTGTAGTGACAGACAAAAGCAATAAAAGAAGACTCGAGATCAGAGATAGAACAGAGCTGGTGGTATAAAACTCTTGGAACTAGCTGAAATATTGAGACAGCAGTCTCTGAGGCCTTGAAAATGGGTAGTTCAACCTATTTCCTTTAAAAAATTTATTTATTTTATGGATATGGGTGTTTTGTCTTCATGCACACCAAAAAAGGGCATTGGGTCTCCCGGGATTACAGTTATAGATGGTTGTGAGCTGCCATGTGGGTGCTGGGAATTGAATTCATGACTCTAGAAGAGCAGCCAGTGCTCTTAACTATTGAGCCTTCTTCTCAGCTCCCTAAACATGCTTTTCTTACCTTTCATTGTGCTGAGAGTAATTAAAAACTTTTATACATAATTATGCCACAAAAGCAGTAATAGAGACACTTAAGAATGAAGAAGAGTAGCCAGGTGTGGTGGCACACACCTTTAATCCCAGTAATAAAAGGACAAAGGCAGTCAGATCTCTGTGGCCAGAGTTCGAGGCCAGCCTCAAGGCCAGGACAGACAGAGCTGCATATGGAAACCCTGTCATACAAAAAAAATGTATAAGAAATGATTGAGATTGTCCATTGGATGAGGGAAACAGGATTTCTTGTAGTTTTTTCCTGTTATACATGAGAGTTAAAAATAAATCTTGAAAAATTATTAGAAGTTATCTTAATAAAATGATTAGGAGTAAAGGACATGTTAGGAAAAGAAAATGTTGTGGTTAAGGATTTGAATGGAGTTATCCTCTAATGGCCAGTTTTCCTACTAGACACCACAGGCTAACAAATAAAAAGTACAATACCAGGTATGGGTTACCTCTTTTGGAGTTGTTAGCCAATGAGTTCCCAAAGACTCCACCAAACGTTGAAGAATATTTTTATTGCTCTTGGTCACCTTCCAGAACTTTGTGTTACCTATTGCTGAAGATACTACATCCTTGAGTCAAAGGGCATGGTGAAATCAAGTTGCTACTAATCTAGAAGAGTCATCCATACTGGCTTATTTTCATAGTTCTGAAAGGTGTTATGACCATTACTGGAGTAGAAAAGTAATCTCCAGTCTTACTTAGCAGTGAACACTGTTCTACAAAACTACAAAAACAACTGCTCTGATAAGATTTGCCTACTGGTACAATAATGACCTTAATGTCATGGAAATAATCAAATGCTTTTTTTTGGGGGGGGGGGAAGTTAGGTCTACTCCAAAAGATAGAACCCATGTCTGGCACTGTTATCAGGATCTATAACCTGTGGCTAGATAGGTCAGAGGCTCTAGAGGAGAACCTACCTATGTTCTTCTAAATGAACATAATATAAAACCAACCCATACTGACTTATCACTATACCCATAGATTAGTGCATCCCTCAACCCCATCAAAGAACGGGGGTTCTTATAGTAGATGGCAACGAATACAGAGACCCATTATATTGGCCAATGAGCAGAGAATAAGAGAATACAGAATGCTTAGCCCTAAATGGGACATTTATATCATACCCCTTCCCCAAAGGCTCAGGGATTATCATAAAAGAGGAGTAAAAACTAACGAGGAAACAGTATTTTCCAGACTCAGCAGGATAGTTGTATACATGAACTCAGCAGTTATGACAGCATACAGATGACCTGCACATGCTCAAGACAAACAAATTCTCAGCATGAAAGGGGAAAGTGAGGACAGTTCCATCCTTAGCTAAGGAGCTGTTGGCAATTTGTAGCTTTCAGCAGAGGAAGAGCTGGGTAACTTTAAGGGTATGTATGACCCCAGTAAGAAGACCATGTACCAGGGGATAGCCTCATACCCAAGAGTCACTGGGCAGTACGAAATGAGTGTAATGGGCTAAAAAAGAGAGAACACAACTTGGGTGGGTAGGGAGGTGGGTGAATTTGGGAGCTGAGGCTGAATATGATAAATATGTTTATGAAATTCTCAGTTAATACAAATATAATTTTAAAATGATATGAATAGGGAGGGCTTCATTAAAAAAGGAAGCCATTCAACCCACTTCTACTGGGGACCATGGGTTGCCATGAAAAAACATAAAGAAACACGTGTTGACTACATTACTAGACTGTATCCTTTAACCAGACTTCATTTCAAATCCTACCTCCACTGGCTTTGAATTATGAAACAATGAGCAAATTATTCGATCTCTTGGGGCCTTGATTCACTCCACCATGAGTAATTTGCTATGAAAATACATAAGGAAACATGTGTTGAGTACTTTGTCCAGCACCCCGAGTATGACAAGATGTGAGCAATCACTGTTTCTTCTACATGGTTGATTTGGTGCAAATGAGTGCATATTATACATTATGTGCGTAGGATAATAATCTTTGTACCTACTGACAGATCTTTTTATGAATCATGGAGACAGCAAGAAACTTTCCCAGCTCTTCTGACAGCAAAGGGTGGGTCTATGACTCTGCATTTCCTTCTTTTGGCTGAGAGGAGTTTTCACACAGTTTGCATAGATTTGCCTCTCTCTTGGGGAGTGGGGGTGTGGTGTTGCTGGGTAGCTACTACTGCCTCACAGCTTTTCTTGGGAAACTGGCCACTCCCTACTGATTTGTTACTGTGCTAAATGGTGTCTCCACCCTTTCTTGCTGGAGCTTTTGCAGCTATTCTTGGAAGGAGACCAGTTAAGAGAGGTCCTTAGGCTCAGAAACAGCTGGGATCTTTAATGATTTGTCAGAAGCTCACAGCTAAGTTCCTACACCCTGAGGTAATGGTGGGGAGTAGGGACAGTCTCAGAGGAAGAGCTGATTATGCAATAAGCTGAAAGCCCCTTTGACATCTGGTGACAGCTATTAAGAGGGCAGCAAGCTGAAGAAGGACACAGGAAAAGCTGGTGAGAGAAGATATTTCTCTCTAGGGATAAGTTGAGGGCAGACAAATGAGATGTGGTGGGCAATGTCCAGTATGGGTGATAGAGGAGAAATCTTAGGACTCCAGGGAATTGCAAGCTCATAATTAGCTGGTCAGAGCAATCAATAGTCATGTCAATTGTCATTTGCTTGCAAATTGCACACCTGGTATCTTTCAGAAAAACCTGGCCACAGACATATTTTCTCCTCTGAAAGTTATGAACAAGGATAATGTCCATCACCCTTACTATCCTCAATCTAAGAATTCTAACACGGGGTACACAGGGCCTATCAAGTTTATAATGGAGGTAGTGTTAGGTCTCAAACCTAGGACAAATGGCTGAGAAGCCTATGAAAGTGGACCTGGCTGACAGGTTCTCTCAGCATTTCTCAGTCCCTACCTGTTACAGGGTCCTCCTTGTTGGCATATCTTGCCTCCGTAACCTGAACTCTCCAGCACAGGGGACTGAGTTGCTCTTCCTCACATAATCCAGCCATTTTTGGTTACCTGACTCTTTTTGCCTTCTTGGCTGCTGCGCCTGATTCCCCTCTCCTCTCTCCCTCTCTCCTCCCTCCTCACCCTTAGTCTAGATCCTTCCAGATATCTGTGGCTATGCTCTCCCTCATATCTCCTGAGCACTCCTTCTTCCCTTTTATCTACAATAAACTTTCTCCTCCACCATACCTAGAAATAGTCATGTCCTTTTTTTTTTCCATTCAGACCGGAGGAGAAGTGGCATTTCCAATGCCTGTTTACATGATTTGAAAGAAGAGTAGTAGCTCACTAGTGAGCTCGGTTTATACTATGAGATTTTCATGATCAGAGATTATCACTGTGTATTTTTAGTGGCTTGTAAGTTGTAAAAACTCAGCTTTAAACAAGAAATGTGTGTGCGCGCATGTGTGTGTGTGTGTGTGTGTGTGCATGTGCATGCTTGTGCATGTGAGTACATGTGTATGTAGAGGTCAGAGGTTGACAGAGAGTGTCTTCTTCTACCCTTCTTTACCTTGTCCTTTGAGACAGGATCTATTTCTGAATTCAGAGTTCACCAATTGGCTACACTGAATGGCCAGTGGGTTTCAAGTCCAACTCTCCTAGGACTCCAGCATGCACTACCTACCATGTCCAGCTTTTCCATGAGTGTCTGGGATACAATTTGGGTGCTCATACTTATAAAGCAGGCACTTTACTGACTAAACCATCTCTTGAGCACCAGTAAGAGATATTTAAGAAGAGATATTTACTGAGAGGGTTTGGATTTGAGGCATGTTGTGTCACTTATTAGCCACATGACCTTGGAATCTCTGCTTCCTCACCGTGCAAAGCAAATGATAATATTTATCTCTTAGTTCTGTGGTAATACTGGATAGCATTTGGGAAAAATAATTACAAACTATAAAGTTTTGTAGCCATATTACTGAGATTTCTGGAATGTTAAAAATACCAAGAATACACTAGAGAGAAAAGCAGAGGAAGGCACTGACCACAGCGAATGCTCAGGCAGGACAAAGAGATTGAAGAAATCTTGGAGTGTAGTTTGGTAGAAGCAGGTTAGGGCATGGAAACAATAGTATTGTTTTAGCCTCTTATCAGGAAGTTTGAACCTCTAAATAAACAACCCTGGGCAGTTTTTGTTTTGCTAGAAAATACTTGTTGAACAAGTACTGGAAAATTGGGAAAACCAGGAACTCACAGACCTTATGGCTCTTAAATTGTTCAAGGAGCCTTTCCTTTCAATGGCTGGAGTAATCCAGTGTCTTCTGGGAAGTTGAAGACTAACCCTGATCTCAATTAAAAGATAAATTACTTGATTAATTACCAAGTGTTTCTTGACAAGTTGATGAGGGCCAGTCAATAAGGTCAACTTGAATTTCTTTCCTGTCACTAAGGCATGCTTAAAAACCTTTATGTGACTTCTCCAGGGACTTGCTCCAGGTACCCTGCATTATAGGCTTGAAATAGGAAGTAAAGCAGCTCCCCAAATCTCTGGGTGCCCTTTTACTCTGTTTGGTAAAATTTGAGCCATTTCAGGGAGGGTCTAATTCAAATGCAGACATTAAATAAAAGCTTTAAGGTAACTAGAAGACAACAACAGAGACAAGCATGTGGATAAAAGAAAGTCAGACCAGGCTCCGTAAATCCCAAATCCAGTCAAGAATAAGACTATCACAATTGAGCCAAATTTGAAGTAAGCAAGCTTTAATTAAATACTGGCCAGGAAGATGGACTCTGACTAGGTCCATTCTGAGGTGCCCATGGAATGAACCTGCTACCTGGCCTTGAATGGCCTTGAATCACTTGGCATAGTGTTTAAAAAGTCAAAACCTGTAAGATATTTCACACCAGGTCCAATTAATAGCATGCATCTATCCTGATGTACTTCCTGTCCGGGTTATCTCCCACCTACAAGTGACCAAGCACATCTGGTGCAGTAGGGTCAACTAAACACTCCTACCCAACAATTCAAGAGGTTATATCCTTGGGTAAGGGAAATTCAGGACTATCTCACTTGAACAGCCCCACCTAGCATTCCAGGAAGTTATATCCTTGTTTCATAGAATTACTTAGGCAGAGTAATTAAAATTTAAAGCATAACTTTTGCTCTTACAGTTTCCAGAAAAAGCTTTGGGTAGAATAAACCTATGAGCAATCATGAATTATAGGACAGTGGTAGATATATTTTAAGTTTATATACAATCTTCTGGAGTATCACCTTTTTTTATGGGGGCTTATGTAGAGCTTTCTCAGCTAGTTCTATCCTATTTCCCAGAGGTAGAAATGTGACACAGGTACGTCCAGTAAAATCAATAAAATGCATAGACCTATCGGCTATCACAGTTGAAGTATATAGGTATTTGTCCCATGTTTAACCAATCAAAATACTCTCTGACCCATTTTGATATAGATATCTTAGAACATGTTCTTTGTTTGGCTACTATTTTTTGCTCATTCAAGTCTTAGGCAACTGAAAGCTACGATGAAGATACACACCTAAGACGTGGAGAGTAACTCAGACAGCTCTTATGATGTCTTTTTAATGTCTTGACAAATCATATCTGAACAACTCATTGGAATTCCCTATTATAAGATGCTGAAATATCTTGTTGCATAGGTGAGTTTATTAAGCTTATGCTGTTTGCAATGAAAGGTCAAAGATAAGCAGCTTCTCTCCTTAGTAACTCATAGTAAGGCACTGGGCATTTAGGCATGAATTACAACCATTATTGTAGATTCTGGGTTGTTATTAAGATTCATTTATCTATCTATCATTCAGTAAATGTTTTCTGAATTTCATTCATTAGTCAGATGTTATGGATGCAGAGATTATTATGATACACTTGTTTACTTTTGGAGACATCATATAGTAGGAAAGCAGCTTACAAACAAAACGTTAAAAATCAAAAGTGGTTTTGAGAGTAAAGAGTATGATGTTTCATGCTTACAAATTACCTCTAAAATTTTATAAGAATACAAAACTCTGATAAATATGTCTGAACTATGTTTCTTGCTAATACTGAGTTTGCTGTTGAGATAAGGATGTGTGTAATTGTTTTAATGACAGGCAGATGGTATGGTCAGCTCAGAAAAAGGGAACAGTCCAGATAATTGTCATCCAACATGGGAGAATTCATAGACAATACTGCTCCTGAAGGGAATTTTCACTGTGAGGGATGAGCGGAAGTCTGATAGGTTATCCATGATGCAAGTATGGGTCTTAAACTCTATCAAATGTCAGACTAGTATGAAGGTGAACAAGCAATACTTACCAAACAGGCCAGTCTTATCCTAGTGACTAGGCACATTTCAGCAGAGGCTGTAAAAGAACTGAAATTGGAATTAATAAAGCCTGGCTGGATAAGTCACAGATCTCCAAATATCTCTACACTTAGTCATACTTAGTTTTATCTGCACAGTAAAGACCCAAACTTTCTGCCCCTTAGGCAAGAGAGATATGTTTTTTTGTCTGTTGGATGACTAAATATAACCGTTCTTGTACTAGCATGGTTTTCTCCATGGGTTCAAGAACTTAGGTTACTGTTATGGTGTCAGTGCTGATATTTCTTCCAATTCATATGTTGGAATGTAATTCCTAAAGTGCATAGTATGAAGTGGTACCAAGTCTGTAAAATGATTAAATCATAAAATTGGAATTAGATTCCTACCTTAGAAAAGAAACAGAGTGAGCATCCTTATCTAATCAAACGTGTGAGCTGCCAGTGAGGTCACCACCTATAAAACAAAGACGGCACCTTCACCAGACACAAGATCTTTTGTCAGGTTGATTTTACCTGTGAGCCACAAAGGTCTACTGGTTTTGTATTTATCAGTCTAAAGCATTTTATTATACCAGTAAGAATAGACTGAGACAGCTGTTGTTATATTCTGGTCTGCTTTCTAGAGGTTAGTGTTCTTGCTTACATTCACCGAAATGGCTCACTGCTAAGCCTGAGTGTCAGACACAGGAAATAGGACATATACGGGAAGTAGGAAAGAGAAAATGGAGAATACACACTTCTCTCCTATGAAGGCCAGATCTAGATGTGCATTGATCACTGCTATTTAGTCTTGCTAACTCAGTCACATGGGGGAGGCTAGCTACAAAAAGGGCTAGAAATGTGCCTTTACTATGTGCATCCATGCACATGCAGGGATTCTACACTTGAGAATAAGAAAATTAAATTAAGTTTATTATTATTATTTTTGTTATTATTATCATTTGGTTTTTCGAGACAGGGTTTCTCTGTTGTAACTCTGGCTGTCCTGGAACTCACTCTGTAGTCCAGGCTAGCCTCGAACTTACAGAGATCTGCCTGCCTCTGTTTCCCAAGTGCTGGGATTAATGGCATGTGCCACCACTGCCCGGCAGGAATTTTTTTTTTTAAATAAAAATAAAACTTTAGGACACAGGCAGTCTCTGTCTCTGTTACAGTCTCATTTCCTAGGAGCTAACAACACAGACATACTTGCATGGAGGTTGGTAGTTGTCACTAATCTACTTTTTTCTTTCAACTTCACCCATTAGCTTAATAATGAAATTGGGAGAAACAGAAGAGATGTGCCAAATGCTCTTTTAGCAACTTTCCACAGCAAGTTAATCTTTACAGCAGCATAGAGAAACTGGCAATGCCATTCTAATTTAGTGATAGTCCTGTTAGTCAGCATTGTGTCACCTGCCCAATTTAGCTCATGGTTTGAAAGGTTCATTATCTAATAGCAGATAGGAATTCCCATTGTGTTGGTCTCTGGTGACGGTGGTAAGGTTGGTGAGTGATAGTAGGAGAATAGGTGGGAACAAGGGATTACATTTCAGAGAGAGAGAGAGAAAGAGAGAGAGAGAATGTGTGTGTGAGTGTGTGTGTGTGTGTGTGTGTGTGTGTGTGTGTGTGTGTGTGTGAAGGAGGAAAAGGGAGGTGGGGAGAGGTTGAGGGATAGGGGAGGAGCACTTTCCACAAGACTACCCTCAGGACCAATTCTCCAACACATTGAACACCTCCAGATGGTAGTAACTGTGAACTAAGGTTTAAAAACTGCAAGTAGAAGTGATAAATTAAAAATGTGACATATTACAAAGATCCAGCTACCTTACATTTATTAAATATGTAACACACTTCATGATTGTGAACTGAGTCTCCATGATCCTGCCAGATAAATAGTTTCTTTTATATATGAGGTTACCAAAATTTGGGAGACGAACCTACATTTGACTTTAACTATAAAGGCCCAAAATATTTCCATTTGTACAAATTTAGTACATTTTGCCACAGCTAACAAATTTATCTTGTGAATTGATTCATTTATTGATTTACCAATTAATTAATTACTTAATTTCAACAGTGAATTTTAAGTGCCAAAGAGGTATTAGTGTAAGCTGCCCTCAGGGTTCACATTCTAGGTAGGGAAACAGTCACTCTGTGAAACAAGCAGACTCATTATATGCTTATTTTGACTTAGACTTTTTTTTATTACAAAGGAAAAGAAGTATAATGATTGCCATTTATAGTGCTCAATACATATTGAATTAATAAAAAGACTTATCCCTAAGCGACACAACAATAATGAATTCAGATTTGGAACAGTATGAGTTTTGGGAGGAAGGGTGGAACATTTTGCTATTGTGACTATCTATAGCTTTAAACCAAAAGATTGTCTCTGTATGAGCTGAATGTGGATTGACTATTGGACACAGTTACAGTGTCTCCATGTCTTCCACGCACAGACATTCTTCTCTGTGCACAGAGGCTGCTCTCAAACCAAGGACATGTGGAGCCCAGGCAGGAATCAGGACACGGAGCCAATAGCTAGCTTATTAGCTCATTTCTTGGCTATCTTGAAGCAGCAGGATTGCCCTTTCCTGCTAAAAATACTGTTTGCTGTTTCAGGGTGACAAAGGAAACATGAAAAAAAAATCAAGGACCACTTAAATACATCTGCGGTGAATAATCCTTGCGTTTAGAAATGAACACAAGGCGTTCTGGAGTCAGATGAGCCCAGTGTGAGGGAAATGCTGCTGGACACTGTTTATCACCTCTCTGCACTCTTGCACTTCACCTCCTAGCTCTCGCCAGGGGACCTCTGATTAAGTATCCAGCTGAGGTGAATCTGTGCTGGAGCTGAGGGTAACATGGCTTTGTGATGAAGATTTTGTTAAGGAAGAAGGTATGGTCCACATGTGGACAACTTGAGGGAATCAGTTTGCTTCTCACACTCTGTGAGTTTTGCAGATCCAACTCAGGTTGTCAGACTTGGTAGCAGGTGCCTTTACCTGCTGAGAAGTCTCTCTGCTTCTTTTCTATTTATTTACTTTAATTATTTTTAGCAAACATTTGTTTATGTATTATTTATTTATTTGTTTGTTTGTTGTGTATATGAACTTCCTTTCATTTCACTCTTTCTGTTTCAACACACAAACATACTTTTGTCAAAACAAAACAAAAAGGTATTTATGTTATAATTCTTGGGCCCAAGCTCATCTCTGTGTGGGGTGCATTTCTCTGAGTGCGAGTAGGTGCATGTAAATTGGATTTCCTGAATGGAAACAGGTAGGTGATTTGGATCTAGGAAGCCATGGAAGAAATAGACAACCAAGGTCTTGGGTTATTTAGAAAGGTAGGCTTAGGGTTTTCATGGAATTCAAGCAGAATTGTCCTGCAAGAGGAGTAGAGAGACAATCTGGGGCTTAAATAGATAGCATAGAATAGTCTTACAAGACAGTAAGAGTGTCCGAGAGCTTTAAATGCGAGCAATACCAGGGGCACCAGGGTCAGAGATTTGTGCTTGTCCCTCACACTGAGCATCCCACCAGTACGACAACTGCAGGGAGAGGACTCCAGCCACCACTGTTGTGACGACAGTAGCAAAAGTGATGTCTATGAAGAGGCCATTGCTGTGAGGGCATCTTCAACCTTCATCATCACCAAGCTTTTATTTTGAGGCATCCACGGCAGCAAAAGCAATGGCTGTGGCCCAAAGGCAGGTAGCTCTTTCTCTTTTTAGTACCTATAAGCTCCAGGTACTAGGATGATCTAAATAAAGATGTGTACGTGTGTGTCGGAGCCCCAACTGTTCCTTACATGGCACTTCCTTGCAGCCACGGAGGATGGGGTTCTAAGCTAGCTTTTATCTAAATTAGAAAAAAAGGGAGAAATGTGATAGTTCTTGCACCTGCATGGAAAGAGCAAATCCATGCCTGATATAGATGTGTTTTTTAAAAACACAATGAGAGTGAAATCACACTGTATAATGTATCATGATCATTCCATGGTGCTAAATATTCTCTTGCAGCATAATTTAAAATAACTTCATAGTAACTTACGTATAGACAAAATACAGTGTTTCCAGTTCTCCTTAACTAAATATTTGACTTCTGCTACTTGCTATCATATATGTAATATATACATATACATAAATACATATCATACAGGTACAATAGATACTGTTAGTATATATTGACTTTTGTTGCTTTGTACTTTAGCTCACATCTTTTATTCTTTCTTTAAGATTTTTGAAAAATCCTGAGTCAAAAGATTTACTGAGTTGTAAAGTTTTAAACTCTTGATACATATCAATAAATTATCGCATAGAAAGGTAGCATCAGCCTCCTTTTACCAGAAGGAAAGTGATAGGAAGTTATACATTTCTTGGAAGTTTCTTGAATGCTGGGAAGCAACATTTCTTAAGTGTTGGCAGTGAGACTGGTGAATAGTG
The DNA here is from genome assembly GCA_026225945.1 of Cricetomys ansorgei. Classification (NCBI taxonomy): domain Eukaryota; kingdom Metazoa; phylum Chordata; class Mammalia; order Rodentia; family Nesomyidae; genus Cricetomys; species Cricetomys ansorgei. The sequence goes on along the minus strand of JAMJFZ010000199.1, from coordinate 51,449,092 downwards.
GCACTGTCATCTTTTGACACCGTTTAACAAAAAAGGAAACGAATTTCTCACCTTAGTTTCAGACCTTCATTTAACGTATAGGCCTGATTCTCCTCTGTCAGTCGACGTTTGCTCTGCTAAAGATACAGCATAAGTGGTGCGGATTTCTGGTTAGATGGATGCAAAGGGGAGGGCAGGAGCGAGAGGAGGCAGCAGTGGGAAGCACCCTCAGTGTTTACTTCCCTCTGACAATCCCGTGCTATTGAAGAGAAGCATTGGAGACTAGCTACTTGTTGACCATATGCACTTGGAGGGCTTACTTCACTCTGTGTCTCATGTTCTTACCTGAGGAGAACATCATGTCCACCTCACTGGCTTGTTGAAGGACCAAATGGGACAGTTCCTTATGTACTGATGACAGCACTGGATGCAGACCAAGACCTGCGGAAGTGTCACTTGTTGTCACTGCTATCCCAGTCTTATTCTGCGGAACTGTCTATTTATGTCATTTGTCCGTGCTGCTACATGCTGTTTTAAAGATGTGCGGGTGATTTTCATATGTTTGTTTGTATTGTGTTCTGAAATGTTTTGTCACTTGCATGTGTAAGCTAGATACATATGTCTATTTCCCTTATGTAGATTGAATATGCGTGATACGATTCCTAGGGCAGCTGGAAAAACATACCACAGGCAGTTTTGGTTTCTACTGAGGCCTTGTTCTTTTGCCAATATCACCTTGTCACTGAGTCTTACTTAGCTGTCCCTCTGTTTATACTTGCTCTTTGCCTCTCACTGTGCACCCAGTGTCTTCTTAGGAGGGTACCAGCTCCTCAGAAGGGAGTGAGAGCTGCCCCAGTGCACTTCTTTTTTAATATTTGCCTCTTTTAAGAAACTGTATCTCCAAATGTAGTTACATTCTGAGAACTTCAACATACAAATAGGAGAGAGGACCTAATTCAGTTCCTAACCCTGGAAAGAGCTATATGCTTGCATATACATACATACATATAGAATAACGTTAAAGCACTTATGCAGTATTCAATTCCACACAGCAATTATTCGCATTTTAATTTAGTTAGATCTAGTAGCTTAGCTGAGTTTCATACTAACAGAGGCTTCTAGAAGATTTTAATACAAGTGATGTGTTAGAGAAATGTTTTTAAGGAAAACTATCCATGTTTTGAGGGAACTAAGATGGTAAAGGGGAAGAGAAAGGCAAGGAAGAAAGGAACTCACGGAGATTTTCATCCCACAGATTTCAATGTCAGAGGCCCCCATTTGTGGTAGATATTTGTAGTAGACATTTGTAGTACTCTTGTGGAGCCTGGAATGTTACATTCCCAAGATGGAAGGGATTCTAAGGATTTCTTCATGCCTACACAGCAATTAGAGTGTGATTTTTTTTGCTTTATTTGCCCCCTGAGATTCAGCCAAGTGGTCCAGTTTTTACTTATATTTTCTTCTAGTACTTTTGTCATGTTTAAAATTCAGACTTATTTATTTTTATTTAATGTATTTGAGAGCTTTGCCTGCATGTGTGTATGTACTGTGTGTGCGTTTGGCGCTCTTCAGAATCCAGAAGAGCTGTAAGATTTCCTTAGAACGGAAGTTACTAATGGCTGCAAGCCACCTTGTAAGTGCTAAGAACCAAACCCAGTTCTCTAGAAGAATTGCAAGTGTTCTTAACCATGAGTCATCTCTCCAGCGCTCTCCCCCTCCTCTTTTTTCTCTTTTCCTTTAAAAGAATACTTGAAATTAAAATTTCTATATAAAAGATTAATATAGTCCCAATGCTTAATGATTTCTCTCAACACCTATCAGTGAACTAAAACATGAGGGTCTCACGGGGCCAGAATAAACAGAAAATGACTGCATAGTGCCCAGTTGAGTGGTAACAGTGGAGCATGAAGGTCTTTGGTCATAATTTATCTTCAAAATTTCTTATTGGCTATTTTTGGTTTTAAAACAAATGTTCAATCCAACCCTAGTTTTAGAATTAGCAAAGATTAAAAGAGAAGTAATGAAACCTGGTGATAGGTGAGGGAGTTTGCATCTGGCTTTGGCATTCACACTTACCAATAGGCTCTTGTATCACTATGAAACGGTTTGCTCTCAGGGACAGTGTCTGGTCCTCCATCTTCTGGAACTGAGACTTTGGCAAGATACTGCTTTCCTCACTGTGGCTCTGGGAAGCATCTAGAAATCTCTAACTTTTCAAAGCTTATTTTCATTATTTTTAATTATATGTAGGTGTATGTGTCTGAGGGGATTTTCTTCTGAGTTCAGGTACCTGTGAAGGCCAGAAGTGTCAGATTTCCTGGGCCTGACCTTACAGATTGTCTATGACACTTGACGTGGGTGTGGGAAGCTGAACTTGGGACCTCTAGAAGATTAGCGAGTGTTCTTAACTGCTGAGCCACCTCTCTAGCCCCAGAATTTTGTGATTTGTGATTTAAATATTTCCCAGCTGACTTTCAGATTCCCTTCATTCTGGAGATGTCTGTGCCCAGTGATTTCATTTTCTTCCTTCAGGAAAACTCTGCCTTGGCTACGTGTGCCTTCCTCCCTGGCGAAAAGATGCATTCACCCGTTTGTTTTTCTGAAACGTTGAACTCCTTTGGCAAGTAACTTTCTTTCTTTCTTGGCAAAATCCTGCTGAGTCCTTAGTTGACTTCTTATTCCTTTTACACTAGAAAAAGAGTTGTTCTATTATTTATCTTAACTTCTCATAAAATCTTCATTTCCTTCTCTGGTTCACTTTTCTTATCGTTTTTGGTCCACTCCCTTCACTTCCCAGTAAACTTCTCCTTTCCCCCGGGGGCAGAGTCCCCAGTGTGTATGCTTTTATGACTCTAGTGGCTTTTTCTTATCTCTGATTACTTCACATTAAATTAGCTCAGCCTGACTAGGGGCACTCACACACATGATTGCATTAGTGGCTCAGTGACCTTAGTGGGAAGGTCTCCTACTATTGCTGATGAATTATCTGAAAAATGCTGACTTCAGTTTAGTGTGTGACCCAAGCCAGGGATGGGAGAGGGGCATATCTCTGACTTCAGACCTGTAATTTGCTTGCTCAGTTAGTTGCTCTGTAGCTAGTGTAACAGGAACTAAGGCCTCCTGGCTATAGCAGAGAAGGAACTAGGATGACTCTCCCTGGTGAGTGTTGGTAGGACAATGGTCAGAGAGCTTGGGAATTTCCAAAAAGAAGAGATGGCTTCTTTGAAGCAGGCTGCATGTGACTTTGTCAAAATCACAGCCAAACAAACAAACCAATAATGGAGTGATGGTCTCAGGCCTTGCATATCAGTGTTGTACGTACAAGGCAGCAGGCATTTTTCCTGAAGCCACCTGGCGTGCAGCTCTAGCTGGATAGATGCATTTGTAAGAGAAGATCGGTACTGTCCTTTAGATCCAGTCTCCAACAGTTAGGTGTGTTTTACTCACTCTTTCACTCATTGCTACATAACACTGGGTCAAAAGTGTGAAGTAGATAGTTTCTCTCTGCGCATTCCACTTCTTCCTCCATCCTCTTACTTCTGCTCCTGCTAGGCAGCCGTGTTTCCCATGCTCCTCCCCGCGGATACCAGCACAGCTTCCCTCAAGCCCGCTGCTTCCTCAAGGTGTGTTCCTCTGTGAGTCGGTTCCCACAGAGCCCAGATGAGTAACTGCCTGTGTGATCTATTTTATCAGTCACCTAAGGTGTTATGATATGGTAGACTTAACTCAGCAATGGGTTTCCAATATGGAAATTTCCAGCCTTAGGGGAAGTGTTTGTAGAAGATTTGTAGGGGGGTCCGGCATTTGAGGCAAGTTAAGGGGATCAACGGAGAGTATGTAACTGCCTACTTTCAAAGTATAATTTTCAAATTAAGTTAGGGGGTAAAAAAAGGCTTTCATAAAAAATATAATGAATTCATGTCAAAATGTATTCTGTTCATTAGTGAGGAAACCAAAAATACGGCACAGAAAACTCAAGGAAAAATGGAAGAACCGAGTATTTATAGACAATGAGAAAAAGAATATGAAACTAACATTGGTGACTACTAGATATGATGCAAAAGTGTGCAATGTTGAGCAATAAAACCATTACCTTAGGGGTTGTCTTTATTGCTGGGGAAAAACTGTGTGTACCAGATAAAAAGGTGCAGGTTAGCTTGCAATGGGTTGAGTTCTAATCAACACCACAAAAAAGGTCAAACAAAGGTCTATTTCCTAAGTAGTGAAGTAATATTTGATTGATTCTGGGTCACAATATTGCCAATGTGGGGACTCTGAAGAAGACAGCTTTTGTTGTTGTTCAGAGAGAGAGAGAGGGAGAGAGAAAGAAAGAGGTGGGGAGAATATGTAGGGAAAGAAACATAAATGTACATGTGTTTATATATCTATCTATGGAAATATGTAGAAACAATAAAAAAATCTGTTTGTGTGTTACAAACACACAAATGCTACTTCTCTAACAACTTCTAACGCAGCTTGTTAGCTCACAGTTACTGGTTCCTCCATGCTGCCCCAGCTTCAAGTGGCTGGAATACAATCTGGTATCAAAGCTGGTCAAAGCCAGTCTTGATAATAACCTTGATCTCCTTGAGGAAGGGAGATTTTTCTGTGAACTAACGGGAGACTCTTTTATGCGGTGAGGAAGGAGTTTTAGGATAGCTTTCAGAGTTCCTCATTCTTCAGGCTTCATCTCCACAGACACCTGTGCCATCAGCCTTCTCTATGATATGTGTAGGACACCCCATCAGTTCGGCATTTGCTGTTTGTCTGGCAAAAAGAACAAAACCCTCAAAGTTATGTGGAAGGGGAAGCCTCTTTGGGAAATCCAGTGTCCTGTTAAGGTACAGTGGGATTTGAAAAGTGAACCTAGAGGCACATGCCAGAGGAAGTTCTCACACATATAGCCCGAGCAAGGCAGTCACATTCCACCAAGACCACAATTTCTAGCTGAAAAAGCAGGGCTCACTCTCTTCTTGGAGGAATTTCTTAAGACTTCAGGTACCACGGTCCATTAAGTTTTTAAGTTTTCCTCAGATGATATGATTTCACCTCCTCACTGTACTTCTATCATTTCTAGTCATCAGTACATATTAGGTACCAGCCTCAGTTTTCTTCAAGGTCTTTATTCTCTGGCCTAGATTGTAACAGTGGCTCTGGAATGCTATTACCTCAGTAAAGATAGAATGAGAGGAGAGTATGAAAGAAGTTCTAGACACCCAGAGAAATATTTCACAGAGAGAGCCCATGGGTGTGAGGCCCTGATCTTTTTGAATACCTGCTGAGCACTACACCTGCTTTCTTCAAAATCTGCACCCAGTGTATGGAGGCTCCTGGAGTTGCCTCAGAATTTAGGGGAGGCCACATGATGAGCTGTCAGGCACCCCTTCCCAGAATCATCCCACATTTTATGATTTCATGCTTGGCTCTTGAGTGAGGTTTCACTTGCAAAACTCAAGCCCAAAACATTTTAATAACCCTTTAGCATCCTAATAGCAGGACTCATTTTGTTTTTTAGCATTGTGCATCGTGGTCATTCCCGTCTCATGATCAGCTACTCTCAAGGCAGAGCAATGTGGGCTTGTTGCTGGAAATGTGAAGGGAAATATGAGACAGGAAGCCATTGCTGCAGTGACTGGCTTGCCTTTCCAGGTTGTAGAATCGCTGGATCCTCTAAATCCTCCCCAGAGACCAGAGCTTGGGACCAACTTGACTAGGGCGATTCTTTCTACCTGGCAAGGGCAAAATGAGAACAGTACAGAGCCTTGGAACTGAGGTGACTGTCAGTCCCTACTCCAGGTTCCAAGAAGCGTTCTAACCTGGGCTGAGTCCCAGCCTAATGCTTTGTGCTCCAGAAGCACATGCTTGGTATTCATTGTAAAAAATGCAATCTTTCCTCCGTCACTGACAGCTCATTTGCTCCATGTGTGACAGTTGGAACTTTAGGCCATCTATGCTGAGGACAGCAGTTGACTGTGAAGTATATCCTAATCCTCCCTACTGGCTTCCCAGAAAACTTAAATCATTTTATTGCCCTTATACTCCAATCATTCTGAATCATCCGCTCAAAGAACAGCTTCTAAGATCAGAATGAAGTTCAAGGCACCACAGTAAGTGCACCCGTGACCATAGCAGGGGATAAAATTCTGATTAGAGGACCTCAGTAGAAGAGATAACATTTTACACTCTAATCTACTAGGCAGGCACTGATATCCTCATCTAACACACAATAAACTCAAGGATCTGCTATTTAAGTTGCTCCATGTTGCATGGTGAGAAAATGGAAGAATGGATTAAAACTCATGTAGCCTGGTCCCAGATCCCCACTCTGAAGCACCAGGATGCACCACTCATTGTGAACAGGCACTGTAAGAAAGCAATTATAATTAATTATAATTTTTATATATATATAATTAATATATAGAAATGATATAATTAATTAACTGCAAGTTAATAGCAGTTCATAGACTAACATGGATGCTTCTTGCTATACAAATAACACAGTAAGCACTGAACTTAATTTGCTATTGTATAATTTTCTTTTTAACCAAACACAAGTAAGTGGAAGATTATCATAGCTTCCCCAGGCATTGGACCAATGTAAATAAAAGGTTAAAATATTGAGCAATGACCCTGTTGTGTCCATGGCATAATAGTTAGAGATATGTAAAGATCGTGATAAATATTGATATGTTTTGTTGTCATTTCTAATTCATCTAATTTTACTTGACAGGTAAGAGACTTTGCCAAAACTTTCAAGAATTCAATTGAACAGTGACTCATTTCTTGTAAGTATAGCGCATTTTTAATACCATGCTGGCTGTTTGGCCTTTTCCTCTCTAAGTTGTGGGATTATAGTACTTTGATGGGATGATAGCTTTGGCCACTTGCAGGGTTAGTTGTCCTAAGCATCATCTGGGGACAGGTTTTCATTGTGATGTTGATAGCAGGGTCCAGGTTTGATGTACATGCTGAGAACTCAGGTCACACTTGATTGATGGCCACAGCAGCCCAGCTAATTTGGATATGGGAACTTCCTGCCTTCCTGTCATGCCAGACTGTAGCCTGGGCTTTATTGCTTGTCCCTGCCCTGGTGGAAAGTACAGTTTTGAACATAAGCTCCAGTCCAGCTAGGTGCTGGGAAATAATTGGAGCTGGAGCTTCTGTTGGATTCACACCGGCAGAATGACCGAGGGGTTAACAGATATAACTGTTAATAGTCACTGAGAGCAGCCATGGCTCCCTGGAGGCACAAAAAGGCTCACACAGGAAATCAATGTGGCAGAGTTTAGCCTGTTTCTAGCATTGTCCCTTTCTGCCAAGACTAGATAACGGGAGGGATGTCTCTGGAGTACACTATTAATTTTACATGGAGAATTGGAGTTGAGACCAGAGCAGCCAACGCATGATCTTTCTTTCAAAATGCCTGGATGAGAATTGAACCTATTGAACAGTGGGGAAACAGAACTGTAGCTGCTGATACTGCCTCATGCTACCTGAGTGTTGGAGTGCCTGAGTAAGGTGGGCATGGTTTTCTACCCACAAACTCACTTCTGCTGGCTTTCATGATAAAGTAGAACTGAGGAGTTGTGGGTACACAACTAAAGGAGTTTCACATCTGGAAGAGAAATAACTTCAGTGCTTCATTCTTAGCAGGGGACACTTTGCTGCACAAATTACCCAAGTGCTTCCAGCCAGTCATGCCTTGTCATCTAGATGAGCCACTGTTCAATGCACTCTTTGCAGCTCTTTCTGTCTTACCATTCGCACTATTTCGGACATCATTCCCCAGCACCTGTGCCTTAGTCCTGCCTTCAGAGGGCCTTTGGGGACCAAGATAGCAGAGGTGCTGTGATGTGGGAAGGACAAGCACTAGAGCTAGAGTAACTTCCTCCTTGCTCCATCCTCCTGATGCAGTTGGCTCCCAAACTTTCTTGGGACTCTAGGTATGGGACTTTGGAGCTACCCTTCTCTTCTTCAATCTGAAAATGCCCAAGCTGAATGCATATCTCCCACCACCCCTGCCTTTCTCTCACTTTCATTAGCTTTGACAGTGGCTTCCATTATTCTCTCCAGGCCTTGATTCTAATAGTGTACTTCTCTTACGTCTATCAGCTAAGCTCGCCTTTGCCATCCCTGGCTCCCATATGCAATGGACGGAATAGATCCACAATTCTACCAGAGATTGTTACTGAATTACTTCTTATCCCTTCTTACCACTTCCACGTTATCATGCTCACTTAGACCCAGCTTTCCTGGATAGGGCGCCTCTCTGAAGTCCTCTGTGGTAATTGAAAAGCCACTTTAATTATCAAACGCATCTTCCTTTATGCAGTGAGGGTTGAGAACAGGACAGTGAACCTGCTGGCCTTGCAGACAGTTATCCTTGGTCTATGAGATCTATATTACCCCAGGATACCGGGAGATGATGTCTCCTACTCTCTGAGACCATTTGATATCTAAAAGATGCAAAATACAAATGATACCCACCCTCTTGCCTCAAGATGGAATGACTGCCATTTCTACCCCCCCAAAACCCCCTACAGAGCAGAGCGAGGGTGGCCCTTATTTGTGAGTACATGTTGCTGTGCTTCTGCCTCTTCCCTGCCCTTATTTCCTCACTCATTTATCTATTTTCCTAGGAGAGCAGCTCTTTTGAAAGGCATTTGTACTGGAATCCCTGGCTGAGTGTCTGCTTCCAGGGAGCAGCTCAACCTAAGAATATTCATGAAGTGGGCTGCTGAGAGCCTTCTGGAAGGCACTGACCAATAAGATGACATTCCATCGCTTATTTCCCATGTTGTTTGGGGTTGCATTTCTTGTATATCCATCTTGCTACCTTCTAGTTGACTTTCCTCCTCCTCTCTGGCATTTTGGATCAATAGCCCTATTATACACAACAGCATAAGCTTCTGTTGTTAAATTTTGTAAGAATTCTTGTACTTTCGGGGGTGATATTGCCCTGTAGTTTCGTTTTCTTAAAATGTTTTTGTGTGGCTTTGGTATAAGGGCATTCCGGGTCTCATAGAATCATTGGAAAGCAATGCAGAATTGGTCTAAATTTTTCCTTAAATATTTAGTTTAATTCATCGGAAAGCCACTTTTATCTTCCTTTTCTGTTTCTATCTTGTCTTTCTTTCCTCTCCATCATGGTATACAGCTAAGCCCTGCTCACTCTCCATCCCATCTAGTGTAGACCCTGGGCATCAAAGTTCCCAAGCCTCTGCATTCCGGGTGATGGTGCTTGTTCTTCAGGATAAGTACTTGCCCTCTTCACTTCTTCAGAGCTCTGTACATTGTCTATGGCCAAATATGTGTATGCTTGTGAAACAAGTGCTCCTATGCACACAGAAGGTTCTTTTCCATATGTCTAGCCCTTGCCAAGGTTGTTTCCCAGAGGCTTTCTATAGCCTAGCTTTAGAGAGGCTAATGGAGAACCAATTCTGCCTTTGTTCCCTACACGGTATCATCCAAACTCTGTGCATTCTGAGTGTTGTCTCAGTTACATGAATTTAAATTCTGGGCCTAGGAAATCTAGGGTTACCTGCTCACAGGAGAAACCCATCGGAGACTGCACCACCAAGTTCCACAATGTTAAGGAATATATTGCACAGTCATCCTCAAAGCAAGGGTTGTTCAGTTTTATGCTGTCTGACTCCTTTTCTACATCTTTTTGTAGCACAGTCCAAAGTGCCATTGTTGACATATTGACACATTGTTGACATATTGACACATTGTTGACACAGGTATATTACTGTTTATTGTTGAGGTGCTGAGGATGGTGATTGCTATGTGACATCCTGAATGTGAGCCACTTGATTTTGCCATTCCTGTTTTCTTCCCTTCTCAATATCCAGCCTCTAAATTCTGGGGTACTGTAAGATCTGCTGTGGCTATATTAGAGTGCTCTGGGATTTATTTTCCACATTTATAAACTGAGAGTGTTAAAATATATATACACCTTAAAGTCCCCTGATGCATTAGTGTTCAACAGTTCAAGTTGATCTGCATGGCCCTTAAATTTTTACCTATTTAGAGAGGAGGATTTTCCATTCACTCTTGGTGACTAAGAGTCCTGTTATTCCCTTGATTGATATAATAGACTCTGCAGACACACTGAAAGTGTACAAACATCAAACAAATATATATTTCTAATGAATTATTTACATTGTATATCAGCATTAGTGCCAGTGGTTTTGTGGAAATGGAATTACAAGTCAAAAATCAGTACTGGAGGAGGGGAGGGGACTCTCTTCACTTCCAGTTAGCTGGAGGCAAAGGTTGCTGGGAAAACAGAAATTTTTAAGGATTTAGGTATGAAGGCAGGGGAAGAAGCCAAATGACATTTTGATTAAGGAAGGGTAAGAGAGTCTTCCAGTCACAGAGAATGGAATAAAAGACAAATTAAGGTAAGGGGCAGAAGAAATGGTGTTTTCACTGTTTAGATGAAAGGATTCTAGGTAAGCTCTGAGCTCTGAAATTGCAAATGCCTGGGGTCCTTCCTCTACACACAGGCCAGGTGGAGCTTGTATTGGAGCCAAGACTACTGTGTGCTTTGTAATGAAATACACAGTAAATACTAGGTAAATGATACCCAGGACATATAAGTATAGCCAACATTGACTAAGAGTCTGCTGTGTGCCTGGTCTGAGACTTAGTGCTTCATACTGATGGCCTTTTTGTGTTATCCCAACATGTGGTTGCAAACAGAAACATTGTCCTTTCCCCTTTATAGGTGAAGGAACTGTGATGTCCATTGTTAGCAATTTTTCCAAGACTATGCAGCCATTAAAGACTAGAACTAGGATTCAAATTAATGTTTGTCTAATTCCAGGACCTGGGATTTGGCTCAACTGTTAAGTGCACTTGCTGATCTTGCAGAGAACTGGGGATTGGTTCCCAACACCGACATGGTAGCTCACATCCATCAATAGCTCCAGTGACAGGGAATCTGATGTCCTCTTCTGACCTCTTCAGATACCAGGCACACATACTATGCACATACATACATGAAGGCAAATAATCATACACATAAAATAAAAAATTAAGTTTTCATAGAATTTCTAATATACTGTCCAAAATATTGCATCAACTCTGATACACTAAAAGAAGAAAGAATAAATGAATAGACAAACAAAATGCATGTCTAGGACCTGAGGATGTGTTATATTAACCAAGCTCTTTAGCTGGAGTGATCTTGCTCACCATTAAAACAATTAATGTGTGTATGTGTGTATGTGTTTTATATGGGTTCCTATATGTGTGCACGTGTGTGAACACGAATGAATGTGAAGGTCAGAGATTAACACAGCTCTATGTTCCTCTATTGCTCCCCACCTTATTCTTTGGGACAAGATCTGTCAGTGCACTTGGCACTGATCAATTCACCAAGATCAGCTGGCCAATGAGCTTCAGGGATCTTCATGTCTCTACTTCCCTAGTGCTAGTTTTACATGGTGCAGCACCATGCCTGGTTTTAAATATTTATTTATTTTCATTGTTCTTATATGTTATTGCATTAGTGTGTGTGTGTGTGTGTGTGTGTGTGTGTGTGTGTGTGTGTGCATAAGCATGTCGCAGTGTGTATGTGGAGATATGACTCCTTGCAGGAGTCAGTACTCAGTATTCTCCTTCTAACAGAGATCCCAGGTATTGAACTCAGGTCATTAGGTGTAGTCCTGCAGGTGGAATTCCCTTGCCACGTGTCCCGCCGCCTTTAGTTCCTTGTCTGAAGTACGGGATGCCCCCGGCCTGCTCCAGGCCAAAGAACGTGGCAGAGAGGAAAGCAGCATGGTGAGGGGTCTGGGCCGTGGCTTTACCGCATCCTGCTGTTACCTTGGCAGGCCAAAGGGCCTCTGTGAGTTGAGGAGTGGACAGAAAACACTCAGGAACAAGTTTCAGTGGGTATCTCATCTTTAATGGGACATGTTGCTTGTATATCAAGAGTCACAAGCAGGGGAGGAGGCAGTGACCCTGAGCATGTCCATTGGTTAGGACCTCCTATGTGGGAGTGGCCTTGCCTGTGTGTGGAGTTTGAGACTGTGTAATCCAGCCCACAGGGCAGAGAGGCATGTTTGCTTAGTGAGGGTTCATATCCAAATTTGGCTGGGTTTTTGGCCAGGGCTAAAAGGTAAGGAGTACCTGAATTTCTCCCATTCTCACTCTCTAGGGATGACTCAGGGTTCAAGGTGAGCTTCAACTCATGATTAGCTCTTAGACGTCTCCACAATTAGGCCTGGTGGCAAACATCTGTATCTACTAAGGCTATTTTTTGCTGATCCCTAAAATTAAAACAATAATTTAATTGTGTGTGTGTGTGTGTGTGTGTGTCTGAGTATTTGCCTGCTTGTATATACATACATTGCTTTCAGAGGACAAAAGAGGTCACCAGATTCTCTAAAACTGAAGTTACAGATAGTTATAGGATCCCTTGTGGGCACTGGGAACCAAAGCTGGATCCTCTGCAAGAAAAACAGGTGCTCCTACTTGCTGAACCATCTCTATAGGTTCTGGTTTCTCATGTGGGTTCTGGGGATCTGAACCCATTATGTTCATGGGGCAGAAACTTTCGTGACAGAGCCATTTACCTAGCATCTTGGCTCAGCACTAATTGAACATGTTAATGAGTTGCACATTGTGGTTACCACGATCATTTTTTCCTAATGTTCAGGATCAAACCCAAGACTGCAAATTGTAAGCAATTGCTCTACCCCTGAACTACATTCTTATCCCAATTGTACATTGTTTTATAACACTTTTTAAACAGGTATTACCCCAAATTAAATGCTATTATTATTTCTATTTTTTTAAAAAAATAAACAGAAATGACAATGATAAATTTTTTGCTCAAGCTCACACAGCTACTAAAAGGCAGACGAGGATTAAATAGGAGCTTCTTGACCCAAAGATCTTGTGCTTAATCGTATTGAATGTCAATAGAGTGAGAGCCAATCCTTCCAAACTGACAAGGATCAGGGACAATGAATTATGACTAAACATCTATTATTTTATTAAAAGTTTGTTTATTATTGTGCTGTGTAGTTTTATGTCAACTTTACACACACTAGAGTCATTGGAGGAGGGAGCTTCAAATAAGAAAATTCCTCCATAAGATCAGGCTATAGACAAGCCTGTAGGACACTTTCTCAATTAGTGATTGGTGTGGGAGAGTCCAGCCTACTGTTGGTTGGGGCTCTTCTGGGCTAATGGTCCTGGATTCTGTAAGAAAGCAGGCTGGGCAAGTCAGTAAGCAGCCTCTGCATCAGCTTCTGCCTTCAGGTCTCCCTCCACCACCCTATCCCATGTGATTTCCTTCGATGATGAACAATGATGATGAAGCCAAGCCAAATACACCTTTTCCTCCCCAAGTTGCTTTGATCATGCTGTTTCATCATGACATTAGTAACCCTAACTAGGACAATTATGTTCATTTATTTATCGCACGTGGACATGCATGTGAGCAGAGGCAGAGTGGACAACTTGCTATGGTTGGTTCTTTTCTTCCACTATGTACGTCCTGAGGATGGACCCAGGTCATCAGGCTTGGTGGCAAGCACACTTTCCCGCTGAGCCGTGTTGCCAGCCCCTACTATTACTCTCTTTTGTCTGTTGGTCCATCCATTCACCTATTCATTCATTATTTATTTATTTGATATTGATTTATATTTTATATAATATATAATAATAATATATTTTATATTTATTCATTCATAAATATCTTCTGTTTAATAAATTACCTATACTTTAAAAGCTGTTTGGGTCTCACATCCTCTCAGTCTTCTATGCTATTTCTAAGGAAAAAAGATGAAATGAGACAAAAGGATGATCTGAAAGAGAGAGGTTGAGAGTCTCATTTTTCTTAATTAGTCAGTAAATGTTTTTAAATCACAGATTTAAGGGACTGGGCAGGGCAACAGGGCAGGGTCAGAATGAAACATTTTTTACTTTCTGATTCTTGTTAATTTCCTCTAATGGAGACAGGAAACATGGGTGAGTCTCTCACTTTGCCCTACTTTTTTCCTGCTGTAGCAAGCCCGGTCTTCTAAGAAGTCCTGGCTGGTATGTGTTAAATAACACTGTCCCCTGCTATGTGCTGAGCGTTGAATAATACTGACTTGACCCTTAAGTGCTGCAGAACATAATTTACTTACAGTGCTTCTCAGTGCTTCTCCAACACTGAATTGATCAGTCACCCAGTGAACTTCTCCGTTCATTTTCTTTTCTTGAAAATCAGTAGAACAAAATGATTAGTTGACCCCGAAGTCTGACTCCCTTGGTTCAAATCTTGGCACTATGTGGTCTTTGACAGGTTGTTTGACTTCTCTGGGTTTCATCATTAAGTAATAACAATTCCTAACTCCTCTAGTTAAAATGAGGATTTAGATGGATAATATGCATAGAATAATGAGAAGTCTCCACTACATTAGCTCAAAAAATTACTAAAGCTATAATTTACAAAGCACCACTCAGATGAACTGGATGAGAATCTGTGACTTGGAAGTTCTAGGGATTTTATGACTTGTGGTAGTTCTGCTCTTGAGTTTGTCTTCAGACTTCTGTTGTCTAATGCCTGGAAAAGTCTTCCAAATGGAAGAAGCCTCAATCTTAGGTCTTTCTTTTCTCTTCTTCTATGTCTGCCTTCCTTCCCTCATTTTCTTCCCTTTCCCTCCTTCTTCCTTCCATCTTTCTTTGTTTCCCTGCTTCCCTCTGCCTCCCTCAAGTGCTTTTATGCCTTTATGTTCTCTAGGAAGTCTTGTTTCTTCCAACACCTTTTCTTGTCTGGGTTGCACTGAGGTCTCTGAAGATGTAAGGATGACCAAGATATTGGCTCAGAAACTATCAGCTGATCAGATCTTTTAGGTGTATGTCATCCATCTGCTCTGGATATTCCTAGTTTTTTGGCCCTGTGAGATGAGATGATAAATCTTTTAGTGTAGACCCACACCTATGTAGTCTCACACAGTCAGAGCTCAGTAAATGTGAGGGTTGTAGAGTTCTGATACATGGTTCAGGCAGCCATTTTGATTATACGCGTTGCAGTTATTGACCTGGGATCCATTCAGCTGATGTAATTGCCTTGATTCCTGTTAAGAGAAATGGATAGCTGGTTTATATTTATGAATGGTAAAGATGAAAGTACAATGAGAAAAACATCACCATGTATGTGATATCTTACACATGTGTTTTGGTTTATATATCTTATGTATCTGAAATTCATTGTCTACAAATATTAATCATGCCTAAGCAAGATGGCTGAAATCAAGGCAAGGTTCCAAGAAAACAGGTAAAATGAAGAAACATTGATTCCAGATGGGTGTCTCATCATGACTTGAAAAAGTTGTGAGCTTGAGACCCATGCTAGGCTAAGCAGAGACCTTCCTTGGGAGCTCTCAGAGCTACAAGTAAGGATCACAGGTTTGCTTGAAGCCAGTGCACTTGGTGGCTTGGAGAAAAAATCATGAGGCAAAGATAGTGATGGGAGATGGTAAAGTGAGGGCTGAGCACCATTTGAAGCCCTGTTTTAATTCTCTCAGCTTTTCTCCAGTCTCTTTCTGTATGCCATGAAATCTGCAAAATGGTTGCTTTCTCTTCTGCTTATGTTAATATAATATAATCATCTGAATGCCCTAGATTTCTGACCTGAATTTTAGAGCTAACACTTATTTCTTCTATTAGTATAGTTTTATAAATATAAAGTTTTGGGGTTTGGATATTTGACTCACAGAAAAGTAAGAGTTAATTAGTGGCCCAGACATTATTTTTTTCAAATAAATTGCTGGGAAGTTCCATTTCTTTTTATGCAGTGAGTATTTAATTCTTTCAACCACATGCAAGATTTCATCTTGATTTTTCTTAAATTCCATCTTCTTGGTTATGCCTAGCTTTTCACTCTTGTGACCTATGGACATTGACTTTCTCCACACATTATATAATTTCTCCCTTCATAATTTGTTTCATCTGAAAATTTGACATATTGTATTTTATATATTTTCACATGCATATAAATTATTCAAACTCAAAATGAAATTTTTATGCACATATCCTCTCAAGTCTTGATAAGGAGACTTGACAAAATATGTTTTCTTTGCAGAAACTTTTGGAGAGAAGCAAGAATAGCTGCAACAAGAACAGGATAATAGGGGCTGGGGAGATGGCTCAGTGGTTAAGAGCAGCTGACTACTCTTTCAGAGGTCATAAGTTCAATTCACAGCAACCACATGGTGGCTCACAACTATCCATACTGGGATCAGAAGCTCTCTTTGGCATGAAGATATACATGCAGATAGAGCACTCACATAAAAAATAAACCTTTTAAAATATATTTAAAAGAACAGGATAGTAGATAAGTAGCATATTTGTATAGTCATGCAATGAATTCTGTTATTACAGTTGAAGGAAATAAACTAGAATGCTAAGTTTGAGTACCAATTACTCTTAAAACATCTTGAAGAAAAAGGCAATGAGCAGAATTATACAGGTACACTGTTGTATGATATTGTAACAAAAATGTTGTTGACAGAATGTTAAAAAAATGATCAATTCTAGGGAGTAGAAACATAATCCTTCTACTACACTTGTGAATTTCTGTGTTTTTAAAAGGGTCCTCATTATACAATCTAGGGCTTCTAGTATGGTGTGAAATATGAATGATCTGAGAGGAATTTTAAAAACATAGATTCATTTTATTATGCTAAAAATTATGTGAGAACTATCTTCAATATTTCAAGTGCGTAAGGCCATGCTGTTAACTATAAGCACAATGCGGTAACAGTGGATTCCAAGGAGTGATTTATCTGTGTAACAGAAACTCACATGCACTGAAATGTGCCTTTGATTCCCTTCTCCACAAGACCCTGGAAGCCACCACTACACTTTCTGCTTCCATGAATTTTATTACTTTAGTTTCTGCATATAAGTGGAATCATTCAGTATTTGTCCTATGATTAGCTAATGTCATCAGGACTCATTCATGTTTTCACAAATGATGGAATTTTCTTCTTTTGAAAAGTTGGTTAGCATTTTATAGCATATTCTTACATCTTATTTATGCATGTAGCCATTTGATGGACAAGTAGGTTGCTGTCACATCTTGTGTACTGTAATGGTGCAATCAATATAGGAGTGCAAATATCTCTTAGCCATCTTGAATTCAATTAATTTTAGGTCAGTAGATGAGGTATTGTTGAATTGTAGAGCAGCTCTATTTTTAACCTTCAGAGAAATTCCTGTATCATTTTTCAAAATAGATACACTATCTAACATTACTACTAATGTATGATTGTGCATATGTGTTCCAGTGTTCTCTACGTTACTATCATTTGTTACCTTTTTTAAATTAAATTAAATTAAAATTTTAAATTAATTAATTTTAATTAAATTTTTAAATATCCTAGCAAATGTGAGATGAGATCTCATTGTGGATTTGATACTCATCTCCTTGTGATATTTTCAAGGTTTTCATATACTTGTTGGCCCTTTATATATAGTTTTGTAATTCTAAAGTAGGCAATTAACAAGTCACTAGCAGCACCAGCTTACCTGATGGACCTGCTTAATTTATCAGGGAAGTACACATTTGGTTTGACATTCAAAATTCAGCAGAGCCTGGCTAGAAACTTCTTGAAGCTTAGGCATGCATTTCTTGACATCACTTGAAATTTGGGTCGGGATTATGTGACTATGTTCTTTTCTATAAGATGTGGATTGAGGCAGCAAGCCATTTCTAATTTTAGCCATCAAACTCTCTGCATAACCCTCGGTGGTCTCTGCTGCTTTCCATGATGGCTGCAGACAGATGGCTGAGAGGAGTGACCATTCAAAAGCCATCAGAGCCAGCTGACCCCTCATGACAGACTGTGGTCTATACAACTGAGAAGACTTCCTTGTGTTGAGCTGCTGATAACTATGGGGTTGTTTTTCCATATCTAATGCTTTATATCCATTTATGTACTATCTCTATAAGGATTTCCTTATTGAGTAGTATTAAAATATTAAGACAATAAAAAGATAACATTCTACCATCCCAAATCAACTTTTAATGTTGTCCCCCTTTTTTCCATTGTAATCCATAGAAATATTTTAAAAGTTTTAGTAAACTTGTAAAATAATTTTTTTGTCAGTATTTTCTAGGGTCAGAATTGTGGAAAAGTTCTGTTTCCTTCTTTTGGAAGTTTCTTGAGATCCAAACAAACCCATTTAAAAATTTAAAAAAAAATGAATTTACCAAATTGCAATACCATCAACATTTTCCTGTAGTAGGATTATCACTAGTTTTGAGTAACTTTTTATGTTGTAGATTTTTGTATAAAGATACCATTTCATTTGAAAATCTTAGACAATACAGGAAGTTTTCAACATTCTGCATTGTGATTCTATAGAACTCAGCAATGGCATTGTGGTGTAGCAGTATATTGCATGCATGTATACAGATAGTGTGCATACACAAATAATGTTCTGCACGTCCTACCTTGGTGATGAGCTATGTATATTATTAATGCAGAAAAACCTCAATTATGTCAATATTTTAAATATGAGCTGTGCAGTTCAAAGGCCAATGTGGTTGTTTACATTGTTTACTAAAACTGAATAAAATAAAATAGCATTAGAACTGTCATTCCTCAGTCACACTAGTCATATTCAAATGCCCAGTGGCACCCTGTGGCTGCCGGCAGTTGTACGGCGCAGTTCATTTAGAGAACATTTCCATTAGTGCTGAAAGTGTGTTGTCCAACTCTGCTATGAAATTCAAGGGTCTACACAGGTTGGTTGAGCAAATCCTCTGTTCTGAGTAATTAGGTTTCCCTTGGCTGTTATTTTCTAAATAATACTGCAGCCAGTGATTTTGTAGCATTTTTGGGGTACATTTCTGATTACTTTGCTCACTCCACAGGTGAGCTCAGCTGAAACTGGATGGTATAGGATTGTTTCAGCTTGGGTTCAGCTCTTGCCATGATTGCTTCCTGATTTTGGCTTCAACTTTGCTACCTTACTGTTAAGCTCATCTGGAGACTTTAGCATCTCATACTTTAATCTCAGGCTTATTTTAACTTCATATCTCTAGATATATATATAACTATTTTGTTTTATGTATGTCTAATATATAATTATATAAGTATAAATATATAAAAATCATATAAATATTATATATATCTCCAAACCTCTGCACTCTTTTTCTGGAAACAACATTTCTGAAACATTCTCTTTCCGTTCTTCTGTATTAGTCAGCTATAGGGTATGGTATGCGACAGTAACAAATAACCTCAATTTCTAAGTGTCTTGGTACAAGCAAATTTCATTTCTCAGTCACACTATAGCAGTTGCTTCACGTTATCCTCACTCCGGGATTCCAGTTGATTGAGTAACTGCCATCTGGAAAGTTGCTGTGATTGAAGGAGAAACAGCTCCACAATTTATGCACTAACTCTTAAAGTTGCCCCTCAGAAGCAATACGCAAGTCTTTCATCCATTTCAATGATCAAAGCAAGTTGCACACTTTTACCTAAGTCTAAAGGAGGTGGGAAGTACATGTGACTGGGAGAGCAGCCAGAAATACTTGGTACACAGCATGCATGGTGTATCTGAAGTTTATTTATCTTTTATTGGTTGCAAGATTTTTGCTTAGGCATAATAAACTAAGGATGATGACAGCAATATCTAATATTTACCATGTGTTGAATATTTTGGTGGTATTTTGCGTACTTATTTAAGCATCCTGATTACCTTCCTTTTATAAATGAGGCGTGGAAAGGTTAATGATCTTACCTAAGGTTGCATAGCAGTAAATGGTAGAACTGGGATTGTGATTCTAGAGTCTGAATAGCCCTGCACTCCCTCTATTATTTTGTTAGTTCTTAGAGCCATACCGGTGACCCCAGCCCTATATTATTCTTCAAATGAGGACAGTTCTGTCCAGACATGCTACTTGTCTGTAAGTAGTGCACATAGGTGCTAGCTGCATTGATGAGAATTTGGGAGCCTCTGGGATCCTCCTCACACAAAGTAAATGGATAAAGAGATAGTGTATGTGGAGTTATGCCCTTGTCAACTGTGAAAAAAGACAGAAAGTTTCCTTGAACCGTAGTATTAAAGACTTGAACATTTTACATAGTTTGCTGAATTTACTGCAGAAATGGTGGTTTTGTCTCCAGTCCTCTGTGGTATTAAAAACCTAGGGATTTTATAAAGTTTGCTGAATTTACTGCAGAAATAGTGACTGTGTCTCCAGTCCTTTGTGCAGGACCACTCCAGGTCTCTATTCAGCTTCAAGCTCAGGGCAATGAGATTGTTAGAAACAACTCAGTAAAGAAAACATATATTGGCCTGTGGGGCTTACTACTTGACCTGACTGTAAATACACTCTCCAGAATGCCTGCCTTTCCTTCTGTTCTTCATATTCTATGCATTCCCATTTTCTCACATGGTGCCTTTACTTTTAGAACCTATAGAAAGTTCACACCCCATCGTTCTGAAGCCCATGTTAAGTTGAGTAATGCTCCTGCTAGTTTCCCACGAGGAACATGGTCAGGAGTGGGCTGATGCTTTCTCATCTTCTCCTTGCCAACATGCCTGTGCAGGGAATGGACTCCAAGTATAACCATCTTCTATCTATCTATACGGCCTCTGTCATCATTTCCCTTTCTTCCTGCAATTGCTTTTAAGGAAAGGTAGTTGTTTCCTCTCAACTGATGCTGAAGCTGGCAGAAATTATCCACTATGTAGTTCATGTATGATTGGCACCGATCCCTAGGCCACTGCTGGCATTTGTACCCAACACCCCATCTCCCTCCTCTTTGGTAATTTCAGTTATTATCCTCAAGGAGAGTGGAGACTGTGTTTATGTTGTCATCCTTCCTGTGAGTCTGGTTTTTATTTTTTCAAATTTTTTTTTTTTTTAGCTTAGCAGATGTTAGAAAGTTGCTTAAATTTGCATTTCTTGATTACAAGTTAGCTTGAACATTTTCCCAGACATTTGTTTCCTATTTGTGTTTTCTCCTGTGTAAATCTTGTTGGTTTGAGACTTGATCACTTAGTTTGTAGAGTCCTAGGGATAGTTTCTAAGAATATATGTATATATTTTGAGATCATTAAGGAATTGTTCTTTTCTTTCATTTTTGATGCAAATATTTTCTTGTTAAGTTATCATGCATGCCCTTTTCAGTTTTGTGTGCATTTTCAATCACATTATCACCCTTCAGAATCATTTCTTTTTTTAATTGGTTTACTTCCTGGATAAGTTGTCCTGTTCTGGAATGGAGGATTGCCAGCATGAAACCTGGTGGCCCTATTTTCTATTTCCTCCCTAGTATCTAGAAAGTGTCTGCCACATGGTAGCAGCTGAGGCATACTTACTGTATAACATCTATTTGATTTGCTTCATATTTTCCAAAATGACCATCCTCTCTTAATTGTTAAGTGTTTAATTCATGTCTTATATACATTAGTTTGATTAAGTTAAAATGCATAAAGTTCTTTAACTAGAACATATCTCTGATGTTTTAATTCAGGTTATTATCTTTACCTTACATATTATATGGTGCTTCCTTCTCCCTTTTAAAATAACATTTTAATCACATATTAAATTATCACATTTCCCATGGATTGATTTTCATAACATTGAAATATTATCACATGGGTTTCATTATTACTGATAAGTTTTAAAGCAGATGTCATAAGTTTCATTTCCCCTCCTAGCTCTTCTTCCAAAAATTTTATTAATAAACATGCTCATATCCTTTCAGGTTGCTTTCAGAATCATTTGTGAGTCTCTCCTGATGGTCCCTCAAGATTGCTACCATCTTATTTTAATATTCATAAAAGATAATGGTTAATTTAGTTATAGACTGGAAGCAGGTTTGTCTGTTTGTCATTTCTTATAACCACCTTTCCTGCCTTAGAGAACGCTGAATAATATTTCCTTATCTTTGAAGAGTCTCTCCCAGTTTTCACAATTCACTGAATATTAGCAGCAGTAGCTCTGCAATTGTACCAGAGAATGTCCTCAGTATGAGGAAGACAATTCTTTTGTACTGCTGATTAAAATGAATCAAACACTTTTAAAGCTTCACTGATATAATTTTTTTCTTTCATGTTTTTGAGATAGGATTATGTATGCATGGTAGGATGGCTTTGAACTCAAGATCTCCCTGCCTCAGCCTCCCGACTTCTGGGATTACAGATGTGAAGCACCACATCCAGTTGTCTCCATTAACATCTCACTATATCATTTTTACCCTATACATGTTTTCATCATACTTTAAAGTCTATGTCATGGCTAAATCTGAAAACTGACTATCTTTTGAGTACCCCACACCTTCAGCATCAATTTAATCAAATAAACACTTGTTTGCCAAGTTTTCTCCACGTTGGGCACAGAGGTTCTGGTGAGGACCAAGATGGATACTGTCCCTGTCCTGGGGTGGAGTGAACTTTGTGATCTCTTTTTTTAACATTTCACACACAACTGGACTAGGGGTTGTGGCCAAAAACACTGGAGTGTTTTAGCATTCAGATTTCTAACCAGAATTGCACGGTAGAATTTTTAGAGACACATCAGTCCTCCTCCTCCCCGTTACCCCAACTTTGTCATTTTCACACAATTAGTCATCAGAAGGGATTAGCAAAGTAATCTCAGTGAACCCTCACCATACTCTGCCACATCTTAGACGTAGTTTTCAGAGTTACAAACCTGTATATTTACTTGGCTCTTAGAAATGTCCCAGTGACCTCCTTGATGAATCTTTTATTTTCTGATGTAACAGTAGTGTTTTATAAAGTGCGAATTTTTGATTCTTAGCCATTTAGGAGGGTTTTACTTTATCAAGAGCTTTGACACATATCTGTAGGAAGAAGGGTTAGGGTTTCTATTGCTGTGAAGAGAAACCATGACCACAGCAACTCATATATGAAAACAGTTAACTGGGACTGACTTACAGGTTCAGAGATTTAGTTCAGTATCATCATGGCAGGAAGCATGGCAGCACACAGGTAGACAGGGTGCTGGATCAGTGGGCAGCAGGGAGGGAGAGAGACACTGGGCCTGGTTTGAGCATTTGAAACACATTTCCTCCAACAAGGCCACACCTCCTAATCCTTTTAATAGCACCACTCCCTGGCAACCAAGTATTCAAATCTATGAGCCTATGAGGATCATTCCTATTCAAATCAACATATCATCTCTCCTCCTTGACTATGTGCTTCTCTCCCATTTCTTCTCCTTCCTTTCTCTGTTCTTTACAGTGGACACAGCTCTAGTGCTGTCTGACTGCATTCTTCATAGCATCACATTTTCAAACCCAACATCCTTTCCTACAGAGTATGGTAGAAGAGCGCTTTTTAGTCTTCATTTACTTTCTTCTTTAACAGTCACATAAATAGACAGTGCATGAACTTCTAAGATCTATAAAATGATCCTTTGAGCTTCATAATTTGAATTCTTAGATTAATTTGTTGACTTCAAACTCTTCCTCCCCCTACTCCCTGATGTCAGGAAACTCTGGGAGGGCATCAGACAGAATTCAGATGAATCAACTTGTTTATCATAGAAATTACATTTGAGTGATACAAATATAGACTAGACCTCTGATATAGGTAAATGATAACAGAACAAATTGGAAGAAAATATAAGATGTATAGAAATGACACTATTTGGGAAGAAGCCAGCTGAATCAGACTTGCTTAAAGGATGAAGGAGATCCTTACATTAGTCAATACCCAGGAAATGGTCAGAACCCTGAGTTAAACCTATTAAAACTTTCTGGAATCCTAGATGTATACAACTAGCATGAATAACATTGGCCTAACCAAATACTTCTCTTTCTAGAGCCAACACGTATCAAAGCAATTTTGTTTTGTTTTATTTAATTTTTAAAATTTAAAATTTTTGTTAAAAAAATAATTCAACATCCATGGGTTTCTGGACACTGCTGTGTTGTGAGGCTACAAGAG
Source organism: Cricetomys ansorgei (assembly GCA_026225945.1). Lineage (NCBI taxonomy): Eukaryota > Metazoa > Chordata > Mammalia > Rodentia > Nesomyidae > Cricetomys > Cricetomys ansorgei. Next base: position 51,425,173 of record JAMJFZ010000199.1, on the reverse strand, counting down.
ACAATGGAAAGATCCAGCTCTTGACAGTGAGGATCTTAAGGAGACATCAAAATACCAAGGAGCTTATAGTTACAAATATAGAAAAGCAATGCTGTAGTGAAAATAAGTACATGATGTTTTGCAAGTAAATGGGAGGAATATGAAATGTAGATTACATGCATTGAATACATCTTCCCAGGAAACAACAACTTCTAATTAGAAAACCGAGAACAGGAGAAACAACACATTAACTTATCAATAGGGAGGTGGAGATAATCTTGACCAAAGGTACAAAGGAATATAGATAATACAAACCGTATTAGTTACTCTTTGCATTGCTGTGATAAAATGCTCACCAGAAGCAGCTCAAGGGAGGAGAGGCTTATTTGGGCTGATAGTTTTAGAGAGAATTCCAAGGGGAAACAAGGTACAGCAGCCAGAGTTGCTTGGTCAATGGTGGCAGGAACTTGTGGCATGACTTGTTCATATATGGAAAGATCAAGAACCAAAGGATCAAGAAGGAAGCAAACCCAGGCTATAATCTTCACAGCCATCTCCCAGTGACCTCCTTCTGCTAGCTAGGACTCATGTCCCAAAGTTTCTATAACAAATCAGTAATACCAGATGTTTCAACATATAAGCCTGTGAAGGACACTTTACATTCAGGCCATGACATGTACCTATGTCACCATAAATAAACAGAAACATAAGTCAACTTAAATCTATCGTTATTCATCACTATACTGGAATTACACTACACTATGATTAGAACATATTAAGTCCAATAGCTTTTGCCAGGGGTTATCTGGACACTGATAATGTTAGCCTTCATGGCCTCCATTTTTGTTTGTTTTTGTAATTCATCAACTTTCTCTCTTTCTTCCTCCATAATTCTAAGATTGACATAATGTTAAACCATGATTACAGTAAATAGGTTCCTTCAGAGTCCTGTTGTTGTCTTGGAAACCATCCTATCTCCACCAAAGCTTTTTATGTACATGTGTTCTGACCCACAGTTCTTATTTTGTTTTCTGATTCTCAAAGGCAATCTACTTCCTTGTTTCTAAGAATAAATTAATCGTGGCTGTCCAAGTTTTTATACTGTTAACTTCTTGTTTGCTTTCTTTACAACAGACAGAAGACAGCACAGATTTAATATGAAATCAAATGGACCTTCTGCCTGAAAGATCACTCATCATTCAACAATGATTCCCCATGACTAAAAATGTTAAAGCATTGCTTGACAATTATGTATCAGATATGATATATATGCGATTCCAGTAGTTGAGTCAAAGTTAATGTTCAAAAGCTATTGTTCAAAAAATTTTCAAATCCAGACTATTGCTTACAACTAGCAGATGAATCATCAAAGATAAGCACAAGTGTTGACAAGGTAGAGTGACACATAATATCATCAATGAAGGTAAAAATGTCAAGAATGTGGATCTTGAAGGCCACTGATCTCATTGCATGGAAGAGGAAAACCCTATATTTATGAGACTCATGGCTCAATAAAAGAGAAAAATCAGGTCATGCTGCACTTAAAAAAAAACCCCAAACCCCAAAAAACTAGGAGAACTTTCTGGATAATCAGCTTCAGTGAAGATCATCTTAAAGATTCTCAGATCTATTCATGTTTTGTGCTGAACTTTCTTGGAGAAACTGGAGGGCACATTATGTTACCCCAAAAGCTTAGTTCTATTCTTCTTTTACTGTCACAACTTCTGAGTACATTTTTGTTCCCTTTTTTGCATGTTTTAAAAAAATGAAAATGTCTTCTTTGAGAATTTTGGTCAATATTTCAGAGTTTGTCAATTTCGCTAGTCACATATGTTTCTGTGTCATTTATGTCAATATACAAGAGTGATTGACTGGGAAATTTTATTGACTGATAATATTGATTGTTCATACAGAAGTGCTCAGGCCTCTCTATAGTGCTATCCTCAGAAGGAAATTTTCCTTCACTATCAGTTTCCTGAGAGATGACTTGCTTCCAAGGGGTGACTTGACCTTTGACTTCTCAGCATGAGAGAGATGAAGAGTGACTTGCCTGTGGGTAGGCTACATAATGACTTTTTGGTTGTGAACTCAGGTAGACTTGGCTGGCCAATGTTTATGTAATACACAGGGGCTCAGACACTGTGGGTGCATTGAGAGGTATCTGGGAAATGTAATGTACTTTAAATTACCAAGAAGTAATTTGATCTGAATAAGGCAACTCCAAAGAGAGCTCATTATGTTTCACCAAAATGCAATTGCAAACTGTAATTGGATTTCTTTTTAAGATGAACAGCAAACCCAGGGAAGCTGTGCATTTATCATCTTTGTCAATCCTTTTCAAGGACTTGAACCCAAGGGAGGAAGGCACATGGTGTCACCCCCTTGGGTAAGAGAGTTTTTATATTAATCCAAGTAAGCATGTATTGCTGTCATACCTTTGTACACAATGGACATCAGTGGACATTTGAGCGAGGAGGCATTAGTCAGTGGTTATTTGTAGAAGGTTACTCTGAGAGCAATATTTAGAGATTAGCAGTTAGAAAATAAGTTCATGGAAGGTAGATTATGAGATTGGAATGCTAGTCTAGACTTATAATGCTGGATTTGGATCCAGGTCAGCAGTAAGTTTGGAACAGAAATCGTGGGTATGAGTAACAACTCAGGAGACTGGAACCCAGAGCACTTAGAAACTGGTTTTGCACATTGGTGATGGTGTACTGTGGAAATAACTATAGTCTAGGCATCAGACAGGAAGAGGCTCCAGGGTCACAGTGAACCTTAGTTTTCTATTTAATAAAACGAGAAATTGAACTAGAATAATTTCTATTCTTTTCTAATGTCTACCATTAAGATACATTTTAAGATACAATGATTTAAAAAGTATTACACATTTTCCCTCCATTCGCTGTAAAGAAATCTCATGTCAAGAAATAGTGACAGTTTTATTTGTTATCTTCCTTACTTCTCACAGATTCGTAAGCACTCCAAATAGATCCTTGGGTACCAAGGTCTCAGTGTGCAGCCATATCATCTTTTTGATTGCTATTCATATCAAAGACATCTGTCTCAGATGCATTTATTATGGTAGATTGTCTCATGGAGAAAGTTGTAATGTGGAGTATCCTAAGGCATAGTTTCTTTATAAACAGTTATTTGCTCATCTGCTGTGTGTATTATGTGTGCACATGTATGCACACATGTACATGCCACAGTATGTCTGTGGAGGTCAGAGAGCAACCTTGGGTCTTGATCTTTGCTTTCCATCTTGTTGGAAGCAGGGTCTCTTTGTTGTTTGCTGTTGTGGTACATATGGCTAGGCTTGCTTGGCTGCAAATTTCTGGGATTCTCCTGTCTCTGCCTCCTAGCTCACTGGAGTAACTCTGTGATTATAGATGTGTGCTATGTGCCAAACTGTACGTGGGTTCTGTGTTTGAACACAGTCTTCATGCTTGTGCAGAAGGACTTAACCAACTGAGTCATCTCCCCAGCTCAATGGCATATTTCCTCATGGATAGTATGTTGCCTATGTACAGTTAGCTCAGTTTTCAGAAACAGAATCTTAGGAGCATGGTGGTGCACAGAGACAAGGAGGGATCAGTTTGCTTAATTTATAGATGAAGAAACTAAGAACAGGAACAACTTCATAGAGCTGCACCAGAACTCAGAGCCAATGTATAGCAGAGAGACAGTGAAATTGAGCAGTTTTGACTTCAACACAAGTCCATCTTCAACCAATGACTGTGGTAATTTTAAGTCCCTGGGCAAGAATACTGAAGAAGAGCTCTTGAGCTGGGGGTTATGAGAAACCATGCAAAAATCACCCTTTGGCCTGTTTTTCTGTTTCAAGGTATAGTCCCCTACTGCCATCTCATTCTGAACAGTTCGGATAATATTCTACTTAGTAATCCATAGCAATGATGATCATAATTTCTCCCTGAACAACCCAACATAGTTTCTCCCTGAACAACCCAAAGAATATTTAGTGTATTAATGTTGTTAATTAATCTTTATGACATCCCAGCAAATGAGGCAGACTGCAAGTAGGATGTCCCACTTGGCTGACTGGGAAGCTGAGGTAGAAAGCAAGGTTGGAGAGCTGCCTCAAGGTGAGACTAAATCAGTGGAGCTGGTGAGCCACCAATAACCTTTCCACAGCCGAAGCTTTAAAGTCTACTGGGAAGAGGCTCTTGCTATTCTCCTTAGAAGATTACTGTTCAGTCACCAGAAAAACAAATTGCCACTTTAAGCCAAAATTTTCTTTGCTGAGTTATTTTTCAATGCTTTTGAGTTTGTTATTTCTCCTCCTCTGAGGGTTCCCACTCTTTCAGGACTGAGGTGATTCCATATTTCTTTCTTTGGGGATACTTTTTTTTCTTCAGATGACAATATCTTTTCCCCTATAGTATCTCATCTCCTTTACTCTTGTGAGACTGGAACATTCTGGTCTGTAATGGGTCTCATCAATCTGTCCCATTGGGTTTGCTTTTCCTTACTCAAGGATCTAGAATGGAGTCTTGTCTTTCAATGTAACATTTCTCCTTTGGGAGAATATTTGTTTCCAATGTTGTATTTCAACATTTTGTTTCCATCAGAGCAGAGGCTGGGTGACTTCACCTCCCTGTGTTGAAAATGATGGCTGTCCAGACCACGTGCTCTGACAAATATCTATGTGGTTTCTGTGGTTACTGTAGCATTGGAGATTGGCCTTTCCTAGCCTTGACTGATTACCCCGAGGCTGAGCCAAGGAGAAGAGTGTTATTTCTCTGCGGCAAAGTGTTTGGTTACACTGGAGGAGAAGGGAATGGGATTCCTGTAGGCTGACAGGAAGACCTTCGTTATCTGTGGGAAAAGGAATGATTGTGTTTCTCTGTAGTTGGGTAATGTGGTTGCCTTTAACCTTGAGCCTGACCAAAGAATCCTGTTATCATTTACTTTGACACTGTATTTAAATTCCCACAATAATTAACTATCTTTCAAACATCACCAGGAAATGAGCTATTGAAATGATATTCTGATGGTAAGGTAAAAGTATCCCTAAAAGCCTAAGCCACTTACCAAAGATAAAAAGGCAGAGCAGAGCCTATACCAAACTATTCACTGGCTGCTGTTTCAAAAATGATTCTCTGTGAACTTTTTGAGGCTTCATGTGATATAGACAGATAGGAAAGTCACGGGAGGAAGCCAAGTCACCATTTCACTAGGTATTTGCTTAATAAATGTCTTCTGTGAATCAAAATGAATTAAATGGTAGCATCAAAGGTTAAAAGGCTGGCAGAGCTTAAATAGAGAAAGGAAATGTATAGAAACTCTACGTATCGTCACCTGCCATCACTATCTTCATGGCAGACATTACTAATGGATCACATCATTTTTTCTTGCTGTGCCTGTTCTCAGTCTCACAGCCTTTCTCATCATACTTCCCACAATAGCCACAATCCTATTTCAGGACTTGGTTCTCCCTTTGCAATCCCTTTACCAATGCCACCTCAGAGCAAGTAGAATGACTCTGCTATCCTCAAGAATAAAACCAAAAGTACAAAAAATCCTTACATTTGAATCCTACTGACATTCCTACAATTCAGGTATTTTCTACCAGATGTGGACTAAGTTAAGTACTAGGTTTTTGACAGACTTTTGTCTTCAAGTTTAGGATACTTGAACATACTACTGGTAAGAAAATAAATGCAATTTAAAACACCAGTGATTTATTTTTTGAGTGAAAAAACTGATGATACAACATTTTGGGAAGATCTGTGAAAAAGAACATTCTTATGTCTTGAGATCGTATGAATCAATATCAAATTTTTGTATAACAATTTAAGATTAGCATTAGTTATTCTACAAACATACTTCTAAAGCTTTTTAAAGTTGTTGAAAATTTCTTAATATTACTGTTACTACTATTCTCTCCTAGCTCTCTTCCACTCCTGCCAATGCTTGCTGTTCCATGAGTGTCCCTTTTTCACACTCCCATCTTTTTGTTTTGTTTCGTAACACACCAAGTCTAACCAGGGCTGTTTGAGTGACCTTGATTTAGAACTATCCACTGAAGCCTGGTCGGGTCATCTGACTATTCAACTGAAGGTAAGGACAATAGTTCAGCCATGAGGGATGGGGTTCCATGAACTCTTCCCCAGACCCAAGATGGACTGATTATAGCTCTGTGCTGTGCAGACTCAGGCCAGGAAGTTTCAGTTACTGTGGATTATGATGCAATGGCTGTACTATGTGCAGAAGACATTTCCAGCAGTTTCTCTCTCCCACCCTTTTTGTTCTTATGTTCTTTCCACCTCCTCTCCTTTGATTTTCACTAAGTTTTAGAGGGCGTACTATATGTGTACTGTTTAGTGCTAAGAGATCTGTCATTTATCTTGATGACTGACAGCAGCTATTTGTCCCTGTATTCACTATCATTCATTGTGAATAGATTTTCTAAGGCCGAAAGTAGCATTTCCTTATGGGTATAAGCATAGGCACTACGTCAATTAAATTGCACAATGATAACAAGCTACTCCTTAGCATCTCATGAGTTTTGGGTTGGATTTACAGTAACAGACATTGGTCCTATCCTGTGGAATAGGCTTTATATTTAATTAAAGCCTAGTTGGTTGCCTTTGTAACAGTTACACCACTATTGCAGCAGCAGAGTGCATTTTGACTGTCAGATTGCCATTATAATTTGTAGAATTCACAGCTGGTTAAGACTATCAGTGCCTTTTTTTCTCCCAGCAGACTTCATAGCACCTTCTAGGACTATGAAAGCTAGCTAGGAGGGAGGAAGCTTCCAGTCAATTTCCAGATTGATTTTCTCTATGTCTTGCAATGAAAATGTGTGGTGTCTTCAGCAAAAGGATCTTATCAATTAGTTCTGGAGGGCAACCAAGAGGAGTGATGAGAGTCTGTATGGTTTTGGGAGCCTTTGCAGCATCCCTGAGGAACAACTCATAAAGAGGTCCCCCACTTCCAGCTCTATAATTTTTTTTTTTTGTTTAGTAATACTTAGGCTTTAGACCTAGCCTTTTCCAGCATGCAGGATATCTTTCTTCTCAGTCTCATATAATTTGTATCTTTTAATTGGATTACAAAGTAGTAGGTTTCAATTTCAGTTCTCACAAGAACCTTTGTCATGGTTAGCTCTCTCCCCTGCCCTTTCATCTTTATCTACCATTAAACCCACTGATCCCTTCTGACTCCAGCATTCTTCTTCTCTTTTTTTCATGTCACTTATGTTGTAGTTTCTTTCCCCTTAAGGCATCCACCACCCAATGGTTTTTTTTCTGGTTTCCTGGATTCTACAGGTTCTCCAAGTTGAATACACAAATCTAAAATTCAAAGGTAGGATGCACGTTTGAATACAAACCCGAGGCACTTGTCTTTCTGTGCCTGAGTTACCTCACTCCATATATATATATTTTTTTTCTGTCCCATATATTCACATGAAAATTTTATTTTTCTTTTCTTTAATTGGATGACATTTTATTTTGTTATCCTTTGAATGTTTCATACATTTAATTTATACAATGCATATTTATCATATCCATTCACCACCATTTCCCTCCAATGTTTTAGTGTCCCTACCTTATCTCCCTCTCAACTTTTTATACACTTTTTAATTTTTCAATGACCCCCTGAACTCAGTCAGTGCTGCCCATATTCACACAAGTGTGTGGTCGTCCACTAGGGCATAATCCACCTACCAGCAGCCACATCCCAAAGGAGAGTAACCCTCCCTCAGGAGACATCGACAGCCTTAGCTCCTCCAATAGGTAAGGAGCATAGGAGGTTCCTCCCTTATCTGTGCTAGAATTCTGACTGGCTTCATCTCGTGAAGGTCTTGTACAGTTAAGTACAGCTGCTGTTAGTTGATGCATGAACATCAGTGTCATGCCAGGAAGTCATCATTGCACAGCTTTCTTTCTCATCCACTCGCCCTCACACTATTTTTACCTCCTTCCATGAAAAGTCTCTGAGTCTTGGGTGGTTGGAGGTTGATATAGAGGACACATCCACAATTGAACACTGATTTATTTATTCTAAACACAACTGTGAATCTTTGCATTGATTGCTACTCATTGAAAAGAGAACCTTCTTTGACTAAAGTTGAGAATAGCACAAATCTGTAGCAATAAACACACAAATATTTAGAATGTAGTTTGGCAGCATGACCATTTAGCAAAGCAGCAACGGTATGTTACCCCCTAGAACCCATGATCTCCCAGTCATGGGTTTGTGAGTAGGTTTACAGTAGTAAGCATGAACTACCTCATGTGGAGAAGGCCTCATCCCCAATCAGAAATCTTCAGTCAGCTACTGCACCAGTGGGTACTTCTTGCTAGTTGGACAGTATAATAGCATGCAGGATTCAGTGTTGGGTAAGACCATTGATGTCTTTCCTTCCTACCCTCAAGCAGCTTGCAAACTCTGTGTCAGAATATAATCTATCCAGCAGGAAGATAATTTTCTAGTCAATTTAAAGTTGATTTCTCTATGTCTTGCATCAAAAATAAACAGAATCTTCAGCAATAGGTTATGGCCATCTAGTTATGGTGGCTAACCAAGAGTAATAGTAATAGCTTATATTGCTTTAGGTGTCTGGGACCTTCTTGTCAATAACTTATAAGGAGGTATCCTAAGGTTTTCATTTTATAACCCATGTCTTCTGGGAGAAGCATTGTCCACCCATGCAGGGTACTCTTTTTCAAACCTCCTTTAAAAATTATCATATCTTCTCCTCTTCTCCACAACCCCTTTCCCCAATTAAACCTTTAACCCTAAGTATATCCCCCTCTCTATTTATGTCACCTGTGTTCTACTATCTTCTCTAATTGAGTTTTTCCCTCAGGCTAGAAAATCACAGGTTTCCCTATAACTTTCAGACACCTTTCATTTTGGTTAATCCTTCTGCCAACAGCTTTTTATGCATTCCTTACCACGAGCTTGAGCTTTTCCACCACAGTATTGGCCCTCTTTTGATTTTGATTTAACTTGTGTTTTACTATAACTCATTGCTTAAAAGCTTCCGCCCAGTGACCTGTTTTTAGACTACTGGAGACCTTTGTTAATATCCTTGATATTCTGCTTCCACAGCTTATCTTACCTTTACATTTATTTTTCTCCATTAATTCCAAGTTGTCTTAGGTCTCAGATACCCTGCTCCCTAACCAGACACGTGACTTGTTCTCCTAAAGCCAGGATTTACCCTTCTGTGTGTGCTATACTACTATTGTGCTTATAAAAAATTGTGTAACTATCTTTCTTTGATGTCCATGCCTGCTTATTTGTCTTTTTTTGCCCTCTAGACTGTAGGCTTTTTAAATGTCTCACTTATTTATCATTATATCCCCAGAACCTTATCCCGTGTAATATACTATTAATAAATATTCTGAATTAATGAATAAACTGGGATGATTTGATAAGTAATCTCTACTCAAATGTTAATGCCTTTAATTTAGAGAAATTTGTCTTTTATTAGAAAAGGGCAGAAAAGTTTAGATTTTACTATTAATGAGCTAGTGGGAATCCAATTTCACTAATGTATTCTTTTGACTTACAGGTTATCAAGTATCTTGTCTGGGTCTCCAAGGTTTCCTCTGAGACTGTCATTACTAGTGTGTGGACAGCCCTGGACAAATGTTTGCACATTTGTCCTGTTTGCACACAGATGAAAAAAAAAACTGGTACCATTTTCCACTCCTAAAAATTCAGAAATAATCTGCATGAGCTACTTGCCTTGTATTTATAACCAAATCCCAGACAGAAAACAACTTGAAGAAGGAAAGACTTATTTTGGCTTACAATTCCAAGGATATAGTCAATTGCAGTGGGGAAAGCATGGTTGTGGAAGTAGGAGACATCTGATTACAGTGAATCTGAAGTAAATAAGCAGAGAGGTTGAATAAGTAGTGGAACTAGGCTAGAAAACTTCAAGGTCTATCCCAGGTGATCCACTTCTTCCCTTGAGACTCTACCTCCTAAGGGTTTCACAGTCTTCCCAAGGAGCTCCGCCAGCTGAGAAACAATTGCTCAAAGGCATGGCCGCAAGGTGGATACTTCATATTCAAATCACAACATTATGGTGCTGGTCCCAATGAAGCAAAAGTCATTGATTCTGTCTTTAAAAGTCTCTGTAGTCTTTGTTATAGCAACACTGTTCCAAAGTTCAAAGTACAAAGTATTCTGAGACTCAAAACAATCTTTGAGTCCACATAACAACAGCAACCAAAAAAAAAAAAAAAAAAAAAAAAACAAGTGGGAAAGACAACCATTTAATTTTCTTCTTAGATTTAGAAAAAAGGGTTCTAATACCTCTAAATGCAAAGGTATTTAATATCTGGTCCATAATGTCTGGGACCTTAGTTGGGTAGGACTGTGTCTATAAGTACCTATAACTGACATGTCAGGTGACTGCTGGAGTCCTCTGGAGGTTTTTACACTTTAGGGGTTCATTTCTATGATTCAAGTGTGTCCTGGTTCCACTCTAGTGGTGTTACCACAGTGATAGTGTTAGGGTATGACAGTTTGGTGAGACTTTACCTTTATGGTTGTTTAAATGACCCTACGGAACTAGCCAGTTCCAAAAACCACATGTGGAGGGAGGTAGAAGACACTGAGCATGAGGAATAGATCCTCACCAGAGCCTGAAACAAACAACACCTTAATCCTAGATTTCATAGCCTCCAGAACTATGAGAAACATATTCTTGTTGTTTATAAAATATTCTGTTGAAGGTATTTGTTATAATAGCCAAAAGTTTTAGTAACTGATGCTTGCTATTGACTGAGACCACAGTTACATGGTTGGCTAAACACCTGCATGTAGTGTTCTTTCTTTGTGGTCTTTCTGCATGGGATAATTTAGGCCTCCTTACAGCATGGTGACTGTTTCCCCAGAGCAAGTTTTACAATACTGTGGAGTGGAGTGCAGGCATCTTTCTTATATATATCTTTAGAGCCTACTTCTGTTCTACACAGATGGCTAAGGAAAGATCCAAGTACTAAGGCCATCATGGAAGAAAGAGCAACTCCATCACCATAAGAACGTAAAGAAGGAATAAGACGGTATCATCCATCATGACAAGTTGAGCATGAAAGATGGTAGATACGACTGTAGTCACTATTGGAAGACACCGTTTACCACACCTTTCTATGTTACAAATTTAAGGAGAAATGTTAAAATGTAGGGAAGGTGAAGCTAAGAGATGGTTCAGTAGGTAAGTTGTTTGCTGTGTGAGTATGAGAATCTGAGTTTGGGTCTCCAGAACATATATAAGAGCTATGTGTGGTGGTATTCAAGAGGATATTTTGGCATTTACTAGGCAGCTAGTGGAGTCTCATCAGTGAGTTTCTGGTTCAATGGGAGACTCTATATAAGAGAAAAATACAGTACAAAATAAGTGGCTAGGAATAGAGAAAGATACCTGAGCTGATGGCTTTCACTTGCTTATATATTGTTGTAGACACATAAGAACATTCAGAGAGACCAGGAAGCATTTAGGCAAGATTGGAAAAGTAGAAGCCATAATTTGTTGTTATTTGGAAATGTTTTGAAATTTCCAACTATCTCCTGGTGGTTAAGCATCCCTATCCCAAGTTAGACTCTGCTGTGAAATTGCTTTTCCATCTTCTGTGTCCAGTATACTTTGACTCCATGGTCTGGGCATTGTTTATTGAAGAAAAAAAAAAAACCTTTGACTACCTTGATAACGGTAGTCACATGATTTTCTATGCTCTAAACAATAATTAATATTTAATGAGCATTTTCTGTAAGACAGACAGTTTAAAGTACATACATATTTTAAACATTTCCCAAATAAATTCTAAGGTAAAGAATATTATTATATTCCTGTTTAGTAGATAAAGAAACTCTGATATAGAGAAATTCAATAACTTGGTTAAAGAAATCCAGGATTGCCTGGTGGTGGTGGTGGCACATGCCTTTAATCCCAACACTTGGGAGGCAGAGGCAGGCTGATCATTGCAAGTTCAAGGCCAGCCTGGTCTACAGAGGGAATTCCAGGACAGCCAGAGTTGCAACATGGAAACTCTGTCTCAAAAATCAAAAAAAAAAAAAGAAAAAAGAAAAAAGAAAAAGAAAAAGAAAAAGAAAAAGAAAGAAAGAAAGAAAGAAAGAAAGAAAGAAAGAAAGAAAGAAAGAAAGAAAGAAAGAAAGAAAGAAACCCAAGATTTAAGGTCAAGCCAAGATTTAAGGCAGAATCAGGGGGGTTCAGCTTCCTTAGTCAGGACACTATATGACTTTCCCAAAGGATCTGAGTTCATTCTATTATAACTCCTACCATATTGAACCATATTACTTTATCTGCTTGTTTCTTAAAATTTTAATTCTTTTTCTTCTTTGTTCCTCAATATTTATTTGTTAAATAAATCAGTAATTCCTAAGAGAGCTGAGATAATACAGCAAGCTTGTCTCAGCAGAAAGAATTTAAATTAGATGCATTCCCTTTGAAGTGCATTTAATGCTGTTATTTAATTCATTACCACATATAACTATACATTTAAAATATATTTACCTGGGAAAGCTGTCCTGTGGATGGTTGTGTTCTTAGGAAATTACAAGTACAGAAAATAGTGATCTAGAAACAACGTTGTTAGGTAAGGATGATTCTGCAGGTAGGGCTTCGAGGTTGTAGGCCGTGAGCAACAGAGAAAGAAGTAACAGCAAAGTTCATCAGAGTGTAGTAATAGGATTCATTTTACTTTACAGTTATGTGAACTAAGGGCAAAATATAAAATGAAGATATTTTTGTTGGGTGTGGAGTACCAAACAGTTTTTGATAACTTCTGAGCTACCGGTTATAATGAATGTAAACCAGCTTCTTCTCAAAGTGTGTTGCCAAAGGAATGAAGATTCACATGTTACTGAAGGAAGAGGAGGTCAAAGAAAGTATAAATGTAGAAAATTTGTCCAATACTCCTTCCCTGATAAATTTACATACAGGTGGAAACAAGGGTTAATTCAACCCATGGAGTACATGGCATAAAACAAGCCTTCAGTAAATGCTAGTTATCAATGTCATAGAAAAGGGGTGCTAATAAGATCTACAGCAGTGATTCTCTCTGTGGGTCATGACCCCTTGGGGGGGTCAAATGACCTTTTCACAGAAGTCACCTAATACATCCTGCATATCAGGTATTTACATTATGATTCATTATAATAGTAAAATTATAGCTATGAAGTAGCAACAACATAATTTTAAACTTGAGGGGGTCACTACAAAATGAGGAACTGTATCAAGGTGTTGCAGCATTAGGAAGGTTGAGAACCATTGACCTATAGTGTTTTGTTTTCATAAAAGTTAAATATACACAAAAGCAAAGCATGGAGTCAAGCAGAGTATTCTACTTGTGGCTTTGGAGGAAAATTGCAGCAGTTTATGTAAGGAAGAGAATCCACAAATGAAATGGAAATCAAATCACCACTGTGGAAAGGAATAGCATTTTCGTAAAAGATGGGAGACGGATTCCTGTTCTGGGAGAGAAACTGGAGTTTTACCCCTTTAGGCTGTTATAATGCAATACCACAAAGTGGTTATTTTATAAACAACAGAATTTTCTCACAGTTCTGGGGGTTGAAAAGTTCAGACTTGGAATCTGGTGAGAGTTTGCTTCTGGCTCCTATTTATGTGACTACTTATAAGATATATATATTCACATAATAACTGTACTGGATTTTGAACACAGTGTCCAGTGCTGTATGCACATAATGCATGTGTCCAAGAATACAATTACTTAGAGCATTACCCTGAAGCTGCATTTAGGTGGACCTAAGATACAGGTAGGATAAAAATATCATTCAAACCAAACTTCCAGCCTATGCATATAAATTCACCTGCTCTAGGAACTTAAATACACTTAAGCCCTGTGAAACCATTCCTAGCTTGTTTGTGAACCATTTTTTTATTTTTTACTTATTTATTTTTATGCGTGTAGGTATTTTTTCTGCATGTTTGTCACTGTACCACATGTGCACAGTGCCCACAGAAGCCAGAAACCCTAGGACTGGAGTTATATATAATTGTAAGCCTCCATAGGGGCACTGGGAACAGGACCCCAGTCCTCTGGAAGAACAGCAATTACTCTTATGGACTAATCCATTTTTCTATCCCCCATCTTGAGTTTTATACAACTTCAAAGAAAGATTCACCACCCATCCCTTAACCAAATATTTCAGGATTACTTTATTTGCCAGAATTTTCCATTTTTAAATTAAAAATTGTTCTCATTTTGCTTTTAACTTCATTTGTTTCACTGGCCTTTTTCTGTTACACCTAACTTAGGTGTGAAAAATTATTTTTCTATTTGACCACTATTTGTGTTATCATTTGACAATGTAGGTTGTAGAAAACTTTAACTTTGTTATCCCACATTAGAATAGTCTCATGTACTATACAAATAATACATACATCTCAAATGCATAAGATGTATTTATAGAGCAATGTGACTAAATGGTTAAAATCCCAGGCTGGGGAAATGGCTTAGTGGTTGAAATGCTTGACCTGTAAGCGTAATGACTGGAATTCTGATCTCCAGAATCCATGTAGATGTGAAGTAGGGGTAGTAGTCAGTCGGTAATTCCAGCTTGGAAGGTGAAAATAGGATCCCAGAGTGTGCTGCGTAGCAAGACTAGCCATATCAGAGAACAGCAAGACTAGCCATATCAGAGAACTTCCCATGCACACGCACTTATATGCATATGTTTCTATACATGTAAACATGCATATATGTGCCACAGAGAGAGAGGTAGGAGAAAGGGGGATAGGGAGAGAGAAAGGGAGAGAGAGAGAGAGAGAGAGAGAGAGAGAGAGAGAGAGAGAGAGAGAGAGAGAGAGAGAGAGAAGAAAGAGGAGGAGGAGGGAGGGAGAGAGAGAGGGCCTCTGTTAGTCTTGAGAAACTTTCACTTCCAGCTGCAGAGGTCTGCCAGTATAGCAGGTGCTTACAATCACTGGTTAAGTAATGAATGCATGAAGTGAGGTAACTGAGTGGTCCATTTGCCTCACAGGGCTTGGACATATGCCATATTCGGTCAGGATTGTGGGGGAATAGTCATAGACACTCTTTAATGAATCATCTATGCAAAGTGTAGGTTAGATATGTACCAAATTCAGCAACATAGACCAACATACCCACAACCTTGGGTACCAACATCCTGCAGAGGATCTAATGAATCAAAAGCTTAATTAAGACCTGACACTAATAAGAAATACTTTCTAGAAATGCAGAACTGCCTTTTTTTTTAAGTAGCCTAAAGAAGTCTGAGATAATAAAATTTAAAAATCATTATGGCATAAATATGGCTGTGAAGTCTGGGAAGGGTTAAACATGTGACTCAGTCTTGTGTCTCCCTGTGGAAGAGAAGCTAAATTTTAAATAGCTCTTCTTTTCCAGCTTGGCAGAGTTCTGACTTTGGAAGATGTCTCTAATTGCTCAGAAGTACAACCTGCCCTCCTTGAGAATCCTGGCAAGTGAATTAGCATTTTACTTTTTCTTTGCAGCCATCTGTGCCCTCCTTACCACCCCCCAACAATCCACATTCGTCTAACCTCAGACACTAGGAATGTTTATATATTTATTTATTTATTTATTTCACTTTAAAAATAATACTTTTATTAGTAATTTGAATTTTTTACAATGTATCTCAACAACACCTTTTCCCATTCCTCCATGTTCCACTGTCTGACTCCTGTGCCCCCTCCCCCCCAAAAAAATAAAATTAAGTCCAGCTACTGTGACAGGAACATGGATCATGGACATCACCATGGATCCTGGAGGCAACAGGATACTCTAATAATGGACATTCACCTGGCCCATACTATCCTGAGACCAAACATGATGAGGTTTGACCAGAAGTTGGGCCTCTCTGCCTAAGCCCACAGGCACCTGGTCCTCTAGCAGGCACCAGGACTTTGCCCAGGTACCCAGACACTGATCAGGCACCCTGACATATTGCAAGCACCAGAGCATCCTGCAGCTCCTCAGACATTCTGTGGTCATTTGGACATCCCACAGGCAGCAGGGCCCCCTCCTAACACCCAAGCAGTCCACAGGCACCAGGGCATCCTGCAGACTCCTGGGCATCATGCAGATACTAGACCAACCTGCAGACACCTAGACTTCACACAGGCATGAGGGCCTTCTACAGGCACCTGGGCATTCTGCAGGCACTAGGACGTGCAGCAGGCACCATTGTATCTCACAGATGCCTGAACCTCCCACAAGCACCTGGACATTCCACAGGTACCAAGGTATCCCACAGATGCCCAAACTTCCTGCAGGCAGTGTTTTTAATTTTTTTTAGATTGAATTTTTCTTAAATAGAACAATGTTAGCAGTAGCTGATCACATGAGAAACATACAGAGTTAAAGATGTACATGTGGGGTTGGGGAGATGGTTACTTGGTACAGTACTTGAAGCTCAAGCATGAAGACCTGAGTTCAATACCCTAGGCTCATGTCAAAATAACAACAAAAATCTGGTTATGCCTGTGATCTCAGCACTGGAGGAGTTGAGGCAGGAAGATCCCTGGGGCTTGTTGGTCAGCCAGTCTACCCAAATCTGAAAACTCCAAGTTCAGTGAAAGACCCTGCCTCAAAAAATAAAGCAAGTGGACCACCACCACCAGCAGCAGAAACACAAGAATGTGCTGGAAATATAAATATTCTGGTACTTCCTCAAACCTTGAGTTGGGAGAGTATTGGTGAACACTCATGGCTGAAGAAGTCTCTCTGTAGTGTCCCACTGGAGGCTTCCTACCTTCTCTCTCACCAGTAAGGTTCCTACCTGTCTGTCCATGAGCACAGTAGCTTTTTAATATACATTTACAGAACATTAAATGAGCAAATGAATAAATTCACTCACTACATGCTACAATAAATCTTCCTTAACTCCAGCCTGTGCCCTCAGAAAGCTATCTGTCTCAGTCAGCAATGGTCACCATACACAGTATCCCCAAATACCCTGTGGACCTGCTGGTCATTTGAACTGTGCATCCCCCTGATTGCATTGAACTGGAATATTCAATGCACAATGAGACTCTGAAGACTTGATATGACAGAAGCAATGTATACTGTATTAATCTTTAAACTGATTATAAGTTGAAATAAACAACAAAAAATTGAGGTAGAGAGTGATTGATGAGAACACCCAACATTGACCTCTGGTGTCTACATACATACATACCACCCCATACACTCATGCACAGACACATAAACACACAGACACACAATCACACAGTCACACAGACACAGTTTTACACACACAGTCACGCAACACACACACACAACACACACACACACACACACACATACACACGCCAGTTTTATTTGGGGAGACTCAGTAGTTAAGATTTCAGAGATGATCAAAACTCCAGGGTTGAAAAAACTCTAATGTTTAGTCTTAGATACCTCAGAAACATTCAAAATTAGCCCTGGGTTTTATTTCTTGTAAGCTTACAACTCTCAGGTCATACTCCATCAACCAAGGGAAGTCAAGGCAGGAACTAAAGGCAGGAAGTTGGAGGCAGAAAATGAAGCAGCAGGCATGGAGGGAAACTGCTTAAAGACTTTTTCTTCATGGCTTGATCAGTCTGCTTTTGTATATCACCCAGCACCACCTGCTCAGAGGTGACACCATCCCCAGTGGGCTGCAGCTTTCCACATCAATCCTTAATCAAGAAAATGCTTTACAAACTTATTTACAAGCCAGTCTAATGGAAGTTATTTTCTTAATTGTGGTTCCCTCTTCTCACATAACTCTAGCTTGTGTCAAGTTGGAAAAACAAAACAAACAAAAGACAAATCCAAAACAATTTCCAAAAACCATGTGATACCATTTCTCTCCTGTTCTCATTTGCGTTATTATCACACACTGTGAACGCCCCTTCCTAAGCCACAAAGCCTAGAAGAAGACATAAAACTCATTTCAAGCTTGGGGAACCCAACATTCATGAAGTAAGATATTTACAAAGTGATCCAGTACCTGAAAGCCATGTCCAAATTCATACCAGCTGTCTGATTCTACAAGGCTAATTTCCACTCCTTCTCCCAGAGTCCATGGTTCTCAGTAGAACAACCATCTCGCTATCACCCTGTCATCCTGAAACGGAGCCTTAATGCTATTTCAGCCAGTGAATGGTGGAACGTTTCCTGCAGAAAAATCCCTTTTAGATAACTGTAGGACCTTCAGATCAAGTGTACGAGCATTTAGATTCAGGAAAATTTTAATGAGTATTCTTGGAGAGGACAGATAGCCTACAAACGTAATCTTTATAGACTCTAATGAGTCCTAGGCAGACACGCGTGTCTCAGCCATTTTTTGTTCCTTTTCTTCTTAATTCTTTGAGAAATAATTGATTGGAAGTTTACTCACTGCGATGAAAATGACTGACACACTTTACTTTCTATTTTATTTTACCTTTCCAGTCCTTTGATTTGCAAGTAGAATTTCAGCTGTGTCATATTGGCTCTGACTGTGGCTACTTCATGCTCAATCAAAGATGTAGTTTAAGAGCAGGAGTGCACAACAAAAAATGTAAATTGCTTACTGTGCTCCTCCGCCATCAAACATCCTTTGTTAACATTCTCATTTTCCATTAAATGAGCTATTGTTGCTACAAGTCAGTGGCTCCACTACAGAATTTGTAGCACAATAAACAAAGTGCAAAATGTATGTAATGAGGACTGCCTCTAATTTCCCTTAATTGCACATTGAGTTACAGCCAGCATGACCCTGACACCAACATTACTTCCTCAATACACAGGCTTGATGTACAGCAAATTTTTCTTCCATGACAGGTTTATTTCTTTGTTGAAGAATAGTTTAAGAGATATTTCATTGTATGTTGCAGCGGTGTAATTGGGCTCTGGCTGGTTTATTCACTTAATAGGTACGGTAATAATTATATGTCACTTTTTAGTATGTGGGCTCCTCATTCCTCTCCAGGTTGATTGCTTTATCTAGGAGCCATCGAACAGAGCTGCTTTGAAAATGACATCTGGGGGAAGATGAACTGTAGATTTATTTCTCTATCTAAGCTCCAGGTTCTGGCTTGTTCAGAGAAAAATGGTAGCTTCCTATCAAATAAACTAAAATAAAAAGAAAGGTAGTGAAATATGCAGACAAAATTCTTTTCCCTTAATATTTAACATGTGTTTCTCTTGAATTTTTTGGTGAGAATCCCAGAGAACATCTCTAGAGGTATTAACTACTTACCGACTAACTCTGAGCACAAAAAGAATGATTCACATTGGATTACATTCCAAGAAAAGCATTCATGGTGCTTGGTGATTGAATTAATAACAAATCATTCAATTCAAAATTAGTTTTTATTGTGACTTTTGTCCCTTAAGTCTTGGTACCAATGGATAATTCATTTAGGAAATACTTCTTATTTTATTTCTCTGCCTCCATTTTCCTTCTTAACTCTCTTAAGTCTAAAATGTCTTCTTCATAAAATTCAGAAATGTCAACATCAGTATTGAGGGTGGGTAAATCCAAGAGCAGAAAAGGTACAGATATTTAGTAGGGTAATACTGGATACAGCACAGTAGGACACAAAGGATGAATTCCCTATAGTGGCCGGATCTGAAGGATGACTATACTGGGAGACAGCAAGGTGGCCTTGGTTAGACAAAGAACAAGGCTGAGAACTTACACGACATTCAAGTGAATGTGGATGGTTGACAGTTTTAATGGTGGCAGCATCAGCACCAGAGCCTTCAACAAGACTAAAGCTCTCATCTTGGTGCCTTCAGTGGGTATAAATAACAAGAATGACATGATTGATGTTGAGGGTCATTGAAGAGATCATCCCAGTAAGTCAAAGAAAGTATAGAGAAAAGGGAGCTGAAACATTGTGCCCTCCAATCAAATCAGGATGGTAAGGAAGAAACCTGCAGTGTATCATCAACTGACAAGGGGTCGGAAGTTATAGGAGTGATAGTGTATATAAATTTTTTGTTAATGCAGTTAGCACAGGCAACTCAGTTAAAAGTGATATCAATGTATTAAAAATTACTTGATTTTGTTAATATCATGTATATTATAGTAATTTTCTCTTTTTAAGTGCTTAGGCCTAGGTACCAGACTAAGGTCTTGGTTGACTAATATAGATAACATTTTTTGATTGCTTTGGTTATGAGACTAGCCTTTAACATATGAGTCATCTCTCTAGCTGTAGACAGTATCTTGTATGCTACAGATTTATTTCTTATGCTTATGGAATGAATTGTATCCTCTAACTTCGTATTTCAAAGTGCTAATTTCTAGTATTTACCTTTTTGAAGAAAAGACCTCTCTGGAGGTAATTAAGGTTAAATGAGGACAAAGGGGCCAGACTCCAGTTTGATAGGAAACATGATTTTATGAGAGGAGAACTGGATACCGAAACTCTCATTCTTCCTGAGCACACAGGGAAAGGCCAGGTAAGGACACAGTAAGATGTTCCAATAGAAACAAGCTCTTACAGAACTTTGGTATTAAAATTTGAAAACCCAGAGCTCAGGGAATACAAATTTCTGTTGCTTGATTCACTGAGTCTATGGTATTCTATGATGGCAACTGAAATAGAGTGGTAAGTATATCCAAACAAATAACTAGTGTCTCCCTTAATCTTCTTCTATTTTCATTAATTAATTTTTTTCTCTGACATTTTCTCTAACTTTCTACCCTGCTGGTAGAGAGAACCTTTACTCTTAGCATATAAAACTTTTCAACTTTCTGGTATAAAATTCACTGTTTAGGTATCTACTCACCTGTACATTCTGCTTGCCCAAGATAGCAGCTGGTTAAAGAGGAACTCATAGTTCATAGGATACCAGGGTATGGAGTCCATTTGGTCTTCTCCTGGTGGATCACACACTGTGGCCTCCACTATGTCCTGTCTGCAGCAGGGAATTTAATTTGCGTCTTATATTGGGACCTGGTGGACTCGAGTCTTGCTGTGGTTATCCTGGGGACTACTGGTCCTTTGAGGATGACTTTGCCTATTTTTCCAATTTTAGGTTCATGGTCACATTAAACCTCCACAGATCAAGGGAAATTGGACACAGGGAGTGATGAGGAAGAATA
This sequence comes from Cricetomys ansorgei, assembly GCA_026225945.1. Taxonomy (NCBI): domain Eukaryota; kingdom Metazoa; phylum Chordata; class Mammalia; order Rodentia; family Nesomyidae; genus Cricetomys; species Cricetomys ansorgei. The sequence continues at coordinate 51,404,113 of JAMJFZ010000199.1, read as the reverse complement.
ACATCTCTGGTCCTCCCATCTGGGAGTTTCCTTTCTGTCCCAATGTCAGACTATCCTTGATGTCATATTGAATAAGGTCATTTCTACAAGTTGTGAACCTCCTGCTTTGCTATATACTGGTCCTAACTAGTCTTTTTCCCCCAGTGTTTACTTCAAGAGGCTAGGAAAATGGGTTCACTTCTGTACTCTATCCTTTCCAGTCTGTGTCTACACAAACTCTAGTGACAAAACAAACAAATAAACAAACAAAAACAAAGCAAAACAAACCAACAGAAAACAGTATTTCAGTTCAGTCCTTGTTCTTTCTCTCTGTAAAGCTGAAATTTTGGAATTTAAAGCAACAATAACAACAACAACAACAACAAAAATTTTATCAAGATTGTAGATTCTGAAAATTAAAGACACCTGTGTTTTAAACTATGGATTCACAAAATAAGTCTATATTTTACAGCTCAAAGGCAAGCAATGATTTATTTGATCTAGGATGTTCTCACTTTCCCCTGAAGTATTGAATACCTCAAGAGTGACAGGAAAACAAGCAGTAATTAAGGGTTGAAAAGACAGCACATGGATTAACTGTTTTCAAAGACATTTACACTCTCTGTTATACTTGTCCTCACTGAATCTTTCCTCCTACCCACTCCTCTCAGTGCATCTCTATCTGTCTTGGTATTCATATTCCCTATAAAGAGAGCTGAGATTTCTCTAGATTCTGTCTGCTTTCTCTTTCCTTGTCTGCAGAGCTCAGTCATAAGTGCAAGTAGAGCTTTTGGGATGAGCAGAAAGGAACTTCTAGAGCACCTTGATTAACAATGCAGTTTGGCTAAGAAGAAGTAGATGCTACCACTATACCCCATTACTTAATATACTCCCAGATGAGTGGCTGCTTTTCTAGTGTCTCAGGAAGCCCAAAAGTTACCTCAGACTTAGTTGAGGAGGGAGAGAGAGAGAGAGAGAAAGAGAGAGAGAGAGAGAGAGAGAGAGAGAGAGAGAGAGAGAGAGAGAGAGATACATTTGCCATAACCTCAAACTTTGTGGGTTGTATCTCAAATTGTGGATTATCTTTTCAACATGACTTATGAGTAAACACGTATTTCTTAAAAATATTTGTTAAAAAACCTAAACTATCATAATTTCATACACATATCCAAGATTCTTAATAATATCCACTGTAAATCTCCCTTCCAACTTCCCAAGGATTCCTCCATCACATCTGCCTCTCAATTTCATGTCCTCTGATTTTAGTTTATTTTGTATTTAAACCACTGTGCCCAGTTTAGTGCTACCCATATGCCAGTGAGTGTGGGATTGTTCACCAAGGTGCTCGGAACTACCAGTGGCCACACCTTCAAAGAAAAGTGAAGCCACCAACTGCCATTAACTTCTCAGCTATGAATGGAGCATTAGGTACTGAACAAGCTCGATCTTGTTCAGGTCTTATACAGGTACCCATAGGTAATGTGAGTTCTTATGTGCAAAAGCCATGTTGTACAGTGTGTCACAATTTCCTATGGTCCACTACTTCCCCACACTCTCTTTCTCCCCAGGAGAAGGGATAGTATAGCCACCTGCAGTCCTAAGCATCACCCTCTGCTTTCCAAGGAAGAACTTAGTCCTTAAAAGAATTAAATGCCAAGAAATGACTTTAAAGTTGCTTCTGGCCATCATTTTCTGGCAATCATTTCATCATCTGGTAATTTCATGACCACCATTTTTGGACATGTAAGGATATAAAACCTCCAAGTCTCCAATTGTGATTGCCTAGAATCTCTACTTCACTGAGTGGGCATCACCAGAGAGATTTTGCAAATAAATCTCACTATGAGCTCAATCCCATGTCAAACACTGCAGAGGAAGTAGGGAGTATCAATGATCAGGGGGAAGGTATGCGTATGAGTGGTCTGTCTCTCCCAGGATCTTAGCTTTCTAGTGTCACATAAATAAAATAGTAGGACATTCCCCAGACTTTCAAGGAAGTCAATAGAATTGTAGGAAGGACTGATGGTGAGGAAGGATCTTAGTTGGGGCAGAGAAGACACAGACATCTAGAAACATTTGGCAAGAGGCATTGGATACCAGCAGGATACCACAAAGATGGACGAGGACACTTAGGATAACCTGTGTTTACTGAGCACAGCTTTACCAGAACAGATGAGACAGAGTTCAATGGCCAAAGGCCAAGCTGATTAAGGTGCCTCAGCTGCAAACCAGCAAGGTTTGGAAGCAAGGACATTACATAAAATTCCTTTCTGTTAACTTGTTTACCCTTGGTAGATGGTGAGGCTTAGCAGTAGAAACCTTAGAGATAAAGAATTCTTAGTCAAAAATGTCTACAGAGGAAATGTAAGAAAGGCTGAGAGAACAATATTTTAACCTGGGTTTTATAAGAATCAGTGAAAATTGAATGTACTGTGATGTGATGAAATTATCTTCTGCTATGGGCAGATTAGAAGCTTACATGTGAAGATGAAATTCACTTACAAAAAATTAACTTACTATTTAAAAGTAAATCTCATTTTTATATGTGTTTAATATTTTAATCAGTGCTGTGAAGAACCCAGGTTCAGAAAGTTGAAATAATTTGCCCAAGGTTACTGTTAATAATAAGTAGAACCACAAATTGAGGTATTAATGTATTTGATATTAAAGTGGGATTCTAACTACTATGTCTAAGTGCCATTTTGCTCTCTCTCTCTCTCTCTCTGTATGTGTGTCATGCATATTTACATATCTGTGGGGGGGTGCAAAAGAACATGGGTGTTCATGCATGGGAAGGACAAGGTTAACAGCAGGAATCTTCCTGTTTACTCTTTATCTTGTTGATTCAATCTAGGTCTCTCAATTGAACCCAGAGCATGTTGGCCAACTTACTCCAGAGATATCCTTTTACCACCTCCTGAGTGTTGGAATTCCAGTATAACTACCCCACCTACCCAGAATTTATATGGGTTCTGCTGATCCAAGCCCTGGTCCTCATATTTAGATGCAAATGTTCTATTTACTGAGCCATCTTCCCATCACTTAAGTGTCATGTTTATATTGCCAATTGTTTTCTTCCTTTGTATTGCTTTTAATTCATAGGAGATATGGCTTAAACAATGAGAGTCATAAATACACCCTATTGTAAATGTTCTGTGGTCTTTTTTTTCTGTTCTGAGTCTGCAATTTATTTGATATTGGTCCTTTATGTTTCTCTTCCTTTACCCCTCCACTGAGCTCCAGAGTTGATGATTGCTTTTTCTCAGGGTTTTCTTTGCCACTAACTACCTGCATGGACTTCAGGGTATAAGTTATGTCAACTTAAACCACCTAACCTGACATTTTCCGATGCTCAGAAGGATAAGCATGAAGACAACCCTTGTTCTTAGAGTTGGAAGACTACACGGATTAAGAGTTCATTGTATCTGAGATGTCTAGAACTGAGTTTAAGGTGAACGGATTCATCATCTTCCAGGGAAGTAAATTTACTTGGTGAGTTTCCATTAAAATGAATTTTGAAAATGTCAGATGAAACTAAAACATTTAAGACATATGGTGCATTAACTAAATGTTTAAACATTTGCGTTTAGCTGCATGAACATATCATTGATGAAATGAGCTCAGTGAGCTATGCTGAACATGTTTTGCAGAATCACTGTCCAGTAGAGAGCTCTATATCTTAAATCACTGTAATATAAACCATCCCCAGATGCTTACAACAGATACCAAATATGTGCTATAATTTCACTGCTGAATGAAAATGTACATAAAAATGAGAGGTGTAAATGAGAAAATGTGCCTGTAATCTCAGTCATTCCCTTTTATTTCAAATAGGCTCTACAGAAAAAGGGTGCAAAAAAGGGCATGAGGCAGGAAGCAGTTAAGTTACTAGGGTATCATCACCATTCCTACCATCTTCCAGAAATCCCCTTTGGACTTTATCATTTAATCAGCAAACACGCAACAAAGTGTGGAAGTGTTTTCTTCACCCCAAGTTCTTTGAAGACATTGTTAATAATCACAACCCCTGCTAAACCTACACTTGGTCTGGAAATTTTTCTCCAACTAGCACCCCAGGCGACAGCTGGCAGTTGATTCAATTTGAGACTTTAAAAAAACCTAACTACAACTCAAGGCATGGGATAGTGGTGGAGGAGTGGGAGGTTCCTATATAGGGCTTGTTTGAGAGATGGGATCCTTGTGAATACTAGGTCACTTTATATACTGCTTGGATTTATTCCTTAAGGAGATGACTTTGGGGATCCTTAGGTCTGAAGAATGAAGGAGGACTTGAGTAAGTCTCTACTTAAGTAATAAATCAGCCTTCCATTTTTTAGGAAGAAGAACTTGTTTCACACGTACCTCCATCCTTTCTGCTTTTGTGTCTGAGTTTCATAATTTCAACTAAAATGCTGCGGATTCCAAATGCATTTGAAATATGATGAATCGTGAACCACCGGAGACCTTGAAATGGAGATTATCACAAGATTATGAAAACAACCAAGAACTTCCTGAAGTAAAGATATGTGTAGGAGGTCGAATCCTTCCAACCCCACTGGCCTCTGTATTTCCCAAGTAGGCTGTGCATACTGACAGCTACTTTGTATGTGCCTAGAAAGTGTTTGGCACCAATGCGCATTCAGCTTTCGTTCAGTCTTCACAAAAATTTCCCTCCAAAGTGCATCATCCTTATTTAAAGATGCTGAAAGTGAAGCCCATTATGTTAGAGAACTTGTCTAACTTGGGGGATAGAGTTGTGACAGAAGTATAAAAGAAATTCTAAAGGATAATTTATTATTATTATTATTTTTGCTAGTGAAGAAAGGCTTTTATTATGGGTGAGGAAATTGAGGCATGCAGACGGCCACTCAGGAGGCATTGTTTCTCTTTGATGACTGCGAGTTTTAAGAGTCTTTGAGGGTTCTTCTTCCCCTAATTTAGGGTTTGTCACTTTAAACAAAGACAGGGAGACAGGTAAGCCCACAACTTAAAACATACCCTGATCCAATATTAAACTTGTCGGACTGGTCCACAAGCAGGAGAAGAAGCCGGCTAGACCCTTAGGCCTTTGTCTTGGTCAGGAGTATAAGGAAGAAGTTGGAAGTTTTCCATTTTTATTATCTATTTGTGGCCCCTCTTTCTCTGTGCCTGTCTATCAGTGATGTGTATAACTCCTAGTCTCTCATTCTCCCTCTCAGGGGTCATCTTAACTGCTGTTAGACATTTTGGGGTCCAACTCACTCTAACTGCTTATAGGTGGCAAAAGGGACAATGTAGAAGGGGAAACAGAGTGACTGAGAACAAAGTAGATAGAAGGAGCCAGTGTAAAACTTGACATATGGCAAAGATCCAGAATATAAGATAGCCATTTGATTGCGGTATATATCCTTAGATCACACTATATGAGTGATGTAGCATCTGTAACATACAAAAAGGGAGACTGTTAGTATTACTACCATTCCTATCGAGAGTGTAGTTAAGAAAATAATTTTCTGAAGTGGTTTAATAAAAGTATGATTTACAGAAGTGAGTGCAGAATTAATAAATCAAATAAGGGGAAAACCCATGTCCTCTGCAGTACAATAATCAGAGTATAGTCCTGAACACAGTTCTGGAAAGCAAAACCCACTGAACAAGAGAAATCCCCTAATGACAGTTGTGGCTTCAGGAAAGGCAGTTTCTTACCAAATGGACCATGTCTTAGATGCCTTGGAGGAGGATAAGAGAGAGGCTGTGTCTTTCAGTGGATGGTCCACTTCAGAAATAAAGCAGTCCTTCCTCAGAGCTCAGCACACAAAAGCAAATGCATTCCTGTGGACAAAGGACACAACAAGTGTGATAACACAGCAGTTAAACCTAGTGTGGCTCTGAGGCTCTTCTCACAACTGTGTAAATGATTCTACTCCTTGTCTAGAGCTTTGGAGGTCTGGTTCAAGGTAAGAACCACTGTCTGCTTTCTTTAGTTAAATTCACTGAAGAGAATCTCAACTTCTCCAGTATACCACAGCAGAAACAGGGTTTTTATCACATAAGAGTTCTTGATAAGTGCTGCTTGGTATGATGTCATCTTAACTTTTGTACTTGCTTTGTTCGTTTTTCTCTTTCTACATCCTATCTCCGTGGCCAACATTAGAATATTCAGTGCAAAGGAAGTTTATGTGCAATTTCCAATAATTTCCAATGCCTTACTTACAGAACTCATCCACAATGGGACATGAAGGTGGATAGGTATTTCAACATCCAATACATAAAGGACTTAATGCTATGAGGGTCAGCATTCCCTTGATCTTCCAGCACGCCAGTGGTAATATACACGGCATGAAAGATGTTGATGAAAACATGGGTGGTGGTGTCTGTCTTTAATCCTAACACTCAGGACACAGAGACAGATCTCTGTGAGTTCAAGGCCAACCTGGTCTTGACTTTCAGGAAAGCCAGGGCTACAAAGGGAAACCATGTCTCAAACAAAAACAAAAGCAAAACAAAAACCAAACAAACAAAAACAAAAACAAACAAATAAGAAACAAAAAGAGAGAGAGAAAAGTTGTTAGTGAAAATGTTGAGTGAAAGTATATATCTTAACAATTGTAAAATTTATCCAATTATATTAAGGGACATGTTTTCTGAACTATGAACAAAGGTCTTAGTTTCCTTTAAGTATATGGCCTCCAGTAGGTCTAACACATTCCACTGGGTGTCTACACATGTAAGAGACTATAGGCAGCACTAGTAGGAGAACTTAAGGAGGTTTATTTTTTGGGAGGTGCTCACAAAGTTGGGTGGGTATGGAATGGGGTGGATGGATCTGGGAGGCAAGGAGGGGGATGAAAGTGCTCAAAATACGATGTATGAAATTCTTTAAACGTTAGTTAAAATATTTTAAAAGAAAATCTTTAAAAAAAAAGAATGTGTTGATATCCCTTTTCATTTTATAGATTTTGAAATTTGTCAAAGATTCATTATGGTATCTGCGCTATGAACCATGAAAGGTCTTATGAGGTCTCTCTCTCTCTCTTTCTGTCTTTGCACTGTTTTCTTCTTTGTTAATCCTCAGTTCTCTTCCAGTCATGCTCTGCTTTTCTACTGTGACTATTGATCTCAAATAAAAGCTACTGAATTCATATCCCCATGCTACAGTTATTAGGGGTGTGATTTAATGTAAATTATTGAGTTTCTTCATACATAAAATTCTTGAGATGATAAAGGTTCTCTAATAGCGTTAATGGGAAAATTAATAATGGATCCAAAGAACTTTTGCTATCACAATTATTGTTCCTCTTTATTGTTCCTCCATTTATGTAACTGTTCCTTTTACCTTCTATTCTTCCAAAGCTATCATCTTCTGGGCCAAAACACTTGTTCATGGATTGATAAAAAATATCCAGAGAATGTCAAACCTCACAACTCAAACTCTGGAAGATGCAATGAGAAGGCAGCATTTCAAGTGTGTTTGAGTCTATATAAATGAAAGTTTGTGGTTCATGTGTGTCTCCTTTGGACGATGTTCTTGTTACACTTACTCGAGAGGCTGTGTCAACAATAGTCTTCTGCAACACTGGGTGTTAATGTGGGGACGTCCTTTTGGATCAGAGCTATGAAAACCCCCCAAATGACAAAAGAGTTGGTTAATTGTTCAGTGTCTAATATTCTCCATAATAGCTCAAAAAAAGGGAGCTGTGTGAGAGGTGAGCTTGTGGATAAATAATGCTGGCACAGAATGCCGCACCATCTGCAGACATGGCAGAAACGAGCAAGAGAAGCCAACGAGCTGTGAGTGACAGAGATTAATCCTCAATGCCACAAAACCATGTAGGTCTGTTTGGAATTTAGGTAATACTGGAACACATCAAGACTCTGGGACATTTCTTTGAGGCAAAGGAGACATTTCTCAGCCATGATGCTCAGTGATTGCTATGTCTGGAATCCTTGATGCCATGGAATCAAAAAGAATCGAGAAGAAAGACACTTCGTTTCAAAACAAGGAGAGGAAGCAAGAAATTATGTTCAACCCTTTACCTAAAATAACAGTCTAAGAAACTGCCTGTGATGTTGTGGGTTATGCTGGCAGCCATATCCTGGGAGTGGGAGAAGGAATGGAGGACTCTCACTTCATCCCACGGCTTGGCTCCTCTAGGTGGTATGTGTGAATTTTGTTTTGGTTGAGTAGCCATTAATTATTAGATCAGAGATGTGTAAAAATTAAAACTACTTTCTGGAATATTTATTAGTTAATATATTTGTATACATAAACATGTTTATATTGGTTAAGCAGTCCCATTGAAAATCCATTTTTAGCCATAAAAAGACATCTGTTCACATTAAGCAAAATAAAAACCTTCCTATCCAAACATTTAAAACAACACAAACAGAATAACACTGCCTAACATACTGTGCATACATTCTTCCATTTGGCATTCACATCTATTTTTAATGTTATTTGTCTGGTACCTTCCTGAACATTATTTTTTCAATGTGATCTTATTAAATTTTCTTTTCATAAAATTGCCAGAATTCCTATTCTAAGTATGGTTTATTGCTAATAAATTTAAAATTATTAATGTATTTAAATGACTTCTTTGTATATAATATTTCTAATTTAATAAAACTCCTCTCTTCGTATCCTAGTGTAACTTGCAGATCCAGAGGAAATATGCTACAGACAGGAGGCCTTGATGATCATGTTTAAAATTAGAAGTGCAAACACCTCACCTTTTCATATGTACTAATGTGGCCACCACTTAGAATACCTTGAAAATATTTTATTTAAATCGCACTTTAAATTTATTTTGTGTGCAAGCATATACATGTGTGTGGTGAATATGTGCCATGTGGAGTTCAGAGGACAATTTCAGGGAATGGATTCTTTCCTTTCACTATGTGGGGGTCCAAGGATTGAACTCGAGTTGACAGCCTTGGCAGCGGTTGCCTTTATATACTGAGCTATCTCACTAGAGCACAGTTCTTAACCTGTAGGTCGCAAACCTGTGGGTTTGACCTTTGGGGTCAAACCACTCTTTCACAAAGGTCACTTAAGACCATATGCATATCAAATATTTATATTGCAATTTATAACAGTAGCAAACTTACAGTTATGAAGCAGCTGCAAAAATAATTTTGTGGTTGGAAGTTACCACAACATGAGGAACTGTATTAAAGAGTTGCAGCATTAGGAAGGTTGAAAACCACCGACTCTACCTTAAAAGTATTTTATAAACATACATTTTGGAGTGTGGGGGAGAGGATTTCCATCTAAACCATAACAGAGTGGCACAATGGGACAACTTGCTTCAGCCTCTAATATACAGTATCACTTACTTTCCTCAAAGCTTCATTGTATTCCCAGTAGGTCAGAAGGACAAGGAAAGCTTATCTCTGCTTGTTTTTCAGTTGTAACCATATGTTAAACTGACAGATCTGATTGTTGTGTTTCCCAAAGTCTCAATGAAACTGTGGCAGAAGCTGAAGCTAATGGAAGCCTAATTAACCTGGCAAGTTTTAGTTTAACAGTAAAAATAATACTTTCATAAAAATGAAAAATCTGAACAGATACTAGACCAGATGGGATGTCAGATTACTAGACAGAGACACTGTTCAAGGCAAACCTGGATATACGAGTCCTCTCTTTAGCTCAATATTAGGACCATCCTGAATCTAATTCTGCCATTGTCAACTAACAGAGCCCTCATTTTGAGTACATATCTATCTGTATTAGTTACTTTTCTGTTGCTGTGGTAAAATACCATGACCAGAGGCAACTTGTAGAAGGATGAGTTTAAGAGTTTATTTGAGCTTATGGCTCCAGAGTGACAAGAGTCCATGGTAGGCAGCCATGGCAGCAACCAGAAGGCATGGTGATAGGAAGCTGAGAGATCATATCATCAACAGAAACCATGAAAGAAAGAGGGGAAGAGAGAGAAGAAATGAGGGAGGGAGGGAACTAGAGCGAGAGAGAGGAGAGAAAGAGAGAGGGAGAGAGAGAGAAGAAGGAGAAGGAGAAGAAGAAGAAGAGAAAGGAGAGGAGAGAGAAATTAGGAACGAGGTGAGGGTATGAAACTCTCAAAGTCTGCCCCAGGTGACATGTTTTACCCACAGGGCTGCATCTTCCAAATCTACACAAACAGTACAACCAGCTAGGGACCAAGTATTCAAGTACTTAAGTCTATAGAGGACATTACTCATTCAAACCATCACACTATTTTTAATTTTCCATTTTTAAAATGAATACAGAAAAAGGTAAGTGTCTGCTTTACTGGGATGTAGCAAGGGGGAAACTATGGGCAAATCATGAAGAGCAAAAGATACGGACATAAAGAAAACACCTACTATGTGAGATATCATCATTCCCATACTCTTCGAAGAAACAACTTGGTAGGAATGTTCTGGAGTGATTGCTGCTCAGGCTAGTTTTTCTCATGAAACAGATGAAGCAAAAACAGAAGGAAATGGGTGGAACAGAAAAGGGAGGAAAGTGAATGGTGACGTGGGATACCAGTTCTGCTTATTGGTAAGGTGTCTCAAATTACATCATTACTCCAACACAGAAAAGCCAGAGTTGATTGAATCCAACTCCATCCCTGGAGCAGACATTCATTTTGCTTCTGATCATGACTGTCCTGTATTCGTTGTCACTTTTCCCCATGACTATCCCATGGACGACTACATCATCATCATCACCATCATCATCATCATCATCATGTTTTTTCGAGACAGGATTTCTTGGAGGACAAAATTATCAGCATCTCCATTTTCTAGGTGAAGAAGTTGAGGCTTCACCAGGTTAGAGACCATGAGCTAACAAAGGGTGTGCTCAGTAACAAAACCATGTGATCAGTAACAAAATATGTCTGCGTTCTTTAAATATCAATCCCTGGCTACATGACTTCTCAGAACATAGCAGTGTCTATTGTTTACCCACATCTGGAATGTCTAGCGATGATCCTGTTCAATGCTAGGTAGAGTCTCATAAGAAAATATAGTGTCCTTATTGGAATGTCAACTCAAACAGCTTAGTAACAACTTTAATGAATTAGAAACCCATAGATGCCTATAATGGAGGGTTCATCTCTACATTTGTTAAACACTCTCCTGAGAAAATATATAAATTTTACCTATTGGCAATGATAAGTTTTGTCATGTCAAATAAATATAGACTGGCTTATGCTGCAGTATCAACCCCCAAATCTAGATAGTTTCTTGGTCATGCTATCCATGTATTGTACACCTGCAGGGCTTGACTTTTCAGAACAGGGACTTGGGGACTCAGATTTACAAGAGAGTTAATTTAGTCAGCTTCATGTTACTATGATAAAATGTCTGAGGCAATCAAGTGATAAAGACAAAATGTTTCATTTTGTGTCAAATGTCCTGGATTCCAACACTTACACTGTGAAAAAAACAAACAAGCAAGCAAATAAATAAAGATAAAATATTAATCTTTAAATATGGTTCCGGAGGCTATAATCTGCAGGTGAGCAGGCCCATTGCTTTGTGCCTCTGGCATGGGTGGAGACTGATGACAGAGGCATGTGACAGAGCTTATTGCTAAGAAGATGCAACAGGGAATCATGAGAGACTGGGTTCCCATAGAACTTCCTTTACCATCCTATCTCTGATGTCCCACCCCATGAATGATGGACATCTTATTATGTACCATCTCTGAACATCTGTGGCGCCACCAGGAGGACTGATAACATGTAGACCTTTGGAAGTCATTACAGGTAGTCATTGCTGAAACCTTGTCTATTACCTCTCAGGGAAATCATTGAGCCTTTAGGGATCCTGCACTGTGCCATGCAGCCCAAGAAGGGTTCGATTTATATCCTCAGACAAGTCATTGGGCAAAACAAATTGCTTCATCTTATCTAACTACAGGGGACAAGCGGTACAATTCTGCCCATGTACAAAGTAGAAAAACAAAGTATTTGCCAAACAGGAATGATCATTGTGTACATATGTTACTATAAATGCTTCAAATTTTTTAGTTTTTTTTCATTTTCATACACTTCCCTATTTCAAGCTTCAGGGAGTTCCCTGAATAATATTCTATATTTCTAGGTAGGCAAACCCTTGTTCATATATTTTTAACAAAAGTTCTTTGTTTCTAATGGAAGAACATCAGGTTTTAAGAGTCATTTCTGACTTTTCTAAAAGGTTGCTTTAAAAATGACACCAACTCCTAGCTAGGGGGGATTCTTTAAGGAAATATGTCATTTTCTTGTCTAGAAGTCAATGAGTTCACAGAAAGATAAGGGCAGGATTGAAAGCAGGTAGAATAAAAGACCCAGTTAATGCCTAAAAGATGCCAAATTGGAAAGTGTTACTTTTCTCGTATCATCCATCACTGCAAATGGCTCAGCAGGCAAGAGACTATCTCAAGCTGGCAGTCTTGCCATAGAAATAGATCATTTCAACAAGAGCAGCAGAGTCACAGAGCTCAACACGGCTGGGAACATTCCATAGACCAGCTCAGAATCAAAAAGGTGAGAGCCAAGGAAATAAAAAATGAACATTCCATCAAATCTCAATCAGTGAAAAGCTCAATAAATCTGGGTGATACCTTGTGGAGGCAGTTTTTGGGAGATGTCCCTAAATATTAATCAGCTATAACTTACTTCTGAGTCATCTCTTCAGCTTTTAAAAGTGGACTGGACTCTCCATAGATATCTATATGCATTCTTGGCCTGGTTTACCTATAGAAAGGAGATGACTCTATTGACTACAGTCTTGGCACACAATAATGATGGAAATTAAAGCAGACATCTAAACATGTTGGTTGAAAACCCCAGAGACTCTCAGCTTTCAGAGTTATTAATGCCATACTTAGAAAACTCATGATTGTGGCATTGTTCAACTCCTATCAAAGGGAATAATTGGGTTCAAGAAATAGCTATTGAGGATCTACTAATATGCCTACAAGTAATTTTACTGCTTCAAAGGACCAAATGAGATGAAAAGTATTGTGGTTCTGCAGTGTATTCAAAATTGCAAAAGAAACACAGGTCAATGGGTGGAGACAAGGAAGAGGAAGGAGACAAAGTGGGGAGATAGGAGTTACTGACGGTGCAGGCTGATACTTGTGGTTCACATTCTAAGTCCGGAAGAGTGGAGGTGAAAGACAGGACTTCCTTTGATGTCCGCGACAAAGGGTATTTTATACACTACAGAGCAAAGAGAATATTTAAACCTCTTCTTAGAAATACGAAATGGGGACTTCAAAAGCCGTTTGATTGTTTGTCACATCAGCTGGTTAATCAGGCAGGGTTTTTTTTGTGTGGTATTAAATAAATGTATTTTCCTATTATCTGGCATAAGTCATGACATGAACATGGCTTATAGTAATGTGTAGCCATCAGGTGTATGCAGAGACAGATAGTGATGTCAGGTGCTCTTGAATGTGATATGTTAGGTGTAAAGCCAGGTATCAAAGTACTAAATAAAAGTTAGAATGATCAAAATTGCATTATTAATTTAATCAATTAATGGCACCACAAGCATAATGTAATTCCTCAGTATGATTACAGAGTTTGGTTAGAATAGCCAGGATGATTAACTGTGCCAATATTTAGCATATATTTGCTAAGGAAAGGAGGATTAATATTAACGAAGATACCATACAGTGCTGATAAAACATTCAATTTACCAAGACGATTTAATAATTCTAAAGCTACAAGCATCCAATAGTGTCAAGTAAATACAACAAATATTAAGAAGACTATAAGAAAAACATGACTTTGCTATCAAAGTGGGAGGTGGAGATATTTTTTTCTCAATTGATTGATAAAGTATGTGAGGAATATCAGTATGGGTGTGGAATATTTTAATATTTTAATGCAAACTGACAGACATTTATGGAGCACAGCAACCAACAATTGCAATCATCCCTCAATATTATATATATTTTAAAATTAAAAAATGTTTTAAAATTTTATATTATTTTATTTTGTGCATATGGGTGTTTTACCTGCACATGTATCTGTACAACATGTGACTCTAGTGGCCAAGGAGGCCACCAGATCCTCTGGAACTAGAGTTACAGATAGTCATGAGCTGCCGTATGGGGACTGGGAATCAAACTGGTCATCTGGAGGAGTGCTCTTAACCACTGAGTGCTCCTAACCACGGAGTAGTCTCAACCACTGAGCCATTTCTCCAGCTCCCCATAATATTTTTTTCAAAGAGACAGAAAAGTTCTCTCATAGCTAGGCATCAAAATTGTCCTCAACATATTTCAAGGAATGGACTGGCAAAGATTTACCAAGTGATCTAATCCTACTTCCACTTCCATATCCACAGCTAAGCTGTTATGCCTAGTCTCCTGTGTGGAGGAGCATGAAAGATGTGTTTGCTTTGGTTAAAGGAGCATGGGTTAATGTGATGATAGATTCATCCCCGCCCCTCTCTGCCAACTAGCACTATGTAGCTTAACTATTTTATGAAACTTGGTGGAACAAAGTTACCAGGTAGATATTGCTCAGGTCCCTGGGTTGTGACTTAGAGATGAGCTACCCAGAAAAGGGCTGATCATTGCCTTATGTGACAAAGACACTGGTGTGTGTGTGTGTGTGTGTGTGTGTGTGTGTGTGTGTGTGTGTATACCCCTGATGGTTTAGAACTGCATATAACAAATAACTGACTGAAGCAATATTCCACAACTGCATTCTCTGACAGAATTGCAATTAGGTTAAAGAATCAAACAGTCTTAATAATGGGGAAAGTTTTATGATTGCAAATTTATAATCCATTTTAAACAACTTATAGATGAAAGAATAACTAATGAGGAAAATTGGAATGTGTTCAAAATCATGGACAATTAAGATATTAACTATTAATATGTGTAAGTAATAGCTAAAGCAATAGCAACAGGAAAATAGATAGCCTTACATGTTAATATTAGAAAATAATGAGAATTTAAAGTAATAAGTTAGATGTATAATTTAAGGAATTAGAAAAATAATGGCAGAAGGAAGATTAGAGTAGAAAGTTGTGAAAGACACCAAACATATCCCAGAGGATCATCGAGCTTTTTGAGATGTGATTACACACAGATCAGGCTTGGAAATTGATATGTAGCCCATGCTGGTCTTGAGCTATCAACCCTCTGTTTCTGTCTCCTGGATGCCAAAAGTTGACTCTTCAATTGAAAATATATAATTCTCATACCGCAAGGTTCATCACTGACAATTTAGTGAACTTCACCATATCAGCAAGCAGTGCAGTTATTGTCACTATTCAATTCTGTAACAGTTTTATTACCTTAAAAAACTGGAACTATGAGCACTAATGCCTCAATGCCCACCCAGTCACATCCATTACTGGAAACTCCTCATCTCCTCTGTCTATGGGTATGCTTGTGTGGGAAACTTCATGCAAATGGAATGATACAACACATGGCCTTTGAGTCTAGTTTTTTAACTTGGCACAGTATTTTCAAGCTTTTGTAAATCCATTTGTAGACTCTATCAGTCTATCTTTCAAATCACATGGTCACATAACATTCTCAATGAAGCTATGCCAGATTTCAGTAGTCCAATTGTTGGTTGATAGCCATTCAGGTTATTAAAACTTTTGTGCTAAGTTTAATAGTTTTATGAAAACTAGGATATAAGTTTCTATGTGGGCAACTTTATGGCTTTCTACATAGGGGCATATAGGATACACAGTTAAAGGGAACATATGTTTATACTAATTTATTTATCTGGTAGTCTTGAATAGATAATTAGAGGTGGTATTATCAGGTCTTATAGTTTTATGTTTGAAGTTTTGAGAACTCATCAAATCATTTTCAAAAGAGCTGCACTATTTTTCACACTCCCAGCACTGAATGAGGTTCTCGTGTTCTTCACCCTCTCAACATCTGATATTTTCTCTTTTTCATTACAGCCATCCTTGAATATTACACTGAAGATTGTTATCATTATTTGTTTATTGGTCCCATTGTACATCTTCTGTATAGACATGGCTGTTCAAAATTTTTACTCTTTTAAGATTCCATTGTTTGTACTTGTATTGTTGAATTGCAAGAGTTCTTCATATATTCTGGATTTAGACCTGTAAGGCATACATAATTTTCAAATAATTTATTATATACTATACATTTGGTAAAAATTTTATTTATGGTATAAATTACTGAGTAGGAGATTTCAACTGAACTGGGCAGTGGTGGTGCATGCCTTTAATCCCAGCACTTGGAAGGCAGAGGCAGGTGGATCTCTGTGAGTTTGAGTCCAGCCTGGTCTACAGAATGAGGTACATGAAAGCCAGTGTTACAACATAGATATCATCTCTCCAAAATCCAAAAAGAAAACCCCAAGGAAACAAAACAAAAAAGTAAAAAAACCCCACCACCAACAAAAAGATTTTAACTGTAATAAAGTCAGATTTATATGTAGTAGTCTATCCTTATCTGTGATTTTATTTTCTATGATTTCAATCACCCATAATTAACTGATGTTTAAAAATATTAAATAGGAAATTCTACAAATAAACAACTAAAAGTTTTAAATTACATGTAACTCCAAGGAGCACTATTAAATTCTGTACCATTAGCTTCTGCACTACCTAGAAAAGAAGATATTGCCTTTATTTGGAGTATCCATGCTGTGTACTCTACTTACCCATGAATTATTTAGCAGTCTTAGCTATAAGATTGGCTGCTGTGGTATTAATGTTCTAATGTTTACTTAACAATAATCTCAAGACGTAACGATAGCAATGCTGGTAATCAGATATAGGTTCTATTTCTTTATTTGTCTTCTGTCTAGGTGTTCTTTCTAGTTCTTTCTAGTCTTGAAGTTTATAAATTGAATTTTTCATTTTTTCTGAAATTCTGTCCAGTTTTGCCACATGTTTTCTTGGGATCATCTGTAAAATACCTATATGATCATAATGCTTATATTTTCTTGGTGAACTGAACCTTTGTTAACCTTATGCAGCAATTTTTCACTACAAAATTTATTTTGTTATATATTGATATAAATGAATTCTTTTGGTTACTGTTTAATGATATATCTTTTCTTTATTTTAAATTTCTTATTTAATTTATTATTCTGTGTGTGCATACGTGCGTGTGTGTGTGTGTGTGTGTGTGTGTATAGAAGGGCATGTGCCATGGCATATCAGTGGAGACCAAAGAACAACTTTTAAGAGTCTCATCTTCTCCATCCACCATAGGATCTTGAGACTGTATTCAGGTCCCATCAGGCTTGTACACTAAATGCTTTTACCCTCTGAGCTATCTTTTTACATCTTTTCTTATATGTTACTTGCAATTTATTGTCAAAGAATCTAAAGTGTTTCTTGTATTAAAGACGTCCTAAAAGAGTAACTTTTAGATATAAATACTCCATACTAAAAAATAATTTTGGAGCAATAGCTTAACGTGAAATTAATGCACACATGTCCAAAGACAAATGTCTTCATATAAGAGTCCTGCTTTACCATGTATGACCTCATTCCATGGTATTGTGATTACAACAGTGTGAGATTTGTTGTAGGTATATACAAACTGAATCAAACCAAAGCTAAGAAACAGGCTCCCAACACACATAGAACCTCAGTTATACCAGATAAGTCATCAAGGGATAGATATGCTATTGATACCATACAATTCAGACAATTTGTTATTCAGTCAGAAAAACACTAACTATTGGTTCTGTGTCACACAGTGTAAGTCATAATTGGTTCTAAGCAATTCAAATATGTGAGTATGAATGGCAGTATTTCCAGACTAGAGAAATTTCTGGAAGGATAATCTTATGAACTGAAGAATTGTCTCATCAGCAAACCAGAATCTCCAAGTTTCTGGTAATAGTTTTGTACCTTTAAGATTAATACAGAACAGAAACATCACATAGACTGTGGAAAGAAAGTCTTATATTGAAAGAAGGTATTTGCAATTCATAGAAATGATTAATAATTTGTGTCTGCTATAGTTTAAATGTGTCCCCCACTCAGAGAGGTCATGTGCTTGAAACTTAATCTTCAAATTCATATGTTAATGCTACTAGGAGATGGGGCCTTTGGGACATAATTTGGATTAATGAGGTCATGAGAGTGGTGCCACCATGTGGGTATCAATGGCTTTATAAGATAGAAAAAGAGGCCTAAGTTAACACACTTGCCTTGTGGTACTCTCTGCATAGTATAGTGCACCAGCACTGAGAAAATGCTGTCATCATGCTCTGAGATTCCTTAGCCACTAGAACTGTGAACTCAATGAACTTCTTTTTAAGTTACCTAGTCTCAGGTATGCAGTGATAGCAATGGAATGCAGATGAAGATAACATACATAACAATGAACAGTACAATGAAAATAGGAGCAAAGACCAAACCTATCTTACAGACGAGGAAATACAAATGACTGTAAATATGAACTAAGATGTTCGACTTCAGTATGGACCAGGAAGATGGTAATGAAAAGCTCAACGAGACATCATCTCATGCCTACCAGTGGGTCAGGTTCAAGGTGACCAGTATCAGGTGTAGTAAGGATATCAGGAACAGAAGCTTGCATATCTTATGGGTAAGGCATAGTAGCGGTGTGGGTGACCCTTTCCCACAACCATAAATTAGCTCCTAGATATACACTAGTGAGGAATCCTGGTGCCTGCAAGGCAGAAAGCACAGCATGGTACATGCAGCAGCGAACACAAGAACAGAAAATAGGAGACAAACTCAAATTGTCCACAACTAATTGATACATGTCATTACACATTCATAAGCAAATACTGAAGTATGACATACAGCCTTTTGTTTCAACATGAGTATGTCTTGTAGGTAAAATATGGAGTAGAGTAAACCTGTCAGAAAACTTACACATTGAAATCTCACTAGCCTACATAAAAAGTGTCACCTATCAAACAAAATACGGTTTGAGAAATCATGTACAGATGGTAAGTCATGAAGTGGTAGAGAGTCAGCTAGAGAGAAAGAGAAAGACACAATTCGGTATGGTGAATCGCTTTTAGAAAGGAGAAAGGAAAGCATGTCTGAGGGATGTGCAGGGTGCTAAGGCATCATAATGCTGAATGTGCTAATCTTTGGCAAGCACGAGTACTTTATCATTTCTCTCTAAGATTCACATGCATACATATTACTCCCTCCTTAGTGCATGCATTTTATCCTAAAGTACTGGCAGTAGACTATACTTTTTCATTTCCATGTTCTGCTTATAGATAATATAGCTTACAGATATATTGTATTTATTCCAGATTTTCAGGAGTGCCATAAAGAAAAATAAATGCTTGCGTGGAGCACAGAGTGACTTTTGCACCTGTTTTTTCACAGCTAAAGAGGCAGTGCTTCTAAAAGTTGGCTTTGAGAAAATAAAGTCACACTGAACAAGATCCTTGGTGAATTATCAGAAACTGAGCAGACCTTATCATTCCTGAGAGAATTGGGATTCAGGTAAGATATATGAGGTCGTGCCCCTGTATAAACCCCTCTACAGGCACAACGTGCTAAGCAAGAGTTGGTATTAGCACTCTGTACTAGGACTGGTGACCCCACTTTCCAGGTGTGTCCAAGTGCCATGGGCATATTACAGGTTTGGAGAATGCCTTTGGAGGACAGCAAAGCGTCAGAGACAAAGAAGGGAAGTGTTTGAAGTGTCCTGAGCAAATCAAGAATCTGACACTGAAAAAACTAATGTCATGAGAAAAGATGGTTTTCTGCAGTGAGTTTTGTAGGATCAGAAAAATTGAGATAATGGGACATTACAAGAAAAAAATTAGAATAAATATCAGAAAGAGCCAGTCATTTAACTATTAAGCATAAAGAACCTTTGCATTTCTTTTCTGAGAACTACCTCTACTGACATACTGACAACTCCTTTGCCTGTTATGTTAAAGGAAAAGATTATTTAAGGGATCTAAAAAAATTACAAACAGCTAAAAAACTGTATACAGCCTAAGAAATATTAATGAGTTACTGGACAAGACACATAAAAGAATAAAGGCTATAGTCAGGCTTTTGGATAGGGCTGGAGATGCTATTCATAGATTTCAAAGTCTAAAAGAATATCTATGAAAGAACCATGACTCAGGAAAGGAGAACAACTGAGGCAGAGGCAGGTTCCCAACCACACTGTCCCAAATTAAACAAGAACAATTTCTACTTATGTACAGTAAAGCCTAGGGCAAGCCAGTCAATTCTATTGGAGGGAAGGTTTGGCAGACATAATGCCAAATGACAGAAATTTTAAGTATCGCATTACATTAACATTTCAATGTGGGTTTTTCCTAAGGTTGGAAGATACAATATAGACGAATCACACAAAACTTTACACACTCAGCATTCTGTATTCCATAGTTTAATGAATCTAATTAACAGTAAAATGAGTGTCCTGGCCTCAAGGACTGTACAAACTAGCTATGGGTACTTTGCCAGAGTGACATTTGGAGATAAAAATAGGGAGCTGGATAAGAAGATCACATGCTTGATGGGGGACTCTGCAGCCTTGCTCTGTTTTGGTAAAGAACCAAGTGCCTAGGATATTTACCACTGATTATGGGACTCCTGCAATCTCATGGATACCCAACTGCCACTGTATTATTAAATTATGTGAGAAAAAATGAGTGGGAAAATATTTAGATCCGATGCATTGAAAAGTGATAAAACAAAAACAAAAACAAAACAAAACAAACGAACAAAAACTCAAGAGCAACCAATAGTGAGGAAGGAAATATTGGCTATTGCAGAATGCAGCTCAAGCCAGAAGCATTGCACAAAAGAGCCACTCCCTCTTCTGGTTCCAGATTCCTGTCTCACCAAGGTGTGGCCTCCCCGCAATGGCTGACATTGTGCTGACTTCATCATTAAAAGCAGGTCCACAGCTCCAGCGTACATTTGATTAGGCTGGGAACTATCTAATACATATGAAAGATCTTTTCATCAAAATCAGTTTAGAGTGCTGGGGAGATGGTTCAGTGAGGAAATGCTTGCTGTGCTATCGTGAGGACCTAGTTGGGACATCCTTTGCACCCACGTAAGAGCTAGATGCAGTGGACTGCATCTGTAACCCTAGCACTGGTGAGGGGTGGTGGTGGTGGTGGTGAGAGACAAGCAGAACCCAGAGACTTGCTGGTCATCCAGTCTAGCAGAAATGGTGAGCTCCAGGTTCAGTAAGTGACTCTGTCTTGAACAAACAAGATTTGTGTATGGGATGGGGTTGGAGTGGGGAAATGGCTGAGTGAGTGAAGTTTGCTGTATGAGAAGGAGCACGGGAGTTCAGATCCCCAGCATCCATACAAATGCCTGGCAGGCGAGGTTGCGCCAATAATTCCTGCATTTTAGAGATAGACACAGGGGATCCTTGGGACAAGATGGATAGCTCTGGGTTCGAGGGAGAGACCCTGCTCCAATATATAAGGTGAAGAGTGATTGAGGAAGACACCCGCTGTCAACCTCTAACCTTCACACTTATACACATGGGTGTGTGTATGCTTCCACACATATGCACATATACATCACACACACAAGAAATGAGATAAAAGGGTAAAGCTTTTTGCATGTGCAAGGAATCAGCCTCGGTTATCAGGACAGATCACAGCACAGGCTACCTCATTTCACAGCCATCCTGGATAAATAAGGCATTACTCCATATCAGCAACTCAGTCATTGTGCAGAACCGACCACATTTTCTGTATTATTACAAAATAAAATTGTAATAAAATATGATTTTTGCAGTATCACAATCTTTATAGCAGTTCCTAAGGCAGCAAATGAGTCAAATTTCAAGCATAGCAACCAAAAGACTCTAGATCAAATGGCTTATTAAGTAGAAAAGCTCAAGTGAAAATAACTGCATGCTTCATGCAGGTTTTCTGTTTTAATATTTGAAAGTGGAAGTCTGCAATACTCTGGGATAGTATGCAGCACATATAAAGGCTATGACAATGAATATCATTACCCATAAGCATTTGTGTTATAAAAGGAAAGCTCTACATATACATTTTAGTCCTAACTGAATTTGAAAGGTGTTTGTCATGAAAGTAACATTGATTTGGGGGAGGGGGCACTAGGAAGATGGAAAGAACAGGAACCCAGGTGAAAGTAATGGCATTTTTAAAATCCTATTTGCAAAAAGGAGTTCACAAGTGAAGGAGACCCTAGAAGTCATAAAATCAATCCACAATTGAAGTTGAAAAAAAACAAGTCCTCTTCCCCATCCTAGATGGTGATAATTAACTCAGGAGCCCTTGGTTACTGTTCTATTAAGCAGTTCCCCCAAGGATCCAAATTATTTTGGATTATTTACTGGATTCATCTTAAGCACTCAAGTTGCTTATAAAAGATATGATGCCAACCATTAGCATCATTTAACAGGTAGTGAAGTATAGCATCACAAAACTCAGAGCAGATACAGATGTAATGAGAAAGACAATACTTTATTTCCATTTTATGAAGAGATTAACCAAAATATGCAGGTAAAGTAAAGAACCACCTAGAGTCAGACAGAAAAAAAATTGAGATACCAGGACCCACCTAATTAGCTTACCCTAGGAAAACTGCTTTTTTTTTCCCCCCACCCGGTACCAAAGCTAAATTTGTTAGAGAGTCTCAGGAAAAACTAAATTATATTGAAAGAGAATTGTTTGGTGCTCTGCAATAGAATTTAGAGGGCTTAAACACCAACTTGGAGGTGTGATGGTTCAACACCTGTATTTGCATAGACAGCATTCCAGTTTGCATTTGCCAGTCACTCCTTATCAACTGGGTTCAGTAAGAAGGCCATTGAAAGAGCTGAGCATCTCTGCTCCTTACACATAGAAAGAGTGTCTTTGTCTCTGCTGTTTCCACGGTCACGGGGCTATGGTGCTTAAAGGAGACTTGCCTTCCCCAGGCCCATGTATTTGTATCCTTAGTCTCCAGTTGGCAGTGATGCTTCGGGAGCTAATGGAAACTTTTGGAGGGACAGTCTCGATGGAGGAAGTCTAACTTGAGAGAGTTTATAGTCTCACCCTATTTCTTATTCTCTCTCTCCCTCCCTCCCTCTCTCTCTGTTCCTTGTGTGTGGACAAAATCTCATCAGCTAGCTTCCAGCACTGGATTCTATCCTTTTCGGAATGTAAGCCAAAATAAATCATTTCTTTCCTTAACTTGCCTTTGGCTAAGTTATTTTATCACAACATAAAAGTAATTAATACAGCTACCTATTACCCTTTTCTACCACAATTTCATCTATGTGTCCAACTGAAGCGGAATCCAGAGAGCCCTAGCTGAGGTTGGACACATATCTTCCTTTCCCACGCTGGGTCTGCCAGTCACTGTGAAGAGACCGACTGTAGAAAATCTGCACATCCGATTCTAACTTGTACTTCTTGGGTGTTTCAGCTTTAGCTGAAAGTTTAGATTTTAGAATTTTTCATCCATGTAAGAAATCTTGGTTTTCTATATCCTATCTCCAACGTCTTATTTTTGTTTTTATTCTCCCTCCCCCCACCAATAAGCACATGTCTTCCAAAGAAGAAAGGTGGATGAGAATAGGAAATGGTGATAATGGAGGTAGATGACTGTATAAAGGACAAAAAATAAAAAAGAGGATATTCTTTTTGACTCCTTGTTTCTGAAAAGATATGATGACTCCCAAGCAAAAGGTTCAAAGAACAAAGAGATGGGGAAAGCTCTTTGTTCTTTTATTGGTTTGTCTTAATTGTGTCCTTTCATCTGAGAAATAAGTCAGACTTAGCAGCTCATATCTATAGTTAAGTTTCCAAATAGAAAGAAAAAGAATTCACCACAAACTTGAACATTTCTGAGGAATACACAAGAGGCTAATATTACTTTTTGAATGGCATCCCTGAATGGAGTGATCCAGGAAAAATATTCAAAGACAAATTAGAAATTATAGTTTTATCAGTTCCTGTACATAAGTCTAGAAGGTTGATCAGCATGTCAGTAATGCTTGTGTAGATTCAAGCAGGAACAGTTCTACAAAGAGATTGAGACATCAGTACTTCCGAGACATGATTGGAGATGATTTCATGAGAGAGGCAACTTTTGTCAAGAGTGTAAAGAATGTTGAAAAAGGACTGACTGAGTTGTAGGTAGCTCCAAATAGATAAGTCAGAAGTCGAGTGATCTTTCAAAGAAACAAGCTGCCCATTGACTGGAGGGTGCACAAAAGAGGAAATGGAAGACATTGTAGTGAGAACCTTCTTGTGAGAGATTTGAAGTGCCTGTGTCTGAATTAGAGGGCCATAGTAGAACTGTTGGAGGCTTTCAAAGCATATGTGTAAATGGGTTTGAGGTTTAAGAAAAATAGAATATGGGCTGAAAAGAGAGTAGAATGGAAGAAAGATGAGCCACAGGAATATTTTATAGGAGCATAATTAATAATCACTGGAATCAAGAGAGGGTAATGGGGCATTAGTATGCTCAAAGTACATTATAATCATGCATGAAAATGTAATAGTGAAACTCATTATTTGGTGCAATGAATATATGCTAATAAAAAGGGTAAAAGAGAAGAGGTAGGAAGAGGGGGAAAAGAGAAATCATGAGAATTGAAACTAAAGGAAAAGCTCAGATTTTTCTTGTCTCCATCCCATGAAGCTGAAAATATCCAGTGATTACATAAGTTATAGGTCCCACAGAAAAATAACAAAAATCTATGGAAATATCTTGGGAAAATGACAAATTTGTACATACTCTTAAAATGCTGTTTATGATTCCAGGGAGATCCTCCCTTGGGAAACAGACTTCTTTAGGAAGCTATAGACAATAAGTTAAGCAGCTTGGAATCTGACTGATTTGATTGACACTTTAAATTAATTAACCACTTAAAACAAAAAAAAATGCTTGCTATTTTGGCTTAGTGTAGACAAGAATTTCCTACTGTTTTTCTTCCTCTTCATATTACCTCAGAATTAACATCTGGTATTAAAAACTAGAAGCAGAACTATATGGTAGTCACAGGGCAAACTTTGTGGTTCCTGAAAATTCTTACTTTTAAAATAGTGATTCCTAGTATAAAACTTGAATCTAGAAATTGGGTCAATGAGATAGGTCAGTAAGTAAAAGTATTTGATATGCAAGCCTGATAACATGATTTCAATCCCTAGAACCTGCAGAGAAAAAAATCAACCCCTAAAAGCTTCCTCCACATGTCCATCATAGCACATACATCCCTAAACATGCACACACACACACACACACACTCACACACATAAATGCTCACACACATACACAAACTAAAAGAAATGGAAATTGCATTTTATTTCGTTGCAGTCTGGAAGGTCATCAGACTCCAGCTCCGCATTCCCTGAGTGGCAGTCAGAGCCTGCTTGCAGTCTGCCTTGAGGAGCTGTTAACTATCCAGTTGTTTCAGAATCTTAGGGTGCCAATGAGACTTAAGAGCAGGGAATGCAAAAATCACATTCTATCCACCATAACCCCTCTCTACTCTTTTATTATAAGTTGGAAATTAGATATTATTTATTAATTTGTGCTGTGGCAGTGAAAAAATTACTTATCTGGGCATCCATACCCATAAGAAAAGGGTATGGCTGTCTTAATTCATCTCCATAAGAAAAAAAAATTCATGTTGTAGCTCAGAGGTGTTCACAAATGAATATTAAATGAATAATCATGAGATCTTGCTAAAACACAGATTATTGGGGTCACCCCAAATGTCAGAATTCCAGGAAGAGGACTGAGCAAATGCTCTATGGCTGGGGTCCTGATGCTGGTGGTCTGTGGATCAGATGTTAAAAACTAACATTCTAGCATTGTCTGATCTGTATGAGTTCTTAATCTCTTTCCCACTCACATCATTTCTGCCCATGAGATGATCATGTACTGCCTAGCTGTTCTGGGATTGTGTCTGTAGTTCTGAAAGTTTTAAATGCATTACTCTGCACCATGTTATTTTCTGAAAAAGCTAACTTAATCCATCACAAGTGACTTTTTATTTTTAATTTATGTATTTTTATTGCAAAGTAGCTTATTGAGAAGTAATTCAAACTTTCTCAAACTAATCAAATCTAAGTTTTGTGTATAACATAAAAGTGTTGAAAATTAGAAATTTTATACAAATAAAAGGATTTATCATTGACACTATTGTATAGTAGTTGCAGTTTGAAATTCCTTCATGGCCAGTTCTTCAAGGAATGTTGACATGATCATCTATCCCCTGACAGGTCATAAAATGACTGGAAAATTGAAACTGGAAGATGTGTAGATCATAGCCCCAAAGCAAAATTATTATAGACACATTAATAAACTTAATCTGACCAAAATTTTCTTCAGTTCCCACAAGAGTGATACACCAAATAATATACAAATAATTTCAATGTGTCCCTTCTTGCTTTTCAGATTATTTTTCTATAGGTCTCCCCCCCACCTCTCTCTCTCTTTGTGTGTGTGTGTGTGTGTGTGTGTGTGTGTGTGTGTGTTTAGGCCACGGGAAAAATCTTAGATTCTTTTTCCCCCCAGGTACTATCTACTTTGCTCTAAATGGCTTGGAGCTTGCCAAAGTAGATTGGGCTGCTGGCCAGTGAACTCTAGGGATCTCTGCCTGTTTGTGTTTCCTTATGGTTGGGATTACAAGACCCTACTACCATGCTCAGCTTACTTTACACAGATTCTAGAATATCTAAGTCAGTTTCTCAGTCTTGCAGTGAAGGATAATAACTGAGTTACCACCTCAGTCTGGAATACGTGTTTCTTTAAGTCACTAATAGATCATGGAACCATGTAAACACTTCAAGATGAATACAGACAACATTGAGACAGATTTGGTGGCACAATGTACTGACTACACGACATTTCTTCTAGGGAACACTTCCCTTTATAACATGAGTGTTCTTGAAGGCACAGTTCAAACAATGAAAAGACTGTTTCTGTTCAAAATGCACAGGAGTACCTTCTGCAGATTCAATGACAGGACAACAATGTGACATTGATGGAGTTTGACTTTGGGGTCCCTTCACTCTGTGTTCAATCATTTAATAAATATTTACTCATTGTTGGCATATAAGACATTAAGCTAGATGCTTTTGGGGATACAAAGATAAATCAGATCAAATCCTTGCCTGGCTTGGAATTTATAACCTAATACAAGATGTAAGATGTGTACATCTCTGGAGACAGTGTGAGGAGCTGCTATATTATCAGTTGGGGTCCAATGACAATAAATCTAATTACTACTTACGAGACCGTGGACAATTTATGTAACCCCTTTGAGCCTCAGTTTCATAATGGTGGAGGTAAAATAATAGCTCACAGAATTAACTATGACTTCATTGTGAAACCCCACATAGAATACTTTCCTAACTGCTCAAAAAATAATATGCATTCAGCAAATGTAGCAGTTTTGAAATTGTATTTCTAAAAGTGTAGAATCATAAGTATAAAAGATGACTTTTGAGTGATTAAATATGTTAAATAATGAACTAAAAGTTGTATATTGATTATCCCATTTACTCTTCATAACAATTCTAATGACATTGATTCTACAGTTTTCTCTCCATTTTATAGGAAGCACTGCTCAGGGTCTCTAAATAATTTTCTCTTGTAGAAGTCTTAGCTGCTATTTAAACAATTCATTTTAGGTTCAGGGCTTATACCTGTAACAGCTGTGACCACTGTTTCTTAATAAATGTTCTATGTGGAGCAAACAGTGTTTTGCAGGGAGGAGAGAGACATAAATGAAAAGTTTCTTCCAAAAGCTTAAGAAGTGAGCTGGGATATGTAGAAGAGGGAAATTCAAATTCTGTATTCACACTCACACTTTTCCTGTTTGTCTTCAATTATTAACTTGACGCAATTTAGAGTCACCTGAAAAAGTAATCATTATTGAGGTATCAGATCAGATTGGCCTTTGGGCATGTCTGTTAGGGGGTTGTCTTGATTGTTAATTGATGTAGAAAGGCTGAGCCTCCTGTGGGTGGTACCATTCATTGGGCAGGTAGCTCTCTTCTATACAGGAAAGCACGGGTCTTCCAGTGAGCAAGCAAGCAGCAATTCCTCCATAGTTTCTTTTTCAAGTTCCTGCTTAAATTCCTGCCCTGTCTTTTCTCATTTATGGACATATAAGTCAAATAAACATTTTCCTTTCTAAGTTGCTGTTGGCTGGAGTGTTAGAACATTGCAACAAAAAGGAGATCAGAACAGTGTCCAATATATTGACTTATTCAGTGTAATTTGTCTGGCACATTATTTTGTGTCAGATTGGGGCAGGGCTGATAGCAATAGATGAAGTGGAAACTCTCTGACTGAGTGTCCCTGTCTTCGGGGACCTTATAACCCAGAGGTGGGACAGTAACCTGGTAGCCAGGAATGTATAATTATAAGGGAGAAAACTGAGATGATGTTTAATGCAGGGGTTATCAGTAACTCCCTCCCAGACTGCCACAGAAGAGACTGGAAAACATTTCTTCTTTCATGTGTGCATTTCTTTCCTCTCTATTTATTCCTTAATGCTATTGTGAAATCCATTCATTCAAAGTCATCTGCCACCTGTAATTTTTCACATAAGCTATGTAACGTCACATTTTGAAATTTACCGGCCACGTTTTAACTTGAATTTCTCTTTCATTTTCCTCTTCTCCCATCTCCATTCATGTACCTAAAACAGTAGCTCATTTGTTGCCTAGAGAAATGGATGTTCCAAGGCAGACAATTGTAAGGGACAATTTAGTTTTTCTGAGTGCGTCATCCATGGAGGGGAAAGCCTCTTAGCAGAGTCCCAAACTTAGAAGAAACTTGTTATAAATGAGGGTTCTCCATTTCTCTAGGCTAGTAGGAGTTTTCCTAGGGAAGGAATGTCTCTACCAGTGTTGGAAAACACAAAATGACTGGGATTTTCCCACCACCTTAGCTGTAACTGAAGAATTAAAAGTCAAAGTCAAATTGTAGAAAATACAGAAGGTTAATATCATTTGCTCAATCGCATTTGTGGCTGAATAGTGGAACCCATGTTAAGGTTTATGCTCCTTCCCAGATAACGTTGGCTTTCAAAAGGGACTTTTAATATTATGTTGATTCATTTGATAAATATTTATTGAGCATCTACCCTGTTCCAAGTAAGTGACAGAGGCTAGTATTACAATGTCAAGCAAGAATAGACTCATTGTGGCTTACTAATCATTATTTTTGAGGCAGAAAGTCATTAATCAAATGGTTTCATGAATAGATGTGTAATTACAAGTGTGAAAACTGCCACTGAGGAAATATGTAAGGGAATCAAGACAGCAAGGGACTCTGACCTCATCTGGGAGTCTGGGAATTCTTCGTGAGTAGCAATATTAGAACTGACATATGAAAACGAACAGGGCCTAGTTAGGGAAAGAGTAGAAAAAGCCCTCGTGCTAGGCAGGCTGAACAGAATCTCATTTTCCTTGAAGTGGTCAGTGAGCTATTACAAATAGTTTGGCCTAGAAGAAGAGAGGAGAGAGCTTTTGTTTGCTTGTTTGTTTCTGTTTGCATGTGTATGTCTGTGTGGCATGCATGTGTGGTGTGTGTATGTGTGTGTGTTTGTGTGTGTGTGTGTGTGCGTGTGTGTGTGTGTGTAAGAGAGAGAGAGAGAGACAGAAGAGAGAGACACAGAGAGAGAGACAGAGAGACAGAGAGAGACAGAGAGAGAGACAAAGAGGAGACCTGAGATCAACATGGTGTGTCTTCCTTGATTTCATCTTACGTTATTTACTGAGGCATGGTTTCCCACTTGAACCCAGAATTCAGTGATGCAACTTGTCTAGGTAGTCAGCATTCTCTGGGGGATGTTTATTTTACACCTTCTGAATCAGAATGGGAAGGTTTCCATACCCACTTATGTGAGTTCTGAGGATCTGAACCACGGTCCTCATGCTTGTCCAGCAAGTGCTTTATCAGCAGATCCATCTCCCTAGCCCAGACAGAGCTTTTGATCACATCAGAAAAGGCAGCTAGTGACATAAAGAGGTTTCCCAGTACTAAAGTCTGCTTTGTGTGTGTATTGTTTTTCTGTTTTCTGTTATCTTTGCACATGTCTCCCTAAGGGCTCAAAAGTGGCCAAAGCTAAAGCCTTCATCTTCATCGAAATCTTCCCCTGTTCCCAAATGTCCTGTCTTGACAGATGTCAGTTCCATCTCTGCATTTGCACGAACCCAAACCCTCAACATCATCCCACCCTCTTATTTCCTCCTTGTCCTGTGTCAGATCTCTCAGTTTCATCAATTCTGTTGTTAGTATATCTCGTGTCCATTTCACTGCACTCTGTTCTCACAGTAGCTGTCTGTGCTCGGGGTCAGCACCTCCATCTGACTGTGTGCACTGAGATGGTTTCTATTCTCTGAAGAAGCTGCCACCTTTCCTCTCTCCTGATTGTTATATGCGTCATTTCTTCCAACTAGAATCCTGTTTCTCCTCCTCTCAACTCAGAAAGCCTTGCTTATTGCACAGGAGCGTTCTCTTCTGAAAGACCCTCTCAGACTGCCACATCTACCACAGTAGTGAAATTATATTTTTACCTTCAGTGTTTATTCTAAATAACGAGGGCTTATCATAATATCCCTATGTATGCAGTTGTTTCCTTTAT
This sequence comes from Cricetomys ansorgei, assembly GCA_026225945.1. Taxonomy (NCBI): domain Eukaryota; kingdom Metazoa; phylum Chordata; class Mammalia; order Rodentia; family Nesomyidae; genus Cricetomys; species Cricetomys ansorgei. The sequence goes on along the minus strand of JAMJFZ010000199.1, from coordinate 51,373,617 downwards.
ATTGAAATACTCATATTATATAGATTATAGATGTGTATGTTTCTATATATGTGTGTATTTGCACAACACACTTTATTCTTATTGAATGGTACTGACTAAGCAATGAGAACAGAGGTCAGGAGGCTCCTCCAACTCACAAGACTCATGAAGACCCTCTCTGAAGTTATTTAAGTAGTTATTTTTCTTTAAGAAGTAAATTAAGTAATACATATTTTAAAGTATTTTTTATTTTTAATTTTAAATATTATTAAGTATTAAATAATTGCTGGTAGAGAAGGGGCTTTTGGTAGTATAGCTGCCTACAGATTGTGAAGGGTGTCTCCAATGATGTGACTTGCATCAGTCATTACCAACATGAAGACAGGCATTTTGGCCCGAGACTTCCCATGTTTCTCTAAGTCACCCATCAACCATCAAGCCTAAATAAACTTATGCCAAACTGGACTTTTTTGCTGTCTCTGCTTGGGGTGAGTAGAAACTGTCTCCACAAGAAAAGCCATACAACAATCTATTATTTCTCTATATAGACCTAGGCAAAAGTGTCCAATACTGTCAACCAACTATCGTGGTGGCCACTGAGCACTTGCAACATAACAAGGATGTACTTAAATGAGATGTGTGTGTAAAAGAACTAGAAAATGAAAACAAGTAGTTGAATATAAAAATGCTGTTGCCTGTGGCAATAATAATGCTTTATATAAATCAAGGTCAATAAACATGATCACATCTAACTTTCCAAGGATTTTAACTTTTTCCTGCGTGTATTCTTTAACGCTGAGCATTCTTATTGGACAGTATTGACTTGTATCCTAAATAACTAGAACAGGGGTCAGCAAACAGCAGCAGTGGACTAAATCTAGTCTGTGATATGTTTTATAATAAATTGTTATAGCAACAGAGCCTAGTTCATAGCCTTGTGAGTCTATTGTTGATTCCCTACAACAAGAGCAGAGCTGAGTAGCTGTGATTGAAAAAAAAATAAAATCCACAATAAAATTAAAGCCTAAATACTTGGTCTTAAACAGAGAGGTTGAACAACTTCCAGATTGATTTTGTGCTAATTTATCATTGTATCTCAAAATTATGACATAGTAGTTTACTTCTAGTCAGCATACAATTTTATGAATGATTAAAACCTTGCTAGAATTACAACTATAATTAGTTTATGACCATGGCTGTGGTTGTCACATGAGCAAAACTAAGAAATAAAATGTATCTGATAAGTAGTTGTGTACCTGAGAATCATACATGACAATCACACAAACAGATGAATGGATAAAGAAACCAATAGATATAAATTATAAGTTATAAAGAAGCATATATTATATATAAGAATACAATATATGTAATATATGTTTCTTTAATATATATATTAATATTATTTTGCTGCAAAAAATGAAATTATACCATTTTCAGGAAAATGAACAGAACTGGAGATAATCATGTGACTTGAAATAAGCCTGATTCAAAGAGACGAATATAATAGATATAATGTTCTTCCTCATATGTAGAATCTAAATGTACACACATACACTTCTATGACATGAAAGTAGAGGGGTGGCTAAGAGAATAGAAAGAGGAAGCTTAAAAGAAAATAAGAGGGAGAATCAAGAGAAAGTAAGAGAAATGGAGGGGAAAAACAGCATATTACATGCTTTCTCTCATATGTAGAATATGGACAACATACACATATAATACTACATATAATATTTATATATCATATAAGACATAAAAATGAGACTATTTGGGGGGAGAAAGGGAACCAATAGGGGTGCTAATATGAGCAAGGTACAATAACTTATATTTGCACACATATATATGATTGTCAATGAAACCCTTTGGTTTTTATGCTCATTGTAAACCTTAATAAAATAAATTAAGGAACAGAGTAAAAGTCAATATATATAACAAAATGTATCTATTCTGTCTTTATAAGCTTTCTATGTGGTTCCTAGAATGACTGTCATGGTTTGGAGTAGAAAAAATATTTTAATTATGCCAGAAGCAAGACAGGATATTTCATCTGTAAGGAGAGCTGTCTTAGGTTTGGGTACTTGCAGTAAGAGTTTAATACCATAATCATACCCTTCTCAGTCTCATGTGGTAAAGATCCCAATAGGCTGTCTGTTGTACTGCTACTGGAGAATGGAACCTGAGAATTGGAACTTGTGATGGGGGACTGAGGATCAGCAAGATGCTCCTCATCTGGAAGGGGTACTGAGATGGACTTCCCTCCAGCCTCCAGGTGTATCTCAGGCTGTGAGTTTCATCAGCAACTCCCATGTAAATGTAGAGCTGGAAGGCGTAAATGAGAATTAATTCTTAGGTTTTAAAAATGGAGCTGAGAATGAGTGTTGGAAGAAAATTAAGTTCACACTTTGATCCAAATATACTTCTGCCATTTACTCTCTGCTCAAACTCTGCAGCTGTTAGAAGACACGGGATCGTTTGCTTTTGCTTCTCCCTGTCAAATTGCTAATGAAAATGATTTCATGAAGTTAAAACAGTCACCATAAATGAGAGTCACGTTTCAGGTCTCAGTTATACAACATTATCTCATTTCATAAAGAATAATCACATAAAAAATCATAACATTTCTTAGTGTTGAGTTGTTTCTTTTCTGTCCTAATTAAAATTGTAAAAGCAACAAGATATACTTATTTGATCAGGTAGATTCCAAAGGGCTTTTCTGAAGGGAGCTAGAGATTTTCCTTTATTGGAATAGATTTGAGAAGCAAATATGAGAGGGAATAGAATTATATTCATTAGTAACATGTGTGATTAACATAGAGAGAGGATTAATTCAGTGTTTGGGGATTTTATTTTAAAATGATTTAATGAAATAAAGAGTTATAAGATCAGTAATATCACAGACCTGTATCTGTCCATCACCAACCAATTCACTCACTCATCTATGTCCAAATGTAGCATGCTAGTTACACCTCAATTTGTCTCTCTGTGTACTAGACATCATAAACAAATAATAGAATCAAAAGACAATTTGCAGACTGGTGAATGTGAAGAGACCTTTGAGAGCTGATGCTATTGCAACTCTAAACATTTTTTTTTAAAAGAGAATTGTTATATGGTTTGCTTAAATAAGATTCAAACAACATGGCCCACCATGCTCCAGTGGATAGTCCCACATTCATTTGTATATGGGCAACACGACTGAAACCAGTGGGTTATCAAAAGGGGGGGCATAAAACTGAAAAAGTGTGGGAAGATATGGGAGTAGTCCCGGGAAGAAGTGGGGAATGAACATGATGAAAATGCATTGCATGCATACATGGAATTCTCAATGAACTAATAAATGTATTGCAGTAAAGTGAGAGAGCAAGTAGGAAAGTATCTCAGTGGAAAAAAATCGAAACTTTTATTGATACTTACTGGGTAAATTAGACAAATCTATCTGCTTGAAATTCACAGAATAAGTAAATAAATAAATAATTCCCATGTCAGTAACTGTGGGACTATGAGATCTGCATGATCCACAGGGCACCTAAGACTCTCATCACTGAGCAAAAGAATTCAAGAGAGAGTTGGGGATAAGCTGAGACTGGACCAAGAATTATATAAAATACAGTCGGGGACCAAAAATGGAAGAAAAAAAACCAAACACATACTAGGTATGACAAGCATGAAGTGAACACAGTGGAGGAGAAACCACAAGAAGGGAAGTAAGATGGCAAAATTGTTAAGAAGGTGATGAAAGTAGTGGAGAAAACCCTGGAGCACCAGCAGCCCTCTGTGGAAGAGGGGCTTTAAATCAAGGCGAGGGAAATTTATGTACGAAGGTCAAGAATTTGCTGAAGACATTTTCCCCATTATTAAGGGACTCGGCATAAGGAAGATTTTGAGAATATATATAGTATTCTCATTCTAGAAAAAGACAAACATTCCTCAAGGATCCAGCAAGATAGAATATTCTGGGAAGGTAAATACCTGCAAAGGTAAAAATGTAGAAAGCATATGTGTTTCCCTTTTCATAGCTTTCTATTGCACACTACCGCTTGATGTTGGATCAACATTTAAGAGTACGGTAAGAGTATAAATGTGACCATTTGAACTCACTCCCAAGAATTAATATATTACTGTTCACACAATTCCTTTATCAAGTTGGTAATTCTTAAATTAAGATGGCTTGAAATTTTTAAGTTTTTTTTTTTTTATATACAGCTCAACTCATTGCTTATGTAGGATGCAATGCATCCTTAAAAAGTGACCAGATCACAGAAATGTCTACAAACCACTCAGAACACAATCACTGGAAGGTACTATATAATTTATTATTAAAAACAATATTTCCTTATGAAGTAAAAAATCATATTCCTTTTAAGCTCATTTCAAAATCCCCTCTTGAGAGGCTTGAAAATTATTCATACCTGAAGCTTCATTTGACCGAGAGCCTAACTTCCACAGATTTGGTGTGCCAAATTCTGTTATCCGTCATCACCATGCATCTCCATTGCATGTGCATGTGGGATTTAATAATGGTATGACTAAAGAGAATAATTTTTCACATTCATTTTTTGACTTAGCTTGATTATAGTTGTATAATTATATTGATTTATTTACATAATCATGTCAAATATTTGTGATTTCATGAGGCCGATGTACAGCTATTTCTTTAGATCCTTAAAAGTCTACAATATTAGATTACACTATTACACGATTACAATGTTACAGTAGTCATCTAAGAGCTCCTGTGACCAGACTTTCCACGCATGCAGCCATTGCTACATGTATCTGCAGAATGAACTCGTGCAACAGAGAAGGATGATATGAACGCAAAGAGCTTGCAGGCACTCACTATGTCTTGCCGCTGACGTGTAAGCGAAGATGTGATCCATCCAAGCCTTCATCTCCCTCGGCTCGGCTTGAGAAATTGGCTACTTTTACACTTCTTTGAAGATTCTTTCCCGTTGTTTTCCAAGAACATCATGGTCTATGGAGGAAAAGAGACACAAACAAATAAATGCGACACTGGGAAAAGTGCTAGACTGTGGGTCAGAACAGCTCAGTGGACATTTGCGATTTACTCAACTTAATTCAGTTTGTAGCGTGCACGCTTCTGAAAGTAAACTTGCATGTTGATTACACCATACTTGAGAAATTACTGAAATCTTGTCTTCTTAAAAAATAGGATATTCTAGGTAGATAATGCCATGGAAGACAAGAAGATACTAACGAGCCCATGAGCAAGTGCCCACGGGTGTGGGAAGAGGGTCCTTGTACACTGCTGCTTGCGCAATTTATTGAGAGTATTGGTAAATGCTTTGCAAGCACTTTGGTACTATGCTTCATGGAGCCCTCATGAGTCACATTACTCTATCTTGAATGCCTGAGTTGCAGTCTGAATAAATGACTAAATATCCAAATATTTAAAATTTTGCACACGTTTTAATGTGCAAATTCTAAGAATTGGTAAACATTATGAACTTAATACTAGAATTTATCTATAAGAATATACATTATATTATTACTTATAATACTAAAAACCGGAAATAGCTTATTTAGGCTTACAAATACAGGATTGTGTAAAAACTTTTATGTCATTCCTATTATAGATTATTAGGCATCCAGAAATTCTGATATAGCAGTAAATATATATAAAACGTTAGAGAAAGATACATGATTCTGTTTTATGATTGGTCATAAATCGTGGATAGACTGTTTTAAAAGATGATAAAATAAGAATTTAAAAGAGAATTTCAGAAGAGTGTACCTGAGACTGAGACACATGTAAACTCAGTTAAAATTCAGAAGTAGCATTGGCTTATGCATACAGTTCTTGTGAGGAGGTGGGGATGCTCTGTTCATTATGTTGTTCTGGAGTCCAGAACAGTGAAGCCTATCAAACTATGGCTGGCTACCATGCTCTACAGAAAAGATTTCTGTGTGCTTTCACACTGAATCTTAAATCCTCTTATCACTTTCTATCATGGGTCAACTATTTTTTCTTTTGAGATTATAGTATAATTATATAATTTCTTCTCTTCGTTTCCTGCCCCCCAAATCCTCCCATATACCCCTCCTTGTTCTTTTTCAAATTTATGGCTGTTTATAGTCCTAAATATAACAATTTGTATAATGTCACTTGTATGCATGTTTTTAGGGCTGACCATTTGGTATTGGATAACCAATTGGTGTGCTCTTCCCTGGGGAAGACTACTTTTCCCACTCTCAGCATTTCTTCTTTGTGTAGGATTGAGGCTTTGTGTTTTTTCCTCATCTACTTTGGCACGTCTATTGTTTTTGTCCTTGTTTAACTCATGTTAAGCAGTCATATTTATGAGGCTTTATGGTCATAGCTTCTGACAGTCATAGAAGGCAGTCTCACAGTAAATTCCCTGATCCTCTGGTTCTTAAACTTTTACATAATCAATATTTTTACCAATTGGTGATATGAACAATTGCTTCTTCCAACCCTTCAAATCCTTAAACAATTTAGACCTTCCCTGTGACCTACACTTTCTTGGGAATCCATCACTTTTACTCTTAGTGCATTGGTTTATTGTTAATATCATTTCTCCTAGAACTATAAATGTGCAAGGTAAATGACTTTTATTTTAAGTTTCTACAGGTGATGGTCTTATATGCGTAGTATAAAATTTATGCATAATACAGATGGATGTAATTCTAGCACCACTAAAGATTCCTTGCTCTGCCACCTGACCACTGAGCCAGCACCACATATTTTGCAGCTTTGATACAGTAGTCCAACTCTGGGCATGTATTTTTGTATAGAAAAAGATGAGAGAAATTTAATCTTCAGTTTTATAGGGTCCTAAAATTTGAATATCACTAAATGATTTTGTCCCAGACAACTGGACTGTATATTCAAGCTCCTTAGAGATTACAGATAAAGGTGATGGTTTTAAATTTTAAAACAGAAAGTATATCAGAGACTGGTTTGTTGGTGTTCTGAAGTATAAGTCAAGGGATTCCAGAAATCACTGTTTTAATCCAAAGGTTTCTTGGTAAACAAGTGCTAGTGGATTGCTCCACCATGAGTAGATGACGTTGAGGTTAATTCACCCAATCTCTAGATTCTTAGGCTCCTTTCTAACACCACAGAACCGAACTTTTCATCAATTGAGATGTCTTCTTTTAGTCAGGTTTGTCTTGTATTTTACATTCTAGGGAGCAAAGACAGGCAATATGCAATGCTCACAAAGCATTGTGAACTATTTTAAACTAGTAAGCCTGGGTGATGGTGTATACTGAATTTGGCAAGGGAAATGGAAGGAGTAATTTTAGCTAGAATGGCCATTGAAAGTGGTGCCAAGGTTGTGACATTTCAGTTCAAATTTACATGAGGGAGTGGCTTGGAGGTGGAGCAATAATGAATATTTAAGGAATGAACATACAATGCTGAAGAAAGAGGTTACAAAGGTCCTTGGCATGAATGACCTTTGACTCAGTGTGTTAGAGGAATAGAGAGAAAGCCAGGAAGGCAGGGGATGGTGGAGAGGGAGGAATGTAGTCAGGTCTGAGAGTTTGACAAGGGTTGTATGACGTCCAGCTTTGCTGGTTATGCCCAGGAATTTGTTTTTTACTCTAAAGCTGATTGAACCATTGGGAGCTTTAAACAATGTGCCTGAATTGTGCTTTAGACTAGTCACCTTGTCTGGTTCAACACCTTGAACCCTTGAGTAAGGGAGGAATGGAAGTAGCCAGGTCTGACATACTGATGACTTCAGTTATGAAAGGAGCAATGGAATGATAATAAGTGATGGGATCTTGAATATATTTTGGAAATAAGTCTTGGTAAAATTTGTGCATGGATGAGAAGTGTAAGAACAAAAAAGAAATTGAGGGCTGTTTTTACCTTTTGGTTTAATAAGCTTGGTAGTAGTGACATCATTAGCTGAGATAAAAAAGATGGATGTTGGTAAATTGAGAATTTTATTCTGAACATACTAAATTTGAGATGTCTATTAGATAGCTAAGAGGTGATGTCAAGTAGGCAGTTGGATAAATAAATCTAGAGCCCAAGGGAGTGTTAAGAGCTGGGGATGGAGATTTATGAGTCATTGGTACAAAAATATTATTTTAAGCTACACAAGAGAGTGAGATCACCTAGGAAAGAAATGTAGCAAGAAAAGAGGGTGGAGGACAGAGCTAAGGGTTAGCAGAGGGGAAGGAGCCTGAAATGGAATCCGAGGATGAGAAATAGGGGTGAGAAGAGTTCTGAAAACCAAGTGGAGACATTTCTGCAAGGAGAAAGTTACATGTTTAAAATTGATTAACGTCCAGTTCCATTTTCTGCATTGTGATTCCCCCAAGCACACACAATACTATGCATCGCTCCTGAGAATTTGATCCCAACTGGAGAGAAAGTTAGACACAGAAAAGTGATTCTTTGATTGTGCTTCCCCGTTAGCCAGTTATGTTAGCTGAAGGAAAAGCATGTGACTAACCACGGAGGGTCACAGGTCTGCGTTTCAGTATTGGCCTTACTGACAAGAAAAGCAACATGAACATAATACTTCACCAGTGTGGGAAGGTCATGCAGTCTCTCAGTGTAGCAGGACGACCTGCAAATCACTGTGAGTACTGCCAGCATTTCTGAGGTTCCTCAAACAAGGAACTTTGTGGTTTGCCTTTTGCAGTAAGCCTGGGCTTTCTCTTATTGAACTGAATAATCTGTTCTGTTCCTTTTTCTGCCTGAGTTGCCAAGCTCTAAACTAACAATCCCCCTGCTTGCTCAAAAGAACAATCACAGAATGTAGAGCCCATGGTAGAGAGACGTATCCCTTGGTAACTGCAGGTAGCCCTATTGAATTCCCTCTTTCCATCCTTTACTCCTCCTCCCTAAGTAGGGTATATAATTGTATGGCAAACTTTGAATAAATGAACTTGATCAGCTTTGTGTTGACTTGTTCCTTTCTCCCTCATTCACCTGTCTTTTCCCCTTCAGGAACCAGTTCAGAAGTGCTGCGGGCCAGCACATCTCAGGGCCTTCTTTTCCTCGTTGCTATCTTGGGCTACCAATTCTTATACACGAGTTTATTGTGGGGGATTAACTGATGTGTACAAAGCACTGAGCTCAGGGTCTGGCAGATGGTAAGCGGATCACAAGTGGTAGCTTTTATTATCTCTTTCTCGTACTCTGATTGGCTGAATCTGAAGTTGTATTACTGTCAAGTAATTCTCAGAAAATGATGCCATGGGCTGGATATGAAGCCTCCCTCCAAAACACTTATCTTCTCAGCTAGTGGTTCTATTTTGGAAGGTTCTGGAAACTTTAGGAGGTGGGGCCTAGCTGCATGAAGTGTGTCAATGGGGTTGAGTCTTTAAGGGCTGTGTATTGTCATGTCCCCAGCTTTCTTTACTGTTTCTTGCTCTTTGTGCTTCTTGACTACTATGATGTGAACAGTCTCCACCACTGCTATGCTCACACTGCTATGATAGTCTGACTCACCACAGGCCTGGAATCTATGAAGCCAAGAAATATGGGCTGAAACCAGGAGAGGAGCCTCATCAAGTTCCTGTCTCCCTTAAGATATTTTTCTTAAGTATTTGGTCATAGTACTAGAAAGGTAACCACACAGGTAAGTTGGTTAATCATTTGGAAGTATGTTATATGTTGGAGAGAGAACATTTAGACAGTATTGCTGTAAGATACAAATCCAGGACTCAACACAATGTACAAATATTACTGTATTGCTTCTACACACTCTACCACAGAAGTCATGTCTCTTTCAGAATTTGCATTTATGAATCTGATGTAAGTGTTGTTTTAAGAGCCATGGCTTAGGAGCTAGGAACAGGCTGCAGTGCTTTTCCAGTGGAGAATCGTTTCTAAGACTGGAGTAGCAGGGTGCTAGGGAGCAGAGAGGGTGGGAATAGGGGCCTCTGCAGAGCTGAGAAAGGGTCGTGAACTCTGTTAAAATAAGTAGACATTTCCCCACCTTGGGGCAGCTCACAAGCTATCTTATCCTCTGAAGCACAAGAGAACAGGTCAGGAATATAATTGAGCAAGTGTGTCGGATTCATTTTGCAGAAAATGAGGCCATTAGCCTTAGCTGCTCTCTGAAAAGGTTTGGTTAAACGTAACGATTCCTTCGAAAATGTTACAGTTATCCTTATAGTTCCTTTGTGCCAACCATAGAAGCTTTTCACCATAGAAGCAGTTGAGTACCACTGACCACTCTAGAGAGAGAGAAGAAGTCTTGACTGGTGGATACTTGTGAGCCTCTTCCCACACAACCTCAGTCTCGTTGACAGTACCCATCAAGGTTTGGAAATGACAACTTTCCCACATCTCATCACTCAGCATATATATTCTTCCCTCCCTCAGTTCAAATGTAACTTTTAAATGAATTTTGCCTTGAGGGGAGCTATTACTTTGGCCTCATTATCAAAAGGTAGTATATCACCTTGGAACTGGACCATTTCAGTCTGAATCCTAATTCTGTCATTGAGGACACCTGTGAAACTGATGAAGTTAGTTAATCTCTTCAACACTCACTTTTATCATGTATAAAATGAAAATCACTGCTCTACAGCACAACGTGTATTAATAAACTAATCTATGTAAAGGAGAGACTTGCACTTAAAAATGCTATCAGGACATCTCATTGGGTTCCTTTAGCGCATGGAACATTTTAAAAAATCATTACCTTATTTTATCGACTGATAGGAATACTTGTGCCTATGTCTAAAGTTCAGTGTTTTGTTTTGACTCTTGTATATATTGGATGCTGATTGGCTCAGAGCAACTTGCATATCATTTATTTCTTTATAGTGGGTATACTCAAAATCCCTCCTCTTCCTTCCTGTGGGGTGACCCAGGGCCTTTCAAATGCAAGCAAGTGCTCTACCATCGCCTTATTCTCCCAGCCCTCCAGTCTTCTCTTCTAGTTGTTTTGAGATGTATAATACATTATTATTAATTATATTCACTCAGATAGGCCACAGAACAGCAATTCCCTCCCTATCTGTATGTGAAGCTCATTTTAAGAGGCCTTTTAATATTGTTTTCTTACATATTGTTAGTATGTTAACATTTTTATTCTATATCCTTATGGAATTTAAAAAGAGAAGTAGTGACCCTAACCCTAACCCTAACCCTAACCCTAATGACTCTGTCTCTAGTTTTGTATTTATGAGATTGTCTAGCCCGTCAAACAAAATGTCAGTACAGAGCTGGAATCTTTGAACTGAGTATGTCTATCTTTAGGGTGTTTTCAGATGTGAATAAACAAAAAGCCATGGTGGACACCGGCTTAAGTAATAAGGGAACATGGCTACAGCTGAGAGGTGGGATGCTAGGCAAGCTTTGAGGGGCACACTGTCACCCCAACTATGGCATGCCTCCTCGGGAGCTTTTTCTGTTAGAAAAATGACTTTTAGAACGCCAGGTATCAGCTACAGATGTGTATGATCATGTTTAGGGAATAAGAAGGACATCTTTCCTTTTGTACTTTTCTCATAGGATTCAACTCATATTTATTTAAAAAAATGACAAGCATTTGCCAATCTATTAAGAAATTCTTACACTTTCATACATCTGTTGGCTTCTTTAGGTGTGTTGACAGTCTTAAAGGTTCAACCTGAAATAGTTTCATACCTTGCCATCCCAACACAGAGATCCTCCATGCTCTTGACTCCTCTCTTTGCCCACACAATCAATTATACATTTAAAGTTCATTATTCCTCTAAAAAAAATATTGGTTTTAGTTATCTGTCACAAGCAGCAGTAAATAATTCTGGCTGATTTATACCAGGGAGGAATTCATCTGAAAAGTACTTAATGACTTCAGAATTATTTTGAATTTCCATTTCATATAATGAAAATTGTTAGGACAACTAGCAAATTCTGAAGAAGATCTGTAGAACAGATAATATGATTATACCCATGTTCATCTTTTGATTTTGAAAACATGCTGCTATTATGTCAGAAGATCTTTTCCATAAACACATAATGATATTTCCATAAACACATAATGATATATATATATATACACACACACACACACACACACATTAACATTAGAAATCTGTCTAAAGGGACATCTATCCACTCTCTGAAGTATATATCACTTCTGTCTAGGTTGATTGCCCTAAATATTTTTTAAATGTTGAGTGAGAAAGATATGGAAGTTTTAATTATAGTGCTGTTCTGCTTCTAATCACCTGTTTTATTCTGTAGAGATGATAATGAAGATATGGTGAGAGTATCTTAAGAATAAGATAAATGGCAAGATTTCTAGTGATGGCGTAAGCCACAAGCTGGAGGTGGACTTCTGTGGGCCTTGCTGCAATCTCCATGAGTATGTGCACTGCTGCCTGGGGAAACTTGGCTCATGACAATACCATCTACAGAGTGACTCTCATTGCTTTTGATGGTTACTCTTTCTATGACCACCCTTTAAGGCTAGGACCACTGCTTTAAGATTCATTACATTAAACTTGAAGTCCAGAGCATGGTGACGGTTTGGTGAAAGCAAATCATAGGTCTGGGCCTATGTGCAAAGCCAGCTTATGAAAGAGCACCAAGAGTTTCAGCCTCTACACGAATTCTCAATCCCTGCTTTGTCCACAGTGTTTCTCCAAGGAAGCCTGTGTCCTTCAGTTACAGGTGGAAGGATCAAATTTAGCATATCTAAATCATATTTGTATTAAGTAAAACTCCAAACTTTCCTAGAGTAACTTCAGTCATTCTCTATGAGAATGGCAAATGTCTATCACAGGACAGGCTCACAGTTCCTCCCTTTGGATGTCAAAGCAGACATTTGGAGTTGTTCCACTGAAAGTAAGATTGAAGGAAGATGTGTTTCTCTTAACTTGAAAGAAGTAAACTACATACAGATGTTGGGTCCCAAGCCATAAATACTCCAAGAATGGCTAATATGGAAGAAATTACCCTTGATGAAGCTTAACTACCTTCTGTCATTACATGGAAAAGTGAATCCTTTACTTTCCATTGGATTGATTTTATTATGAATATTCCTTAATCTGAACATTGATAATGTATTTTGTTCTCTTTGACTCATATTTTTAATTTTTTCTCATCTTGAATCTCTCTCACTCTCTCTCTTTTCATCTCTCTCCCTTATAAAGCCATTGGATTACTCCACATGAGGTTGGCATTCTGTTTCTGAGAATGCCTATTTCCTGTCTCTCAAGAGTAGAATCAAGTCCACAGCTCTGCCTTATTATATAATATAAACACAATTATGAAATTGCTATTGAATTTTTACTCCAGCCTGGTAGTGTAAGTGCCGTTTGTAGCTCAGTATTCAGACTGCCTTTTGTGCTGGCTTCTTGCTCTTGAGATCTGGTATGTACTCTTCAACATAGGCTATTGTTCTTTTCTCAGGTATATCTCTCTTGTTTAGTTCCCATGCTCGAATGTATACTAAATCCTTTTTCTTAAAAAGTCCAATTTTGCCTCAAAAAGAAACCCCTTTGTGCTCTTGATATCCTACTGGAAAAGAAAGCATTATGCTTCAATAAAGGAAAATCAGCAGCTTTGTATACTTCTTAAATCATAATATTTATATAAATGCTCCTTATGAAAAATGATTAAAGGAAAGAAGCTAGATATTAAAAACCGTACCTTAAAAGCATTTGACATCTGATTGGAATTGTCACCTCTTTGATTGTGGAAAATTTATTTGGAGCAGTAAAGGGAATTTTAAGATTTCATTTGGTAATTAGATTGGTAATGAGCTTAAGTGGCATTTTGTAGTAAGAGTGATGGGGAAGAGCTAGAGAGACAGGGAGATGTAGAGAGTACAAGGAGAAAAATCTCTACTCTCTGCTCACATTCTACTCATATACTCCAAGGGCTGATTCTGGTGGACACTCTGAATTATGCCCATAAGTAAATACAGTGTGAGTGGTATATTGCAAAACCTTAGCTGCAGATGACTTAGAAACCTACTCATCAATTATAGGTGCCCACAAAGATTTTCCTTTGGGAAATTTGAAGAACACTGTTATCCCTGGTTTCTTCTTACACACTTCCTTCATGGGTTTTTCTTCTTACCTAGAACATGAGTTACTTGAAACAAACCTGCTTGCTCATAATCATGTATCAAGTATTAAGCAATCCCCAATATGGGGCAGTCAGATCAGTATTTTCCTTTATTAATCTACTGAATGATTCTGTGATCTCCAGTTACAAGTGAAAAGATAAACTCTGGAATTTCTAGATACACAAATGAATTAGGGTTAATTAAAACTCCAGATTTCCCAGAATAATACCAGTTTATTTGAACCAGGAAGATGGAACAGTCTAGCATGGTGGAACTTGGAAGTCTAGTGAAACTACTTCAGGAGAGGAAGGATGGATAATTCAAGCCTTTAGCTGTCTATATATTCCATAGAAGGGCTTCAGGAGAGTCCTGAGTCTATTCAAAGTATGAATGATTTTTGTGTATGTTTATATGTGCATTTATTTCATTTTTATTAGATTTATTCTCTCTCTCTGTCTCCCTCTGTGTATATGGACCTACGTTCATAGGTGCATAGGTGCACATATCAGAGTTCACATGAGAAAGTCAGAAATCATTGTGAGTTTTGGATCTTTCCACTACGTACATCTCAGAAAACAAACCCAAGTCATCAGGTTTGGCAGCGTACACCTTTACCCACCATCTCACTAGTGATATACCGTTATTTGCTAAGGAATGCCTGTATTTTACATTGGTCTAAAAGGCTGAGAGCCCAGATACATGGGAGATATTGCTTTACAGTGTGCATCACAAATGTCTCTGAATCAAGGATGTCTTTAGTTTTAGCCAAAAAAGGACAGCAGAGTCTGTTGCCTGTAATGTTCTCTACAGGAGAACCAAAATATACTAGAATGATTGTTAAAATGCTAATTAATTTCACCGGACATTGCCATTAAGTGAAATTCAACTTTGAAAATTGTTGATGTATTTTTTTGTACATGTGTGTAAAGTGCTAGTGTAATTGTAGCCAAAGTTCTGTAATGAAATAACCTTTGTTGCCTGAAGGATATGGGAGTCCTGGTTGCCTTTGCTTTTAAAAGCAGTTATATGGAAAGCACCAGAGCTAACTATAGTTGCATGACCATTCTGAGCGTAGACAACCAATCTCTGATTGGATTTGAATCCTGCACTTCAGGAGGGAACTCATGCCTAGTTCTTTAAATTTGCCCAAGAGCCCATAGCTGGGAAAATCATAGACTCTAGTGAGGAGCACACTACTATCATTTTGCCAAATTGCTATGCAGTAAATCTTCCATTAAAATGCTTATATTAATAGCCATAGATTATTGCTGTGTCCAACCTTAATCAGAGAAGGTTCTTGTGTTGTGAAAGGCAGTTGATATAGAATTTATAACGGGCCAAAGTGCTGACAAGAAGCGATGGTGGAGTGCTCGGCCCTAAATGGAATAGTTTGTCCCTTCAAGACTCAAGGAATATCACAGATGAAGAGAAAGAAACTATGTCAGAGCCTGAGGATGGAGAGATTTCTTTTAGACATAACAGACATAAAACTCATAAACTCACTGCACAAGACCGGCTCAGGATTGGACCAATCCATCATGAATGGAGTAGGGGGCTGCTTCCCCCCAGGGACTCTGGCCAATCAGCAGAATGTGTCATTTTCTTCAGTGGTGCAGCTTCTGATGAGTAGCCCATGTTCCAGTAAAGAACTTCCCACCCACGCTCAGGCAAGAAGCTAATTAAACACAGTGAGTCATATAAAGAAAGAAGACAGGAAAGTAGGTCAGGGCCTTGTGAGAAGAAGCTTTCTACTGGAAAAGAGAGGGAGCTGAGAGAAGGGGGTGAGGGTGAAAATGATGAAATTCATTATGCAAATGGAGGAAATTGTCAAACCATAAAAATATTAAAGAAAAATAGTTTGCACTAACATCTCACGAAAGAATAGACGGGAGAGACACTAAGTAGATAAAGTACTTGCCATACACGTGTGAAGATCTGAGTTCAACACCCAGAATACATGTAAAAAAGTCAGACATGGGTTTGGACATAAGTATGTAAACCCAGTGCTGGGCAGCAGAGACAAGAGGACCCCTGGGACATATGGTCAAACAGTCAAGCCAAATACAAAAGCTTGAGATTCGGTAAGAGTTCTTCGTCTTAAAAAATATGGTGGAGAGCTATTGGAGAAGACACTTGATATTGGCCTCTGATCTCCACATTCATACGTATACATGTTTATGTGTATCCACACATCAACACATATACACATACAAGAAAATGAGACAGCATTCATTCCTTTCCTTGTTTGTTATTATTATTTTTGTTACCTTATTTCCTTATTCAGCATTGATTCACCAGATGTAGCCATTGATCAGGTTTATTCTTTAGCTTAACTCAATCCAGAGTTCTTAGCCCTGGAGCCCTGAAGCTTCTCAGTCTCTGTTCAACCTAAAACGTTCATACCTCTGAGACTTATTGCTGACTGAGTCACCCCAACTAGCTCCCTCTGAATTCAGAGCTGGTTGAACTCAACTGACTTTTCTGGTTCAGTATTCTCGATCAAACTCTTCTACAAGCTGCTTGGTTCAAACTGACTTTCTTCTGACTTAGCTTGCTGTTTTTGACCAAGCTCTTCTGACTCCTGACTCTGGCTTACTCTAGCCGATTCTCTAACTGTCTCAGACTGAACTGCTCTGTTCGACTTCAAACTGACTCACTCCTCTTGTCTGATACTGACTTCTGCCAAGCTGCTTCTGTGTTTCTGTGTCTCTTCCTGAGCATTCACTGCTCCATACTGTCTCAGTCAGACTGCTTCATTCTCTGTGTCTTGCCCTCATCCACCTGCGTCAGACTGCTCATCTCATACTCCTTCTGACTGACTATAACTCATTCTTATAACTGACTCTGTAACTGACACCTCTGTAACTGACTCTGCCCTGAGCTGAAAGCCTGCCTTTTTGTTGTATGTTGAGCTTGTCCTCACTCTGACTCACTCTGCTAACTCTTCCTCTGATTAGTCACTTTGCCTACCCCTCACTGACTCATCTCAGATGTCACTTGTGTGATACTGACTCATTCTAAGCTTCTGCTTCCTGTGTCTGCTTCCAAACTGTTTCTGTCTTAGGGATTAAAGGCATGGACCACCACTGCCTTCTGAATACTGGGATTAAAGGTGTTTGCTACCACTGTTTTCTGAATACTGGTATTAAATGTGTTTGCTAGCACTGCTTTCTGAATACTGGGATTAAAGATGTGTCTGCATTCCATTCAGACCACATAGGCCTCTAATTGTAGACCCCCTGGAATATAGGCCCTTCCTAGCTTTCATAAAGGCCTATTCCTCTGCACATATTTGTCATTACTTCCAATAATAACCTTGATTTTCTCACATGGCAGCTGTTCTAAAAGTCCTTTATTCAAGCACCCTCCATATTCTCCATCTCAGTCTAGGTTGTCTACTTCTTCCTCTAGCCTCATCTTTGCAGCCTTGTTTTAATTATGGAAGTTAGTTGAGTTCTTTACCTTAATCTTTCTCTTAACTTGCTGGCGATGCCACTTTGTATTCATTTTTCAAATTCTACACCCAATATTCTGACTGAGACAAAAATCTACTGAAGGAGCTTGAGAAAGGAAAGAAATAGAAAACATGCACTCTACATCCAGTTACATATGGCATAATACTGATTACAAGAAACGAGCGATTCATTTCATTGTTCAATTTTTAAACCATTTAATATGCCTCCAAGGTAGTTCCCTGAGTTGGAAAACCACAGAAGAAAATGGAAATGCCTAATGCTTTTCCAGAATTCTGATTCTTGATGCAGTTTTCATTAATATAAAATCAGTTTTATTCCAGTTCTTCTCAAAATGGTGGGCTACAAATCATGCCTCCTATGCCGAATACCATGTTAGGGGCTTGTTAAATGTAGAAGGAAAGGTTTATCTCACTTTCCAGGAAAGATACTCTGCTGGATGGATAGGTAAACAGATGCTTAAGGTATGTGAAAGTAAATGCGCATATGCACGGTGGGCAATGGGAACTCAATAGAAAGCATCTATATTAGCCTACTGGAGGTGAAATTTAAGCTAACTTCTCGGAAATAAGTAAGCAGTAGTTAACAGTGACAACACACACAAATGAAGTTATGAGAGGTTTTAAGAACACAAGAAAAAAGGAACAGTGAGAAAAGTGATGAAGCTAAATATTGCTGACCAGGAATTTTTCATCATGGTTCTTGGGAACCTTTGCATACTCATAGCTGTCTGCAGTGGCTCTGTTCTTGGCAAGGTAACTGATTGGACAGGCTCAGAGGTCAGACTGAGGGACTCAGGCCTTTCTCTGCTCCTTGCTAGTGAAAAGTAATATTGCTTTCCTCAAGATTTCAGTGAAGACTTAATTGATCTGTATAAGACAGGATTATATCTGGTATAGTGTTAATTAAGAGTGAGGAAATATTAACTCTTATTTCCATGCCTGTCTTAGTTTGCTTCTTTGCTGCTGTGGTAAAATACTGACTAAAATTAACCTAAAGAAGGGAAGATAATTTTTTCTTTCTTGGACATTACAGTACATTATTGAACAAAGCCAAAGCTGGAGCTAGAAGTAGTACCTTGGAGGCAGGAATAGCAGAGACCATAAAAGAATTCTGATTAATGACTTGCTCAGCTACATTTCTTATACAACCCAGACCCACCTGCCCAGGGATGGCATTACCTACAGTGGAATGGGACCTCTGTCTATTAGCAATTAAGAAAATTCCAAAAGACATGCACATAGGCCAGTTTGATGGAGGTGACTCTTCAATTGAGATTCCTTCTTCCCAGATATGTCTAGTGTGTCAAGTTGGCACAAATCAATCCTTTACAAATTAAGTAGAACTTAATGTTCTACTACATTCCAAAGAGGTTCCAATAAGGTTTGTTACACTTGGAAGAAACAGGTAGAGCTTTGTATATTGCAGGATGAATAGTGTCAACTTTCTTAAATTTTACCTTAGTTTGCTTCTTGGAGAAGTCATCGTATCCAGTGATTCTATGCTATTAGTGTTGTCTGTTGTGGGGAATTCACCAGGGAACACTGCTCAGACATGGATTTAAGCCAATATAAAGACTTTATTAGCCAGCTGGCAACTCCACTAGGTGTTCAGGATCCCAGTGTAACCCCGAGCCTTTCTCAGGATGAGCTTTTAAGCACAAAAATCATGTTCTGTGTTGACCTACTTCAGTTAACAAAAACAGTTAGAAGCAGATCTACAAAGTCAAAAATCAAGGTTAGTACATTTAGAGACTTCTCTGTAACTATGGACTTTAATGGACTAGGCCTTCACTTCAGTTTTGGCAGGTGGTGCTGTCTGCATGCTGGGTTTTATGGCCTGAATGACACTACCGTCATGGAGCTAGTTGTGATAATGTTTGGGGGCCTACTAAGGTCCAGGGCCCAGTAAACAGTCTGGAGTTTGCTGATAATTAAGCCATTATTGAGTACTAACATCTTGCTATAAATAGTTAGAGCTAAGAGCATATCCCTAAGGATATGAGCCACTAAACTGGCATGATGAAAGTAGAGTGAAGAAATAAAAATAAGAATTTGCCTATAGAAAGCAAAATACATAGTTCAAACCTCGTTTACTATACTATAAATACTGTATTACCTATAAAGAGACTCTTACACCTTAGAGGTGTAGCTAGGGTATCTTCCAACTTCAGTACATCTATGATAAGGCCGATAAGGTACAAGTGACGATCAATGTGACCACTTTGGTTCTGCTACCTCTTTCCTTTATTGAGAAGGGAAGAAAAATCTAAAAACTATTTGTAGGAGAGAATAACTTTTAGGAGAGCATGTTTTGTGTTCATCAAGAAGTTATAGTCACTAGTCATATCATTCATGGTTAGTATCTGCTGCCTGGGATAGTGAATTTTCTTGGGGTGTATGTATTACTCATATTTCCAGCGGCTCGGTATAGCACGAGTTTTCACTTCATGTTTATAGAATATAAACATGCAACAACAAGAGACAGAAAAATGGACTTTATGGAATATATGAAGTAGAATTTATTCAGTGGATATTTTTATAGCCAATGCTGTGTGTAGAGCCACTGTGGAGTGACTCAAAGGGCTCACAGACAAGTTGGGGGAATTGTGAACAATACACATAAAAAGGTTAAAATGAAATAAAGACAAGTAGAAAGAAAACGAGTATCACTCAGTACCACAGAGGGTTAAGAAATCAGCAGAAATAAGAGGATGATGGTGCATCTCATAATCTTAATTTTAACTTGAAAATGTGCCCCAAACTTTTGAGATTGCCAACATTGGTGATCTAACAAAGACCCCATGAAGTAGCATATGGAAAGAAAAGAGAAAATGCAGAGGGAACAAGGTAGACACACACAGGCATGTATGAGTTCAGGGACAAAGCTTGAAGTTATTTTCTCAGTCCCAAGCATTCTTTACAGCAGCAGATGCTCAATAAACACTCTCTCAGTGAAGTAGTGAGTGGTTGTACAGATGAGTGCCAGGGACTAGTTTAGGATAGGAAAGTTTATTGCAATGTATCTTGAGATTGATGGCATGTATTTTCTTCTTTTGTGTGTGCTTTACATGAAGCAATTTGAGATGTCCTCAGTAGCATAGAAGAAGGAACGAAGGAAGGAAGGAAGGAACGAAGGAAGGAAGGAACGAAGGAAAGAAGGAAGGAACAAAGGAATGAAGGAGGGAAGGAAGGAAGGAATTGGCTATTATCACAAGAGTAGAAGGAAATTCGTAAGATCACCAATCATTCTCTGAACTCTCAGAGAAAAGGTGCTAGTAGGTTAAAAACAAAGAAGCTGAGGGCCATAATGTGAGTGAATATTCTGAATTGAAGTAATTGAAATCAAAGCTTTATCAATCACTTCTATGAATTTATACAACCATCCTTCTAGCTGGATCTTATGTTTCTTATCTCTTTAAGGAAAGTAAGAAATTATTATGCTCTACATCTCTACGTTAAAATATTTTAATTAATTATTTGAAAATTTTATACATGTATACAATGCATTTTTATCATATCCACCCCACTCCCAACCTCCAGCTCCTCTTACCTCCAACACCTCTTACCTCCAACACCACAGTCCCCTCTCAATTTCATGTTCCTTCTCTCTCTCTTAAAATAACCCACTGAGTCCAATTAGTGCTATCTGTATGCACATGGTTGTATGGTTTTCACTAGACCAGAGGAAACTCACTATGGAGCATAGCCTTAAAGACGACTGACTCTCCCTCAACTGCTATCACCTGCCAATGTCCAGTCACTACAGGTGAGTGGGGATACCTTCTGTGAGATGGTATCTTCTGGATACAACAGGACCTTGAGCTGCTATGAGCTCATGAATGTAACAGCCTGTCATATCCAGAAGACACTACTTTGCATCAGGATTTCCCAACCTCTGGCTTTAACAATCTTTCCACCTTGTCTTCTGTAATGTCCTTTGAGCCTTAGGATTGAAGGTCTGGTATAGATACAGCCTTTGGAGTTGAAGCTCCAAACATCTCACAGAGATTAAATAAGATAAAGGCATGAAACAGATTTAATAGATCAAAATACTTTCATATGAAGTAGAACGATTAAGTAACGATTAAGTAAACGATTAAGATGTTAAATTGTTCAGTATTAAGACATTCACTAAAGAAAGACATTTCCCTGGAGTCTTCTAGAAGGAGAAATGCTAACCAAGCTTACAAGTATCTTTTTCACACAATTTTGTTTCTAGAAAAGTTGAGTGTTTTTGGTCTTAAAGATTCTGCATTCCATGGAATGTGCTTTAAAAAATAATGTAACATGATAGTGCAAGTGATCTGGCAGGAGGCTGTCATGTTATACCACAAAAGTTTTCAATATTTAATTAAAAAATTTGATAGGATAAAATTCAAGACATGCCATAAATATTAATTAAAGAGATAGACTAACTACTTATTTGTCAACTACAGGGGCAAACATTGTTTCCTGGTGCATATCAGTGGGAAGATTTTGAAAGAGCAGATCCAGCGACTACAATAGATACCTGTGGTTACAGCAGGAGCAGAGACATCAGTGACTATTTGTAATATATTGCCCTTGTCTCAGCTTCAGCATGGATCTTTTAGAGAATCAGATGGAGCTGAGAAATATGCCAGGGGGGTGATATTTAGAAGGTGGCTTCTAAATCTACAGGGTTATATAACTATGCAATGAGATAATGTAAAGTTTTGGAAATATTAAATAAGAGTAAACCAGTTCTTTTAATTTTTTTAGGTCATGAATGATGCCAGCTCTGGGATCAGGGACAAAACTACTGACAGGAGATTAATATTAGGGAGAACCACCAAAATCCAAAAACATATAAGTTTCCCTCTGCCTGTTATGGTAGACAGCCATTTGGATAAGACACAGTTACTTGGATACGTCATGACAACAGGGCCAAGTGTGGTCATGACAGAAGTCATGTTCCAGGTTATCCTTGACCCTTGGGTGCTCTTTCATTTATGGGATGCAGGATGGCAGGATGATTTGTTTCTCTAGGCAATGCCTGTGAACCAGGAATGACAGTTCATCCTCCTCTCTTTGTGAATGCAACTTGGATCAAGTCACACAAGAAAATAACCTATGCCGATCTCTCTAGCTGTTGTTTTTTTTATTCTGATTCATTGTTATTGTATGTGTTTTTGAGTGTAGGCATGTGCAGGCCACAGCATGAGAGTGCAGATAGAAGGACAATTTTTAAGAGTCCATTCTTTCCTTCCACCATGAGTGTTTTTACCCTCAGAAGCCATCTTATTGGTCCTCTCTCTACCCATTATACTCTAAGCATTATAATAAATTTACAACAATCAGAAATAAAAGAGGCTGAAGAAAGTATTTCCATTTGGCATGGTCCTTCGCCAATCACCTGTTCACACATCACCTCAGAAAAAGATGACCATAGGAAAGGATCCATATGACTGGCTCATGAGAAGCATCTAGACTGTAAATCTGAATCCTTACACAGCACTTGGCAGCATTCATAGCTGGAGATACAGGAGGCTCTGGAGACTGGTGGCCAAGCAGTGGAAAAGAAGAAAACTAAGAGGAATCCACGAGGAGAAAGTGTGATCTGGAGCTACTTGTACATAGATGGGATCACTCTGAGAGAGCACATGGGTAGAATCTACATGTGTCAAAAGTGAAAGTGATATTAGTAAAAAGTGAATATGATATTAGAAAGAATGATGTCGAAGACTCTTTTAGGAGATGAGTGGATGTGTGAACCAAATATTTTTTTGTCCCAATGTTTCTTTTTTTAAATTTTTATTTATGTATTTTATGTAGGAGTGTTCTATCTTCATATACAACTACATGCCAGAAGAGGGCATCAGATCCCAGATCCCATTACAGATAGTTGTGAGCCACCATGTGGATGCTGGGAATTGAACTCAAGACCTTTGGAAGAACAGCCAGTGCTCTTGATCACTGAGCCATCTCTCCAGTCCTGTCCTGATGTTTCTTATCCTGGAGAATCTAGCACTAACTTAACTAGGGAGAGAAAAACAGAGCTAGAAGAGGCAATGGAAGTCTGTTTGAACTTCCCAGATCCATGATTTGGGCCCATTAAAAACACACACACACACTAGTGCAGAGGATATTTAAGCTGGACCAAATATTCTGGTCTGGCTGCACAGGGCTCCTCTAATATGAGAAGAAAAAGAAAAAGATGCCACTGATCATAAATGGGAATAACATTGTAGTTTGAGTTTATCATGATTTGCTGAAGATCTGATCTTGGAATAATTCTGAATTCCTTGGGACAGGTTGAGTGACTAAAACCTTTTCATTATTGTGAGGCATATTAATTAAACAAACAACAGTTCAAGCCTTCTTTTAATGGGTTAAGTCAGTCAGAAGGTCAACTGATGGGATAACAATTAATAAACCCACCCTATCCCTTCATCTATAGGTTCAGGACAGTGCCACCTTCCCCTCGTGAACAATATCCTTATAAGGTTTTGCATTTGGAGGCACTGACTCATGACCCATCTACAGAACAATTATTTTTCAAAGGAAATTGTAAATTTGGCAGCATAAGGAAGACAACTGGGCCAAGTGGACTCCATGTGAGCTAAGACGTGGAGAAACGTCTGTGTGAACAGTGCCCGAGATTGCAGACTCTGAAGGCAGACTCACTAGTTCAGATTGTGCCATCACTCTTGAACTGGTCCTGGAACTAGCCTTGGATTTTGAGTCAGTTTCTCCATCTGTAAAATGCTAACTCCTCTCTGTCAGAAAATACGAAGGACCAAAACACTATAGGACATTGGTCCTCAACCTTCCTAATGCTGCTACCCTTTAACATAGTTTCTCATGTTGTGGTGACCCTCAACCATAAAATTTTTTTGTTACTACTTCATAACTGTAATTTTGCTACTGCTATGAATTGTAATGTAAATATTTGATCAGCAGATAGTCTTAGACGACCCCCAAGAAAAGGTCGTTCTACCGCTCCCCCCAAAAGGTGCCAAACCCACAAGCTGAGAAATGCTGCTATAGGACTAAATAAGTGTTTAATAAGAGTGATATTGCTAACAAAATAAATATCAATAAATCATATTTAATTGTAAGTGTATGCAGTCTTGCTAACACAGGGAATGATGAATGGAAATGGTAGACACTTTTAAAGACATTTTACAGTATACAGTATATATATAATATACAGTATAACACAGGATTACCAAGCACAATAGCACCATTAGGAGAGGATGTGACTCTAAGAATACCAGCAAACAGTTCTTTGCATCTTATATGTTGCTTAACAACTCCAGACTACCAAATAACATCAACTGTAAACTTCAAGTAGTCTACCTTTTTTCCTGTGTCTGAGAGAAAAAGGGAGTTGACTCATTTTCACTGTGGGTACAAAAAAGCAACTGCAAATGTTATTGAATCCCTACCTTCAGTGTAGATATGAATGAAATACAAGGAACATGAGTTTTTGCCATTAAAAGATATATAGAATAATAGAAGAAGAATACATAAGCTACCAGCTATTATCTAGCAAGGAAGAGCCACACTGCATTCTCAGAGAAGTCCATCACCTGTGCTCTAACCAAACCCCCTTACGGTCTCTGTCCCCTTTCCTCTACCTCCACCTAGCTTCTATGTCCTCATTGTATAGCCTAAGAAAAACCCAAGCTCTTGTTCTGCAATTTTGAGTTTAATATCTTTCCCACTTTATTTGACAGCAACATCGTAAAGCCCAAGAATGTGTCTTGCTAAATCACCAATGCTTAGCATAATTCCAAATACACAAAGTACTTTATATAACTATTGTTGAAGGTAAGAAGGTGGAGGGTTCTGTGTGGCAGAACAAGGTTGAAATGGGGGAAGTGCACATATGGGCATTTAAAACCTCTGGATCACTCCTAAATAATGAACACTCCAGATTCATCCATAGCACATGGGTCTATTTACCTGAAAGATGTCCTTATTTTGGCATTTGGGAGAAATTTTTATTAGAGTTTATGGTTTGGATAGAAAATACTTCCCAAAAGACTCTTGGATTAAAGGCTTGATTGGCAGCTGATGGGTTTGGGGGGAGTGATTAGAACTAGAGGACTCCGACCTAATCAAACACTTAACCTCTTGATGGATTCATAATAATGTGGCATGTTGGGGAGGTTGTGGAAAATAAGTGGGACCTGGTTAGATACGTAGGCCACCGCGTACTTATTCTAAAAAGTTATACCTTGTCCCAAGTCCATTCTATCTGCCTTCTCTAGCTTTGCTTCATCACGTGCTCCCATGACATTCAGCCTGGAAGTCACAGAGCTGGGTGACCAAGAACTAAGACACGAGAACATATCTAATCTTTCCTTTCTGGAGTTATTTTCCTCAGGCCTTTGTTAGGGTGATAAAAGTCGTGAATACAAAACAGGATAAGCTGAGGTTTATAATGGTCAGGCATCTGAGTCCAACTTGTGCTTCCCCCATGTTAAAGCTCACACAAGTTGTTTCAGTCATCTAACCCTCGGCTTCCACACCTGCATGATGGAAGTGACACTCGCCCTCCGAGCTATTGCTTCAGTTGAACCAGTGCATGGGAGAAACATCCCTTTGAATACTGCAAGTATCACATGAGAGATGCTTATGGGTAAACTTGGTGATCATCCTACTAACAAAATGAACAACCATAATGACAGGAACGTCCTTTACAATGGCACATTATAAAAGGGAGGCCCATGAAATACTTTAGAAACGTCCATTCATTGTATTTTACAAATTCAGGTTCTTCACTAAAGAGACCAACACAATAAAACAGATTTCTTAGCATTCCCTCCCTCTGAATCTCAACCAGGTCTGTTGCCAAATTTTATGCTAAGTAATAAAAGCACTAACATTAAATATGTCAGCACGAATCAACAACCTATTGAAGGTAAGATATTACGGCACAGCGGTTCCCAAGAAATGTACATTTTTAAAAAATATTCTGAAAACCACAAGTGCTTCGTGTGGCTGCTTTGCGAAGTCACTAGAACTGAAGTATTTGTATTTTAATGTTTATCCCTGAACTGGCCTGCTGTTTTCAAATTGCCCAGGAAATGAATGTTGAAATGGAAGGAAACCAGTATAAGCTAGATTTAGAAATGTGGTGTTAGCAAAGCAAGCTGTGGGGTTCTGATACCTTAACAGCACCATAAAATGCTCATAATTAAATAACTATTCTTAACACAACTATTCTTATTTCCCCCCCAGCCACTTATATAAAAAGCATTTAATGTTCATTCTTTCATTACCAACCAGAGACTCTTGTAAAGAGGTAACTGGTTCCAGAAACTGTTAAGAATGTTTTAATAATGGTGTCTTTTGCAAAAGGGAAAATGCACTAAAAAACAAAATCAGCCTTGAGGTCCTTCCTGTGGTTATTTTTATTGGCAGTTGGCCCACAAAAATTATTTACATGAGGGAATGTCATGCCATGGAACTTCCACCTGAACAGTATTGCTGAAAGCAATAACAAAATGCATTGTGGTTATCAATGTCCTAGACATAGCTGCAGAGCATGAGACTTTCAAGAGCAGAAAAGGAAGGGATAAATTTGCTAGAGAATCACATGCAAGAACTAGGTTTCCAAATAATTTATGAGGAAGGAGAAGAGTGATACAAAAAGTAGCTAGGGTGTATGGTACACTTCCTATATACCAGCACAAGTGAAAGGATTCTTTGAAAGCTATACACAAACTGTGTGAGATGAGTGTTACAGGTTCAGCATGCAGAAGCAGCCCAAAGTTAGTGATACAGGCCATGGGATTGGTAACAGCAGGTCTCATAGCAGTGTGATTTTTCAAGCCCATTTTCTAGTGTTCAACAACTAGTGTTAAGTTAGTGAGTTAAGCTGCCAAGGTTAGAAAGACATGAGAAAGCATTATAAGACTGGCACGTTCAGTGGAAGGGGAAATGCTACAGGACTTTTTCCAAATGCGATGCTGAGATGAGTGCCTCAGAATCATCCCCTAAAGCCCGTTCAAATGAAAGAATCCTGCCTGTGAACTCCAAACTATCCAATCCAAATGCTTAGATGAGAAGCTTGAGGATATAAGCGATTCTTATGCATTTTTGTGAGCCAAATGTCCATCAAACATGGCCTAATACACTGGTTCCCTGTGACTGGTGCCATCTTTAGAGAATTGTCTCTCATAGTAGACTTTCTTGATATTCACTTTGAAAACTGCTGATTTATCTTTATGCAACTACAATCCCTTCTAATTTATTTGTTGTGTGAATAGAAGGATTCTAAGACCGTGAGTTTAACATCACTGCAAATTTCTTTTCTGTTGTTTAATGATATGACGGACTTTGTAACCAAAGTGTTCAGTCCATGTCAGTAGTTAATCTGTTTCCATCTCCTACAATTTCCATTCCCTACAATCAGAAAGTACTTTTTCCCCATAAGAGTGATTTGTTAACTATTGCTGCATAACACATCGTTGGAAATTTTAGTGACTTAAGACAAAATCCCGAAGGATATGAAAGGCTCTGTGTTCAGTGAAAAAGAAGCTAACTTTAAAAGATGATACATGCTATAATTCAATTCATGTAACATTATTAAATTAATAAAAGAAGAGGTGGAGAAACACTTTGTGATTGCCAGGGAGGATAACTGGTGTTCAGGATAGAGAGGACTATGAATGGGGAGTATGGTGATGAGCTTTGTGGTTGTAGAAAAATCCTGTATATTGAGTTAGACCACTATTCCACAAATCTACATGGTAGGTAAAATGACAGAGAACACCATAGACATAGGGTACCTGGTTTTATTCTTGCTTGTGACATTGTATTGCAGTTCTGTAAGATATAACCATTGGGAAGAAACTAAGGAAAATGTACATGAGGATCCTCTACCATCCCTGAAAATTTTCTATGCTTTATGTCTTCTATGAATCAATCTATAATTAGAATAAAAGTAGACAAAAACAAAGCAAAACCAGTTATTATCAGAAGTATGGTGATGGCATCTCTGAGGGTCATTCAGGAGCTTTGCTGGGAAGGTCTGGGCTGGTCTCCTCTGAAGTCTCAACTGGAACATGATCTTATTTCATTCCTGGCAATACCAACTTCTCATTGGCTGTGAGAAGGAAAACCTCAATTCCTTACTGGTTGTTGCCTGGAGTTCTCCCCAGTTACCACCCAAGCTTCACCGTAAATCAACTCACAATCAGGCAGCTGGCTTTTCTTAAAACTAGTAAATGATAGCTAAGACTGTGGCCACAATCTTTTCTTAGAATGTAAACTTGGGGCTGGCATCCTGTTATTCTTGCCATACTCTTTTCAAGTCAGAACACTGAGCCAGCACTCAAGAGGAAGGGGTTGCAGAAGGGCACAAGCATCAGAAGGTGGGATGACTGTAACAAGAATAAGTCAGAGCAGAGGAAAGACAGTGACAGACTAGTTAAATTAGGATTTCTCCCCAGTGGTAGAAAAGTATTTTATATCAAGCCGTATTGAAAGGACTGTGGAGTACGGCAGACACCCTTTGCAAGGTTGCCAATTGTGAAATCCACTGATCACCCGGTTAACAACCATTATGATCAGTGACACAAAAAGATGTGTTGTACGGCAGAAGCTTCCGTGCCTTAGGACTCGAAGATAAGTATTCTGTTTCCTAGATTGAGTGTATTAGAAATACCAACTGCTGAGATGTTTGTTTCAAAGAGAGGTGGCAGGCTTACCATTTAGCATTGCCACTGGCAAAGAGCTTACAATGTGTTCCTCTGAGAAGGGCAGAGATCTGCTTCCTCAGTGTCCCTTCCTGTAATGATCTATTTGAATCTCCCACGGGGTGCTAAAGAACACAGCACTAAAATGGAAATTTCACACTGGAAGAAAGAGAGCTGGTGTTCTCTGGGATCTCCACTTCTCCTTCCTTCTATCCACACTGCCCTAAATGACATTCTCTTGGGATCTTTTCATTTAGATGGAGACACATGCTATGGTGTGTTTAGTTATGTATATGTGTATGTGGACATGTCTGAGTGTGGGCATGTGCACTTGAATGCAGGTGCCAGTGGAGGCCAGAGGGCTCATATCTCCATGGAGCTTGAATTTCAGAAGATCCAAGCCTCTTGCCGTGGGTGCTGGTAACTGAACTTGTGTTCTCTATAAGAAGAGTAAGTGCTCTTAACTACTAAGCCATGGCTCCAGCCCCAATATGGAATATTTTCAGTGTATTCTTTCCGTTAGCCTGCGATGTGAGTGAGAAAACCAATAGTTAATACGTGAAGTTTTGGAGATCTGAAGATAGTTGTGACAATGGTTAGCTTCCTCTTACTAGTATAGCCATTGTTTCATAAGACAAGGCCTGAAATCAAGTTTTTGGAAATATGGATGTTTTTTGAGAACATGTTTCCATAAGGTTGTGCTTACATACAGGAAAAAGTTGAACTTGCATGAATGAAAGAGATAATTCACAATTTAAGAGTCTCGAGTGACTTTTTTTCATTTGAGTATATATGTAGATGCATGTCATAGCATATTTTTATTTGTTTGAAACATACATTTTTTTCCAATGATTTGGTCAAAACCCACTCTATCATAATACTTCGTGTGGGAAAGATTGGTTTTCCCCAAAACGTTCGCTTATAATTTTGTTTATATGAAAAATATGAGGTTGTACTGATTCAGCATAGAAGGGATATTGGTGGCAGACAAACCTGTCAATGTTAAGTTAGTTGGCAATACAGGCTGCTATGGCAGTCTTCAGGGAACAGACATAGCAGCCATTTCAACCCAGATGCCAGCTAAGATATTTATGACCACATTCCTTTAGATGGTCAGGTGCTGCCACCTGCCATGTACTACTCTGTTCCATAATTCTCCACAAGACTACCAGGAAGCCCAGCTCTATAACAACATTGCCGACTGTCAGTCCTGACCTACTGAGGACATACACTGTGAATTTCTCATAATGCTGCTCACTCCATCACCTGCATGTTAGAAAAACAAATCGCTCCCCCCAGACCTCCAAAGTAATGGTGTCATATCCTGGGCGCCTGACCAGATAGGTGAAATCATCCTTTCATTCTCATTTCTTGGAGATTTTAATCTTTCCCTCTATACTCTGCAACTAAAATTCTGACATCTCTATTGTGCTTAATGCAGCTATTACTTTCTTCAATCTACTGGAGGCATCCCAGGAGTGTAGCAGGAGCCGTGCCTTGACTCATCTCAGGATATTAACTTCTGTGTCATGGGAAGTGTTCCATATCAGTAAATTATACCTCTTCTGGCTTCATAGCTTACCTTTGTCGACAACACCTTGAGGATCCTTTCCCAGGATGTCTTTGGTATCAAGGTCAAGTTTTGCTATTGAAAATACTTGACTTTTGGCTCAGAGCCTTATCAGAATTGAGAATTAGAATAGCTGGAAACGTCTTCTACTTTTTTAGGTTTTGTTCTGAAATTTCAGCACAATTCTCTCTAATTTTAAAAAGTGGGGTCTTTCTGAATTCTTTCAAATAAGCTTTCACACAGTCATACCTTAAAGTCTGTTGATTACTTTACCCAGATCTCCTCACTAAGCTGCCTATTCAGTTCTACAGTCTTTATAATTACCACTTTTCAGTGCCTTTCAGCTGACAGACATATTACACAGAAGTAAGGGCACTCTCTTCTACCTGTAGAGGACCCAGTTCATCATAGATAACAGATGTGTGCACAGGTACACGTGCATGAGACTCTTGACGACTCAGCATCTGTCTTTGGAAGGAGGCTTTCATTAACACCCAGTTTGAAAACATGATTCTTGTGTAAGCTAGGGCTCTCAGGGAAACCCATGTGGAGAAACCCATGCAGAAGTAAGGATGTGGTTTATGACAGGGAAAGAAACTGTGTCCAGATAAAATACAGGAGCCTAGCTAAAATACAGTCCATTCCTATTCTCAAGTGGAGATCTAGTAACCACAGAGTTACTCAATCTTAAGGCAGGGGAGCAGATTTTTGTATCCTTGATTCATTCTGACATTGAAGCTTGACTATTCTTAGCAAAGGGTTATGTAACCTTCCAGACATCTATAGGCAAGGCACCTCTTGTCAGCTGAGGGCAGTTTTCCAGAAAAACGGTGCAGCCATGTGCCTTTAGAGTTTGACACTCGTAAAAGGTGGAGGATGGGTGACCATCCTTGTAAAGGGATCTGGGGAAGGTGCCAAGAGTCCTATTACAAAGAGAGAGGTTTCTTCAAGATGAATGGCCAAGGAAGTTTCTGTACATATGAGATCTTCGAACTCCTTATTTGAGCAGAGTGACTATGAGGACCATAATCTTGAATTTGCTGGATTGTTAATACATTAATTAATTCATTTTCTTGTGTATCCATTCAACAAATGAGTGCTCTGTGTTCACTGTAGAAGAGACTGTCTCTCCAGACACTAAGTCGATAGCAATGAAACAGAAAAATGTGGTCCTTGACCTTAAGGAACTTAAAGCCTAATGATAAAGATAATTGCTATACCATTATAGGGGAACTTCACTGTGATGTATTAACTGTCACCACTTAGATGATGTGAGCTCAGAGTGAAAAAAACACTTATAACTAAATGGTGTGAGTTTCTATGCTCCATATATATCAACTCAGTGACTAGACACGCCCCTGAGTAGGAGATAGGAGACATATTGCCTTCTCAATCAGTATCTAGTCTAACTAGATTCTAACTGATAATATTGCATATGAGTGCTAAAATTAACTTTTGTTTTTACTTATTTATTGTTATTATATTTTGATTTAACAGGGTATTTCTCAACAGACCAGAAGAGTCTTGGGTTCATAATCCCACTGCCTTTTCCTCCCAAATGCTGACAATTAACTCTTATACTCTCATTTCAGTGTTTGGCTCATTCCAAGTACTGTTTCTGAAAAATAAAAATATAGACTGCAATTGGAAGGGTATTCTCCTGTAGAAGTTTCTGGGTAGGTCCAATATATATTGCTGACTTTAAAGTTGAATAGTATGTCGTGTGTGTGTGTGTGTGTGTGTGTGTGAATTGTACTCTACATAGAACAACATGGGCCTGCAATAGGCAGATTTAAAACATAACACATTTTAGTTTCTTTACACAAATAAGCCTTTCCAGGTTTACTGGTTTGCTAATTCTGAGTCCTTGGCCTCTGCTTCCACTGGAGGGAGAGAGCTCAGTCTTTATATTGATTGGTTAAAGGCGGCCTTGAGTCAGCTGATGCACGGCAATGGCAGTATTGAGTTGTATTTGCAGCTTGCCTAGAAATGAAAGCCTTTTATTGCATTATTGTAAGGATGGGTAATGGACACAAGCACTTGTCAAAGTTATTGATGACTTTGCATTTCAAATCACAAACCAGAATACCCAAGGCTAGTTGACTTTCTAGATTTAGCCATAAACTATATGAGTGAGAATTAGTTGGTGAAATGCTTGTTAATAGATCCTCATAATGCATTCTTTCCTATTCTATTGGAGAAAATTTCAGCCTCTGAAAAGAAATCCAGGAAGATCAATATTCTGTTTGAAGCAATTTTTAAGAAAAAAATAATCCATCAGGGTCAGAGAAACTATGGAGTTACATGACATCTACTGACGGTAGAGAATATCACAATTCAAGCTGCACCAAGAGATGATTCCCCTTACATATAAATAACACATGTAGAAATATTGTGGCATTGGCCTATCAAATTAGAAACCCAGGATCTGAAGTTTTCTACTGAGCTCTTACTCTTCTAGGGACTGGCTGGGAAATGGCTGCACCTGGGAGCTAGTGTTCGATTTCGTTTCTTTCAGGTTGAAAGATGATGCCAGCAGCTAGCCTCCAGCTCTGCCACAGAGCAGCCTATAAGAGATTTGTGGGCTGCATTGTACATCGGAGCAAAACACATCACTGTCTTTCTACCAGGAGGGTGTTGCTTGCTCTCATCATGCAGAAATCCAGCCTAACACAGATAAAGCTCCAGCTTCACTGTATCTAGGCAGAGAAAATGAAATTCCGATAGGGAAAGAGATTAAGAGTCTTACTGTTTTGGCTATTGCCACAGTGGTGTTGCAGAAAAGCAACCACAGGTCTTCATGGATTAATGAGAGTTTCATGCAAAATGAAACTCTTGCTTCTATGGCCAAATGAGGTGATGCTGATAATCTGGGTCGGGTGTGGCTACTTCATCTGGGCTCAACATGTATTTTGTGGTCAGTTGGCAGGTCTTCTGGGGTTGGATCTGATGGTGGCCATAGCTCAGATGTCTTGGGTTTGCTCTATGTGACTCTTCATTCTCCAATGGACTAACCCATGATTGTTCTCACGGGAAGGTAGGATGTAAGACAGCAAGGGGAAGCACTCGGGCTCATAGGGTCCAGAGTGTGGACTTTCACTTTTCTCACACTTTTGTGGCCAAAGAAAATCATGAAGGCAACCCAGATTCAAGGCCATAAAAAAAGCTTTAAAACCATTCTCAAGCCCATCATGATGGTGCATATCTGTAGTTTCGGCATCCAGGACACAAAGGAAGAAGATAGTAAGTTCAGTGCATGTTTGGGCCGTATAGTAAAGCTATCTTGAAAAATAAAAACAAACAAAATATACATGTAAAGGGCATAGGTTGTGGAATGGGTGAAGGGTTGTGGATATTTATGCAATAAATTCATCATATTCTACCGTACATAGAAGTTTCAGGTTTTAACTTACCTTTAAGTAGTTTATGGGAAACTAGTTAAGATCAAGCTTTTGTAAGAGGGGATAGTTTTTTTGTCACCCCAGCCCAAGATGATTTATAGAATAGTTCCTAGCTTACACAGGCAGAGTTTGGTTTCCTGCCCATCCATTTTTGATTCATCATTCAGTTATTTTCCATTTTTTCAACCTGATTTCCAGCTGTGTTCAGGAAAGAAGTTTACTTTATTTCCTACTGGTGTGTAATTGACAGATAAACAGGCAAGTATGCATCAAGCCTTCATCATGCCTTCTCACGGAGCAGAGCAAAAGGAATAGAATGCAAAGTGCTGCAGGTTACTGCTTAGCAAAGAAGTGTCTTTCACCTAGAATTTCCTCCCTGTAGAAGATCAGGGAGGTGTGCCCTGTCATTGCAATAATAGGGTCTAGGGAGATAAATCAGCAATTAAGAGTTTTCCATGCAAACATGAGGACCAGAATTTGGATTTCCAGAACCTATTTAAGTGCCAGGTAGGCATGATGACCTGCCTGTAATTCCAGCCTAGGAAGGCAGAGATGGGCAAGTTGAATAGGGCGATTGGCCATATTGGTGACTCCTGATAGTCCCTGTATCAATGAACAATGTGGGAGCGTGATGGAGGATGACTCCTGACACCAACTTTAGGACTCCACATGTTTGCACAGAGTCATGCCCATACACCTCCTCACACATGCGGCAATGCACAAAATATGGTGTGTGTGTTGGGGGGGAGTGGATAGGAAAAATAATATACACTAAGGTTCAGTGTAGAGTTCAATAAGGTAATGTAATGGTCTCTTCTTTGTTTTGCTTTTAAAAATTAGATTCCCAACAGAGCTCATTGTTCTATCATTCATCTCATACAACTTTTCATCTTTAATTCAGTGTGAAAAACTGGCTCTGTTTTTTTAGTCAAGAATGACTGACAAAGGCAGAGACATCAGTCAATGTATATTGGGTGTCTTGCAGTTGACAGAAGTGGTATTTCCTGAAAATATGAATATGCCCATGGAAAAAATGATTTCTATCAGTAAGGAATTTGCATTGGGGTTAGTCCTTACAAGTGACAAAAAACTTGTTCCTCCAGAGTTCAATGTCCCATTCCCACTCACTGGCTTTTTCATGACCTTCACCAAAAACTAGGTTATCTAGGAAACAAAACACCCTACACCAAGAATGGATGGGCTGAGCCCATTCAACCACTCAGGAATAGGCCTTGTTGTACAGATGAAATAAGAGACTTGTAAAAAGTAGGAGTTATTAAGGAAACACTTCTAACAAGGTTTCAAAAACCCAGCTTTCTTTCTCTTTCCTATTAATGGCTCAGCTGAGACAAGAACATCAATTTTAGGTACAACACACATTCATTTGTTCTCAATGTCTTTAATGTCTGTTTCACATGCGTGTTTATTGAATAGAATAGCATTGACTGTAATACTTAGAGAAGTGTGTAAAAATTTGCCCAGCATAAACAAGTTCTGTAGTTTGTACTCTCGATGTCAATCAATGGTTATGACATTGTACCTTAGTTATATAAGATGTTTCTTTGAAGAGTTGTTAGGGAGAATACCAGACTCCTTGATATTATCTTTGAAACTTCTTGCAAACATAAAATTATTTCAGAATGAAAAGTTAAAAGCAAAAGATTCATTAGGGTTAATTGTGCATCTTTATAGCACTTGGTATTAACTACATCACCTTTACCTTATAGTTTGCAGTACTCTCTTGAGGACAAGAACCACTCCTGTTTACTGTTATGTCTCCAGGTCTAGGATGTCATTCAGTAAATGACTTTCAAGTTATCTATTTAATGAGCCTTTGAATGGCTAAGTCGACAAATCTACTTTTGAACAACCTAAGGCTTGACTTAATTAATTAAGAACAATTAACTAAAATACACTAAGGCCACTTACCTAAGTTACTTGGTTGTCTGATGGTGGTGTCAGGTCTCAATACCCTCTACTGTACAGAAAAATACAGGAAGAAACCAAGTAAGTTACATAATTTCTAACGAGTATATCCCAATGCAGTGGAAGTCCACTCTGATAGTTCTCCATAGGATAATGTTTTTATGAGATTAAATTGAAACACAGGAAACAGGTTCTGCTTAAATATTCCTCCCAGGATGGTCTATGCTTATCTATGACAGTAAGACCAGCCAATCTGATGTGGGAGACCAGTACAGAGGGAAATTTCCCCTAGAACCAATATCAACCGCCACTTTCCATGAAGTTCATTTTAATTCTATTTTCCACTTTATTTTCCATCCATAAAATGCTTTGCAACCATTAACTAATTGTTATCTGTGGTCCAAGTCTGTAGGTGCCCAGTGCCCTGTTTTTAAATATTTGGCTGTGGTCCAAAAAACCCTACAATCCCTCAATGAAAATTGGCTGATCAAGCCCATGACATCATTAAACATCAGGTAGAACTTTTTGTTCTCCTCTAACCTGGACCAGGTTGCTCTGGAAAGCAAATCCCTGTCAGGACATAGAAGATAAAGAAACCAGAGAAAGCCCCACAACCATTGTGCTCCCAACTTACAGCCTCTTAGATGAATATGTCAAAGAACTAGAGATTTCTCTCGGCTCTTAAAGCATATGTTCCTCAAATGCTCATGAACTTGAAAGTTACCTTATTTTTGCCTCTTTTTCTCCTGCAGTAGGCTCCCTCTTGTTCCTCAAACTCTGGCTTCATTTGTCCTTCTTGTTTCTCTACTACATGGTCTTCTTTCCCTGTCCCACACCTGGACCTCTTCCTGAGAATGAATGTTCTCCCTTTCCTTACATTTCATCACCTTCCTAGATTTCCAGCTGTTAAAATGGGTTTTTAGGGAAGACTTTTCTGTCTTATCCTTGGTTAGATAAGGACCTTTTGTGTGATAGTCTCAGATTATTTGCTATTTCTTTCATAGTCATTATGTTAATTATCTTTAAATAAAAAGAACTATGCAATCAAGAGTTTACAATTTGCCTTTTCCTCTGTATTTTAAGCTCTATGAAAGTCCCTGTTACTAATTCATTATAAATGGTAAGCATCTGTGGAAAACATATAAATGAATCAAATGAACCAGTGAGTTGGCACAATGAGTATACCAAGGAATTAATGCAGACCTTACTTTCGGATGACTTCTTGATATCATGGGACTTCTTCCGGCCACTCTCTGCACTTTAGAAGTCCTCATCTGGAGGCTGGAAAGATGACTTTGCAGTTAAGAGAGCTTGTTGTTCTTCCAGAAGACCCAAGTTCACTTCCCAGCTCCCATGTCTGGTGGCTCACAACTGCCTATTAGTACCTCCAGGAGATCAGACACCTTAATCTGGCCTCTATGATATCTACATTCACATAGACACTCACTCGCACACAACACATCGCAACGCACACACACACATATCACAACAGACATGCACTATTGAAAATAAAATAAAATCTTAAAATAAAAGTCTCACTGTGTCACTGAGAATCTCTCTTGCCTTTTAAAAATGTTTGTGTGTGGTGTGCTAGTGGGTTTGTGTTTTAATAATTGTGGGCACACATGTGTGCTTGTGTGCACATATACTTGAGTCATGCGGACGCTGAGGTTGGTGATGCGTATCTTCGTAAATCACTCTCCAATGACAAGGTCTCTTTCTGGACCCAGAACTTGCCATATTTGTTATCCTAGCTATTCCGTTTGTGCTGACAGTTCCACATGGCCATCTTCCTTCTGCTGGCATTACTGGCAAGCTTCCACACCTATCCAGCTTCTAAGTGGGTTCTAGGGATACAAACTCTGATCCTTATGCTTGAGCGGCAAGCCATTTCCCTGGTGAGCCCTGTCCTTACCCCCTTTCCCACTCTTTAATTCTAAAGATTTCACCTTCACTCCTGTGCCTCAAAAATCCAATTTTCCTCCCACAGAGAATGCTGACAAGGGAGGAGAATAGGTTCCTTCTAGAGTTTATGCTAGCTTTTGTTTTTGGATGCCTTACATCAACTGTAAAAATACAAAAAGAAACATGGAAAATAGTATATTATATGCATGTACAAAATGTCACAATGAGACCTATTATTTTATATAATTAATATATGCTAAAAAAACAACACAAAACCCTGTTCGAGTGGAGTGCTGTGCAAAATAAATTAATATGTGTGTGTGTGTGTGTGTGTGTGCGTGCACGTGTGTCTTAGTCTGCTCAGATTGCTGCAACAAATACTCTACAGAGCTAAGTCAACAGAAACTTACTTTTTCATAATTCTAGAATGTCCAAAGCTGAGGAACCCACATGGCCATATTTCTTGCTCCTGACTGTCCCTGTATTGCTATGTCCTTTATGGTTTTTCTTCAGTGTGTGTAGAGAAGGAATGAATGATACCTCTCTCTCTCTCTCTCTTCATAAGACCACCGATCCTACTAGATTAAGGATTCATTCTTATACCCCATTTAACTTTAATTAAAAGCTCCTTCCCCCAAAAAATACACTCATAGTATGTTGGGGCCTCATCTTTGGACAGGAATATGCAAAATGGATAAATGTGTAATGTTTATGAAAAATCTCCACGACACTGTTCATGTGGATTTACTCTGCATACATTTTAAAAGGATTCATTTGGTTCGGAATTGGTGTTTATGTATTTTAGTTGGCACACAATGAGAATTTAGAGATACAATGACTCATCAAGACCAAATGACACCAAATAGCAAGCTGGGATTTGAACTTGGATATCCTGATTCCTGATCCAGAACTTTCTTGTACACCTGTGATTCCCAGATGTGTTGGACCATCCAGGCAATTTTCTCAGAATAGCAGTGAATACTTTTGAGGCTGCCTTGAAGATAATCTATATCTGATATCACAGCTGTGGGACTTGTGAAATGAACACTGAGAATCACTGACTATTGGAGACCACAGTGTCTTCATGAAAAACTGTCATATCTAATTCTCAGATCTCAAATGTCTGTTAGAGTTGACATTACTATGGGAAGGTGTGATTACTGGCACCAAAAGGCTCTTTTTTGATCAAGATTATCTTCCCAGCAAGGTGTGGTGGTGTGTACCTGTAATCTCAGCACTTGGAAGGATGAAGCAGGAGGATTCAGGGCCAGCCTCAGCAATCTAGCAAGTCCTGGGTCAGCCTGGAATAGATAAGACCCCATCTTAAAACCAAAACAAACACCCCCAGGAAAACAAAACAATCAGAATTATCTTCATATTTATGAGGTCAAGCTCTTCAAATCTCATTATTTTAAAGATTCCACCTTATTTCAGAACTTTCTACACAAAATCTTTCTCCTTAATCTGTCATCTGCTAATAAAGTCCTCTGTGTTCTTTACGAAATTCTGCTGTTTTCCTTCATTTTTCTCCCTTTTGACAGAGACTCTGGGTCATTTGTTCTTTTTCCCTGGTTAAAGAACTTCTGGGGATGAATCTTACTGCTTCTTTCCAACATTAATTTTCACCAGTAAACATTCTGAGTCGCATATCTCTGCTCAAGGTAGAGACTTCTCAATGAAGAATATTTGGTGACTTCACTCATCTCTCATCCCATCAGCACCCAGGGCATCTGCCCAACTTTTCCAGCTCTACTTTTGCCACCGATGCTGCCTCATGGTTAAGGAAAACCATGCCTTTTGTCATTTCAATGAACACTGGTTGACTTGACATAACAAAACCCTCCCCACAGTCAGAATGAGATCACAGCAGAACCCTGGTGATCCAAGCAACACTCATTCAATAACTCCTGACATTGAATTCAATTCTCTCCCCAGGGAGTTGTGAGGTTCTATAAACCTAATTCACCTACTTACCAAAAAGCTATTGCATTCAGCCATGTCCCAGGTATTTTGATTTTCACTTGGGATAAAACAAGAAATAAATACGCAGTCCCTGTATTCATACAGCCTGTAACCCTACTGGAAGAAATGCACTGTGGACAATTAATTACAGTTCATGGGCTGAGTGGAAAACTAGGGTCTTCCTATTTGGGTGAATGCTGATGAAATGAGCTAGTTGTTCATTGTAGCTGCTTCATGCATTTCCGGATAGTGGACAATTGCTGTATGTCAGACATTTGGTCAGCTCATAGCACATATAGACATATATATTAAGGATCTCACTTTTAGAAGCATAAGGTCTTTTTGAAAGCTTGGGTGAGTCTTTGTCACACAGCACAAATAGCATATGAATCTATGAATGACAAAAGTTTTAATCTAGTGATAGCAAAGTCATATAGCATTATGAAGATGTTTGCTGCTGCCAAGCCTGAGGACATGAGTTTGATCTCTGCTCCCTAAATGGCTGAAGAAGAGA
Source organism: Cricetomys ansorgei (assembly GCA_026225945.1). Taxonomy (NCBI): domain Eukaryota; kingdom Metazoa; phylum Chordata; class Mammalia; order Rodentia; family Nesomyidae; genus Cricetomys; species Cricetomys ansorgei. Next base: position 51,333,198 of record JAMJFZ010000199.1, on the reverse strand, counting down.
ATCAACTTTTTCCTTCTTACCTTCCTTCCTTCCTTTTTTTCTTTCTTTCTTCTTCTTTTTGGTTTTTTGAGACAGGGTTTATCTGTTGCAACTCTGCTGTCCTGGAAATCACTCTGTAGACCAGGCAGGCCTTGAACTCACAGAGATCTGCCTGGGATTAAGGCATGCTCCACCACCACCCAGCACAAGTTGTCTTTATAACCTCCACATGCACACATATTGTGTCAAGAACACATCCAAACACATACATATATGCACACACACATACAGCCAATAAATCAGTCGGTCAATCAATATATTGAATTTTAAAAGTTGTAATCTGCAGGCTTAGTTATAAATATGACTTGAATTTAAGATATTTTTTCAGACTCTGCTCAAGAATGATATATGTAGCATATAGCCAAACATAATGGCTAAGATCATAGGTTCTGCTGACAGGCCATTTGGGTTCCAGGCCTGGCTCTGCCCTTTACTGCTGTGACAACAGGTATGTAGCCTCATTATGCCTCAGTGGGTTGATCTGTATCGATGATAAAAATCTGAGGTGGAGAGATACCGCAGCCATTAAAGTATCAGGCTCATACTTATCATCTAAAGGACATGGGTTTGCTTCCCAGTTAATAAAAATCTACATCATAGAATTGTGAGAGTTAAAAGAGTTCATTTATTTCAAGCACTTGAAACAATGCCTGGAGATTCTGAATAAATGGTAGCCATTACTATTAGTACTATATTATTCTTGTCTAAAGTGTCTTATTACTGGAAGTCACTCCCCTGGAGCAAGGAAGATGTTAATGCCAAAGGCATTTTTAGAATCATATTCAGTCTGAGCATTCACTGAGATCCTTTTCCTTTCTTAGTCCCAAAATCTATGAAATTGGCTATGATTTTGTACTCGTTTGAGTACTGGTTCTTTACAAAAACATCAAGAGCTCTTGATTCTAGTTTTCTTAGCTTCTTCTGCATCTTCAGTTTCTTAACCTCTACCAGTCCTTACTTCCTCCTCACAGTCGAGATTAACTAGCTGATCTTGTGAGACTCAAATAATACTAGACAGAAACTTTACCTGTATGTTTTACAGTCCCTATTGGTCTCTATTTCACCCTACTAGATAAACATATGTTCAAGGAAACTACTGTGGAAGTGTTACAAGACTCCCATGTAGTCGGTATCCATGTTTCTTTGATCTATTTTAGCTTCTTAAATTGGACATTTCTAAAAGAGACTGAAAAGTTTACTCTCAAATAAAATATTTATGTCTTTGCAATAATCTATTACCTCTTGTGAGGTAAATATTATTCAGACCAATATTCATTTCAGGTAAGCAAGATAACTTGTTACATGTAGGGTACCAATCCCTCCTTCCTAGGTTCTTAGTTCAAGTTCTGGGACCTCTTGACTGAGAGTCCTCCTCTCTGTTCTCAGTATGTATGTATAGGACATGTCGTAACCTCCTTCTGGATTAACCCAATACACAGACATAGCATTCTCCATGGCCTATTATAAATGTCCATTTTCCTTTTGTTCTTTTTTCCCTCACCTGCCATTAATATTCCTTGAGCTTCATTCCCCTCTGGTCACAGCATCCCACATGCATTTCCTTGTGTGGCTCAAGTTTACCTGCAATGTAGAGCTTAATCCCTGTGGCACATCATATGCTTTCCAACTTGCTTTGTGCAAAGACCATCTCTTCAGTGACCATTAGTCCTTTTTAATCAAGGAACACATCACTGACTTCACAGCTAACCATGGTTTATAGATCACACTCTTTGGTCATGGATGGATTCTGTTTACTATAAGTATATTTTTATAGGATGAGAATGTTCCTTACAGAATGAGTTAGGTTCCTGGAAATGGATACCCAGGACAACTTTTTATTAAACTAAAACACATACCTTAGCTGTTACTCAGTCAACCCTTAACATGACTCCTTGCAAAAGGATGACAGGATTCAGCCATGCCAGAGGCAGCAGCGTTGTGGTGCCTTTCCTACAACATCCTTTCCTATCTTGTGATTTGCAAACATGTTTCAGACACAGTACAATATGAAAATGCAGTTTTCTCCATAAAGAATCCTGCATTTTACTGAAAAGTGTCCTTGAGAGAAGAGGGAGAAATAGAGAACTAGAGAAAACATCCAAAGGAAAATAAAGCATCTGCCATCTAACTCTCGGCTCAGAAAGAGCATCTCCCAGCTTTGGAAGATGCACTGTATTGTGACTCTATGCACATTCAAAACATATACTATCTATATTCACCTAGGTTTCATGGATGAGACAAAATAGAACATAACATAATAGATTCATTTTTTTCTTTCAGGAGAAGCTTCTGAACCATTGGCAGGTTAAGTAGCACACCCCAGGAGGAGAGAGATCATGAGTGGTGCAGTAACAATTCCAATCTGAGCAATCTACCTTCTGTACTTTCTTCTCTACCTCTAGAAAACCTTACCTTGATATGATGTAGTTTCTTACATGGATTAGCCTGAAGACTACTGTCTCTCTAGCTGTAAACTCAAACACTCTCTGTTAGCTATGGGCACTTAATTCTGCATACATTTGATTGTGCTTCATCGGGTAAGAACTCTCTGAAGAACTTTCCCAGCTTAAGCTTGGCAGTGCGGCTGGCAGAGCAGGGAAGCATTCTTCTGTTCCTGTCTTGTTCTGAGCCAGGGTGTCTTACACCATGACACAGTATCACAGAAACAGACCCCTGAGGCTCAAGGTCTCCATGCAGTAAATGCTAGACACACCACCTTCAGGGTGACAAATGAAGAGAATATGTCACTGGGACAGGCTCCTCTTTTGGGTTCTGAGCCTGCCATCCAGGGAAAGGCAGCTGTGGGCGGCTAGTTTGGACTGAATGCAAATGTTCATCAGAAGCTGTCAGACATTTTCTGAGTGTGATTGACATATTTACTGTTGACAACACAAGGTGAACTCTGTAGTCTTCTCAAATATGTGGCCCTTTGCCTCAAGATAGTTTTTAGGGTAAGAATGGAATGTGGAGTTGTGTTCCAGATACACATCTGCCTGGGTATTGTTTGAAAACACTGTTTAGAATTCTCCAGGCTTTTCTTGAATGACAGCTTGTATGGTTTTGCTGTCTAAACATGTAAATCTTATGGTAACTGGCACATGTGTTGTTTTTAGAAAGGATTTAAGATCTTGAGTGAATGCTCTTTATAGCTGTTGGTTCTTTCTCCTACCATGAATTAATCTAAATTAGGTTCTTCAGTAGCCAGTATATCAATTTCAAGTCATCCTCCTGAAGTGATTCTAACAAAAGGTAGGTCTAAAAAGGGACTTTCTTATCTTGTGAAGGCCCAATCCAGAAATTCTGAAATTTGTACTTGATTTACGGAAACTTAATAGGTAAAAAAGTACCCACCCAAACTTTATAGTAAAATTAGTCTGTAACATTCTTCTGCCCATGTTGCTTCACTTTGCTTCCTGATATACAACTTTATATATAATGTTAAGTATATAATGCAAATTATGAAATAAAAGTTCTGAGAAACTGCACCCAAGATTCTACCACATTACCCTAAGTAATCAATTGTGGAACATTTTCCAATAACACCCATTCATATTCACTAACAGGGTACAAAACATGTTTTGGAAAAACTTGCATAGGAAAAAAAGGCTCCAATTACCTGACACATGTTTTCTCAATGTGACCCAGAAACTATAATTGTGGAAAGAGAAAGAGGGATATGGGGCTTGATTAGAAAAACGCAGTCAAAGGTCATGCATTTATTCTGCAAAGCTTAGCTCAGACTCTCCCTGCCACTATTGTCATTTGGGTAACACTCTGGAGTGACTTCTGTTTCCTCCTGATACCTCCTACCCACTACCTGGCTGTACTCAATGGATATCATGTCCATAGTAAGTACATGTTTGAGGCAGCCCTGAAAGACACAGAGCTGCATTTCTGTGTTTCAAGTTGTTGATGAGCAGAGTAGATATTTCAAGGTATTTGTTCTTTTAAGCTATGTAATTGCATACTGCTAATAGATGGAAAGATTGAATTATTAGGTCAAAAGCTATACATTTTGTGGAGATTTTCTTCTATAGCTATTTCATAAGTTATCTTCAGGAAACTATTAATAATGTATGTTCGCACAGACTGTGAAAGAAAATGAGTGAATGGGATACGCCTTCACCTGTAATAGAGTTAGTATTGTTCTTAGGTTGTTATATGCTCATTAGTTTCTAAGAATAGAGGAGGAAAAATAGGCTCCTGGCATAGACTAGAAGCTACCACTTCCCATATTCCAGGAGGAATTTTGAGAGCTGTGGTCCTGGTGACATTCTGTCACCAACCACCTTGTTGAGGACCCAATGTAGCACCCAAAAGCCTCCAGAACTTCCATTGAGTGTTTTTGTGCCAACTCTTGCCTATGCACTTTCACTAGGTCTCTATGCTTCAGCTTGACAATAGCTTGATATAATCGGATCACCACCAAAATTCGGGGGACATAGTCATCTAGGAAGGCACAGCTAATGGCTGGCCTGTCTGATACTGTCTTCTAGATGGTGGTGGTGGTGGTGATGATTTTGGTGGTGATGGGCTTATTGTCACAGACATGCACACCATAGTGTGAAAGCAGTTCTGGGAAAAAGCTTTATTCTCTATTATTCTCTGGATCCTGGCAGTACCAGAGACTTTGCTCTTTTCCACCCTTGTAATGCCAAGAGTAAAGAAAATAATAATAGCTAATACTTTTGGAGGCCTAATCATAATCTTGGGTTGTGCTCTCTCTCTCTCTCTCTCTCTCTCTCTATATATATATATATATATATATATATATATATATATATATATATATACACACACACACACACCTCTGTATCTAATTTTGCAGAATAAAGTATATCACTTAAAAGAAAAGATTATTATATATCCCTTTGATATTCTTCAAAAGCTTCTAGTGTCATCAAGAATAAAAGGCAAGTCCTTGTTATGAAATTCAGAGGTCTCACATGGTCCTCACCCACAGTATTCCTACCTTAAACACACTATAACCTATAACCTACCTTTCATGTTGCCCAGCCACACTGGATTTCCTCACTAAACACCTTAGCAACTCTTCTACCTCAGGATCTTTGTACATGTTTCAACTCTGAATAGAGTGTTTTCAGAACTGATGCTATTTTTTTTATGTACTGATACCTATTTCTAGTCTTAACTTGAAAATCACTTTCAGTGAGTTCTTTATCCAATCTATGGCTTGTTGTTTCAAATCTCTCCTTCATATTTACTTTTTCTTTGTTTTTAACTCGCCTCCCATATTTTCTCTTTCTTAGTAGCACTTGTCGTAAATTATAAGTCTAATTTATCGGAAGTCCTGTCTGTTTCTCCCATTAGAGTGTAGCCTTCCTAAAGGGGTTCAGTCTTTTTCTGCTAGAACTGTCACTGACACTCAGAAGAAAGCCTAGAAAATAGTATATGCTTGATAAATATTTGTATTTGAATGACTAACTCCCCTAATTCTCACATCAACCCTGAGAGGAAGGAGCTATTGTATTTTGCATTACTCAAACCAGGTGTTTGGTTGTTTGACATTTGTAGACAAAACAGTAAGTAAATTGAATTTCCACCGAATCATATGGTAGCTTCTGCTGTTAAATAAAATACCTTTAGACATTTAAGAGACTGCACAGACATTAATACATAGACAAAGCAATTGAAGCTTAGAGGTGTTAAATAATCTTCCAGGAAGCAGCTGTGCTGCAGTTTGAGCTTCTGCTCTCAGCCACTGTGTTCTACCTCCTCAGGGTATCTGGGAGACATTAAAACCTTCCACACACACTATGTGAGGCTCACAGACTGAATCTGAACACCGAGACTGTTGCAAGTTGACTCCCACGTTACTTACCAGACCAGGAACCTTGCCACAACTGCCACACCTTGACCAAGGCCAATCAGACCACAGTGCTGACATTCCGTGGTGTTCTTCCATGGTTCCTTTCCCTTCCTCTCAATGTTGTTAATTCTTTTCTCTAAGTTTAGGCTTGGTCAAACATCACATGACCACAAAAGCCTCCTTTCTCCTTCCTTACTTCTGAGTTCACAAAAGCTACAAAGAAAAGTTGTTCTCTTTCAAACAATTTAAAGGCAGGGACCATGTCTGATGTTTTTTCTTTTCTGTAGTACAGACTCCCTACTAAAAACCCTAGTAAACACAGATATATGCCTCTTAATACAAGGAAGTAACACATTTCAGAGTGGGGAATATTCATAATGGATATTCATTCATAATTCATATTCCTATCTTTACCATCAGTGACACTACAGTTTGATGTTGAACACAAGATTCCATTTAGGAAGGAGAAAGATTAAGTAGTGTGCTCGTTACATAAGAACTGCCAATCCACTCATTCAGCACAATTTGAAAAATCAATCTAAACAGGTATTTGGTTGTTTGACATTTGTAGACAAGCCAGCAGGAAGATTGGATTTTCTCTGCTTCATATTATGGTTTGTGCTGTTACATAAAAGGCCCCCAGACATCCAAGTACTTTCAGGATGTTAATTCTTTTAGAAATACACAATCCTTTCACAGTTTGGTAAAGGGAATGAGAGCAAGAAGAGGCAGGCAGAGTCAACGAATATCTACATCTAATGCTATTTCACACACTGGTGGGTAAGAGCGAGTGTTTAGGCCAGGTGTGCACCTTTAGTTCTAAAGTTGCAGCATAGTTTAGTACAGTCTTGCATTGCTTAATGATAGTGACATTCTCTGAGAAGCATGCCACTAGGTGATGCCATCAGTGCATGAACACCATTGAGTACGCTTATTCAAACTATAGCTATGACCTTACCAGGCAGTATAAATCTTGGGAGAATGTCCAGACGAATGCCTCCACTCCAAAGCTCAGGGAACATTTTGGAAGAAAGAATATAAGAGTCAGAGGACAGGGAGGAATGATGTGAAAGGCTACCCTTTGCAAATGATATGGTTGTTACACACATGAACACACAGAAGTACAAGCCTGTTAAAAATCCCAGTACAGAGAGGTGAGGGGCTCCCGATGTCCCATCTAGCTGAGGAGCTCACAGGAGTTGGTGGCTTCTGAAGGAGGGAGAATCATTTTTCATGGTGGAGAGTACATGTTGGTTGGTTGCCCATGACCCAGTGGATGAGCCCACATCCATGCACATATGTGCAAGACTAACTGAACGCAGTGGCTTATTTTAAAAGAGGATATGAAGTTAGGAGGGAAATGTGTTGGGGTGGACCCAAGGTAAAGAGCAAAGAGGGAGTAGAGGTGAATATAACCAAAATACAGTGTATGCACATACAAAATTTTCAGTAAATAAGAATAAAAGACGGCAGAGAAGAAATAATTGAGAAACCAACCCATTTTTGATAGCTCCCTTGGTGACTTTTTACTGATTTCTTAAAAATAATTTATTTAACTTTATTTTTTCATGCATTGGTGTAAGAGCACCAGATTCCCTGGAATTGGAATTGCAGACAGTTGTGAGCTGTTACCATATGGGTGCTAGGAATTGAACCAAGATCTTCTGGAAGAGCAGCTAGTGCTCTTAACTGCTGAGCCATCTCTCCAGCCCCCCACTTTTACTGATTTCACAATAGAATTATTTTTATTTGATGTCTGTATACATGTATGTATGTCTGTTCAGTATGTGCATACCTTGCCAGTGGAGGCCGGAAGGAGGTGTTGGATATCCTGAAACTGGACTTATAAACAATTATGACTGCCATATTGGTGTTAAGCATTGAGCTTAGATCTTCTGGAGGAGCAGCCAGTGTTCTTAACCATTGAGCCATCTCTCCAACCTCCTCTACTGATGCTTTCTGAAAGTACCGGATGACACACTGTCTGTAGGTTTGGCTTCTTGCATGACTTTGAAGAACCTTGAATTAATCAATTTTCTATGAGTGTTAACAAAATGCCAGATAAAACAACTTAAAGAATAAACTCTCATGCTTTTAATCCTAGCACTCAGGAGGCAGAAGCAGGCAGATCTCTGTGAATTCAAGGCCAGCCTGGTCTACAGAGTGAGTTCCAGGACAGCCAGAGTTACAACAGAGAAACCTTTTCTCGAAAAACAAACAAGCAAACAAAAAAAAGAAAGAAAAAGAAAAGAAAGAAAGGAAGGAAGGAAAGAAGAAAAAGAATAAAGATTTATTTTGGCTCACACTCACAGTTTCACAGCTTTAACCTGAGGATCAACTGGTTTTACTACTCTTAGGCCTGCACTGAGGCAGAAGAGGAAATCATGGCAGGGAATGAATAGGTATGACACGGAGAGTAGAGATCCTTATCATGAGACAGCTGGAAAGTCAGGAAACCTGGCTGGAGACAACTCTTCAAACCACACCTTCCATGACCTATTTCCTCCATGCAGGCCTTATCTCTGAAAATCTCCACCCAGAACTGCCACCAGCTGAGAGGCAAATCCATCAGAGTCATATGAATGTTTGGGTGACAATCCTGATCCAAACTTTAATAAGCCTTTAAACTGTGACATCATACATAGTTAATCTTGGATGGAGGAGACAGCATGTAATGTTCCCAAAGTGACTTAACCAGGAGCCCCTCCTTTGTCCCATAAGTGCCTCTTGGTGCGATTTGCTTTCGGTAGAACTCCTCATGGCAAAGCTGAGGAGAAGCAGAGATGAATGTGGATGATTTCAGTTGAGAAGCATGGGCATTAGATGTGACCTTTGTGTGGCATGTGCATAAATAATAAAACCCCAGAGTCATCCTCGGTCCTTAAGAGACAGATTCAAAGTATGAGGCCAAGAGAAAGCTGGCAAAGAAGTCTTGCCTTTGCTTATAAGCCCTGAGAGAAAAGGCAGCAATTAGGTTCCGAGTTTTTAACTGAATCACGGTTACTGTTGAATTCATTATAATAAGATATGAAGATTAGAACATAGTAAAGAGAAAGACACTTCTGCACCATTTTCACAAGATCAGGACAGAATTAAATCATTATTCCTACCTTTCTGGTATGCGATGTTTACTGATCATTTTTTGCTTGCAATTTGACTTGGATGGCAATAGACAGACAGTCAACTCTGTTGTTGGCTCAAACTTGCAATGGAGGGGGTGGTGAGTGGGTATCGTTTCCTGTATTGAGAGTCCAAGATCAGAGAAGTAGATGGGGCAAACTGTGTATTCACAGTCATGCCAGCTTCCCTCATGACCACAGAGAAGGAATAAAAGATGAGATCTGGGCTGGATCCCCTTTGTGCCTCAACAGAAGCTTCGTACTTAAAAATCCCCTCTAAGTAACTGAGCTAACTGCTTAAATGGGCCTTTTGAAAATAGGTTCATTTATTGGCTTAATGGCTTAGGATGCATTCTTTGCAAATTCAGCCCTGAGGGTCCAATCGGAAGATGAAATATGTCTGCCACGGCTTTGGCAGGAATTGATTACAGGAGGCACTTGCTTGCTTCCTGGTCTTCTGCCTAATAGAAAAGGAATTAAATGCAAGTTAGACACTGTCCTTACCTTCAGGTGAGTTGGGGTGAGTTTTCTTCCCATTAACAAGGAACTGGTTAAGGTAATTCGCACAAAGAATCTCAGTCTAATATGCTGAATCAATATAAACGAACTTTTCAAAAAAGGGGTAGCTTTGAAGCATACTTCATTGTTTCCAGTGTGCCAACTTTTCCAGGGCATGAAATGAAGATTGTGTGGTACATGGACTTTTTGCTTGGGCAAACTTGCTTTTAGAGATCTGTATCGTTTTTATGCATGTTGTGTCAGACTGAAGATGGACTGGCCACAAGAACCATGGTGGACCTGTTAGGAATAAGGTTTCCTCTACTTCAGATTCCCATTTGGACAGAGAAAGGGAGTGGAGCACACAGCTGTTTAAAACAAGGCTCTGAAGAACTCATCTGTCCTTCCACTTCTCTCCCATCTCTTCTGGGATCATGTTCTCTGCTGGGCTTCCCAATGCAATTCAATCTATAGTGTTTGAGTGGGTCCAAGTAAAAGAAAACTAAGTCGGGTTGTGGCGGGGAGGGGTTGCAAGTTTCAGAAGCCTTACTTACATTGACTTCAAAAGAACCATAATGACAAGAGCATGGGAAGAGATAGAACTTGTTGTCACCTGAAGCTAAAAATGTATGAGTTTCTTGAAGGCACTGTTGTATCCAGGCACTCAGGTGTCTTCAGTAGCCCAGCTCCCTCCTCTGGACTCCTTTGTTTCTGGTTCGTCTTCAACCCTGAAGCCGTCTTTCTGTTCTGGTTTAGATATGAAGTGTTTCCTCAGGAACTCATGTGCTGAATGACACTATTTGGGGAGGTTCTGGAAGCTTTAGGATGTGGATCATTGCTGGAGGAAGCAGGTAACCAGAGGTATGCCTTAGATGATTATTCCTTAGAGGCTCTTCCTCACTATATGATTCTGACCCACCACAAAGGGAGCTGCTTCTGCCACGTGTTATCACCGCCATGGTGTTTTGTGTCACAATGGAGTAAGCCAATATGGACTGAACCGTCAGAACCTGTGAGTGAGAATAATTCCTTCCTTGGAGTTTATTTTTCATTTGTTTTGGACACTTCAATGTCACAGTATCCAGCATATTATCCTTTTATGGGAGCAAGCTGAATGGCCTTCTGGAGCTCAAGTTCTTTATTCCATCTGTTCAGTAACCCCAGTGGAAAAGGGATGTTCATTTCCAAAGACATCCCCAAATTAACTAACCATTCTTTGAACAAATGGGAGAAAATCACAGCAGTAAGTAAGGAAAATGAGGCCTCTGCTTTCTTCAGGTAGCACTTCACTAGAATAGTTGTGTTGGTTGCTGGGTTCAGGTAACTATAGGATGCCCAAGACTGGGGTGCCTCTTTCTGCTTTCCAGTAATGCAGATATTTTTGAGGCCAGTGCTTCCTCACCTCCTGTAACTTGCTACATAAACAGTACTTTATCGTTTTATCCCCATGATGAGGCTAGAACTGCATGGTTCAAACTGAAGTATCTTCTCCAGCTTGGGCAATAGAATAGTAAGTACTCATCCAAGGGCTTTGCATGCATTCTATCCTGTAATCTTTCCTACAGCCTAGGGCTTATTGTCTCTTAAAGAATAAGCTGAAATACAGAAAGTTGGGAAATAAGGCTATAGTGTTCAGGCTCTAGGGAACTTTGGGAATGAAAAAACCTGGGGTTGTTGCCTCTCTCAGGGTATTTTAACATACGGGATAACATGACCCACAGTAAGTTCAAGGGACAGAAATCACTCTTTCTAAGCAGCAACCCCACACAAAAAAGTATTTTACTTATGTAATAGCTATGGTTTTGAAATATGTTTGAAATCTCCACTGTATAAAGCAGTTTCTCCTTTCATTTTGCAGTCTTAGGTAACACACCCCATGAATGATGTGGACTCTTCTATTTTGTTAGAATTTTTTCTATTGTGTTAGAATTTTTTTTGAAGTGGATGATGACTTAGAATAATTAGCCATAGGTTGAGACTGGGAATTCTTTTTGAGGAGATGGCAGGTTTTCTCTGATAGGTGTTTGCTAAAAATGGCCATTGTCTGTGATCTCTCTAGCATATGGAATAGAGAAACTGACCTCATCTTTTGTTACAACTGTGCTTGCCTTCATAGAGAAATGGCTGCCCTCTAGTTTACTAAATAATAATAATATTATTAATAATAATATTGCTTTGTGGTATTCGTTTGTATGTGTGTGTGTGTGTGTGTGTGTGCGTGTATGATTTTAAAAAAATCATTTTCCTTAGCTAGAAACCATACTGATTGCTTCCCAGCCCATTTCTGGGGGCTTTTACTATGATGAACATAAACTCAAGATCATAAATGTAATGCTTCCCCAACTAGATCTTGTGAATACAAGTGACAACATTGTCTTTAAAGTAGGCAATTACTGAGCCTCTCCCAGTTGGAAAAGAAAACATGGAAAAAGGGTTGTTAGACAGCCACTGTTTGTGACCTACTCCTTGAACTCTCTCCCTGTTGGCAATGGGAATTTGGGAAGACGGTTGTTAGATAGCCATTGGTGGTGACCTACTCTTTGAAATAATGCTTCCAGCAACTGATTTTCATATGGTTGGTCACACAGCAGGCCGTTAAGATGTGGAATGTAAACATTAATGCAAATAGACCCCATAACAGGCACATTAAAGTAAGTCTGACCCTCCAAAGACTTAGAGGAAACAGCCAAAAGGGTTTGGAATTAGAAGGCTTTAGAGTTATTAATTGGATAGGAAAGTGGAAGATACGTTTCTTTTCCCCTTAATACAGTGGATGTTTCTCAGAGTTCTGGAAACAGAAGATGAAATGCCCTTGACTACCAGGTCATCAATTTCAGAGGCTGTTGTTTTCTGGGTAGTTGGAGGCTAAGATTTGTTATTGCTGATGGTCATTTGTAGCTTCCCTCTGTGCGGAATAGATTTTGAGCTCACAAAGCACAAGGCAAGCATCAAACTGAATGTGGAATCAATGAGCCATCATAGCTACAAGTATGTAGATGGCTATGCCGTGAGGCACAGACCACTGCAGGGAAGGATGTGTCCACCAAGAACAGACAAGGGCAGCCTTATTTACTCACATCTGCCTTCTGCCCACCACCTGACCTGCCACTGAAATGTGTCAGTGAACTTAAGTCAAGTAATAATCTGTGACTAATCTATGTTAGACTTCTAAGCCATTGATCTCCTTCAATTTAGCAGCAACTTCTGCATTCACAAACTTCATTCCCTTATCTGGCTATCCTTGCTTATACAGAGCATGCCTTATGCAAGTTCCAGAAACCCAGAAACTCTGTTGACAGGAAAACGGAGAATGCTTCTTTATGATGCTCTTCTGGATGTCAGAAGCTGTAAAACAGGTCAATCCGACCTTCTATTATTATTTGTCACACCTATAGCACAGGTCGACTGGGGGTCTTTTGCTCTACACAATGCAAATCACAGTAGAAAAGGAGAGTCTCTTCCGCTCTTGGACTTGGGCAGCTTTTGGTTCCTTCAGTGTTTGACACCGGAGAGCAATGTCAGCAGACAGCCATGAGTAGCATCAGGTGGCGCCCTCTAGTGTCACAACTCTCATGGAAGCTTTTAGCTCTAAACCACCAGTGACAAATCTTTGGCCAACTTAGGAACTTAGGATACCCTAGGCCAGTGGTTCTCAACCTGTGGGTTGAGATCCCTTTGGGGGTCAAATGATCCCTTCACAGGGGTCACCTAAGACCATCTGCAAATCATATATTTACATTATGATTCACAACAGTAGCAAAATTACAATTATGAAGTAACAACAAAAAATGATTTTATAGTTGGGAGTCACTACAATATGAGGAACTGTATTAAAGAGTCTCAGCATTAGGAAGGTTGAGAACTACTGCCCTAGGTCTGGAGAGTGGCCTGTGTTATAACTCCTGGGTCCAGGGTGACTGAGACCTTCGGCAGCAAAGATTTGGCAGCTCTCTGTGATTTTTCCATGGATAAAGGCCAGCAGCTCCTTTCCCCTGCCTCTTTACAGCCTTGTATTCTTGGCTCTCTGCCTTTTCTTGCTTTCTTTAATTTCCACCATTCCTCTTGTTCCTGTCCCGTGCACTCTCTTGAACTATTCAGCTGGCTTTGGTAGCAAAGACACTGCCAAGGCTGCTGCTGCTGCTGGGGTGGCAGCCACCACTACTCCTGTTACTGCTGCTTCTGTTGCTGCTGCTGACCCATTATTTCTCCAGTGAAGATACTAGGCCTGTGGCTCTGAGACTTCTGTGGCTTTTAAAGTCACCTACTGCCCTCTAGCTCTGCTGCTTCTGTAACTTGGCCTCCTAGCCACTCTACAAGCCGTCTTTTCCACCATCTTTTGGTTCTTCGTGTTACCAAGTCACCCTGCACTATTTGTGGCAGATAGCAAAGTAGGCGGCAATTACTCAAGAGAAGTCTTTTATTGAGTCTAATGCTGTCAATGAGGGGGCAGCACTTACAGCTGGCTCACCATGTGAGTCAAAAAGCCTCCTTAGACAGCCAGAGAACCTCACAGCAGACCTTCAAGTAAAAGAAGGATCATATCACACTAGTCATAGCACTGTGCCTTTACAAGTCAAAGTAATCCCTCTGCTGGGCCACCAAGGGTAGTGCTCCGCTGGTCTGGGTGCAAACAGTTGCAGGAAAACTCTTGTGTAAACTGTTGGCATGGTCCTGATGGATGCTTCACCCTCAACAGAATAAGTGATTGTTGGGAGTTTGCCTAATATCTCCATGAGTATTCAGAATGACTGTCACTGTTGCAAGAGTGGTTTAGTTTAAATAACAGTGCCTTTGATCCAGGAAGTCAGGCTAGCAAGGAAGAGGCAAACAGCTGCCAATTAAGGAGTTAAATCTGCCTTTGTCCTAGCAACTTTATTTTCGGGAAATTCAGATTAGAAAGAATGATTACAGTAGCAACCTATCACTAACAGTAATACTAATTTTAAGACTGAATAATAATACTTTTCAGTTTTACTGACTTTAAGAGTGAACTAATTATGCATAACACCTGCCTGAAAGATTGGCTCCTTTCATTTGTCTCAGCCACTGTTTATACAAATGCTCTCTATTAGGATACACTGTGGGGCATTTTTGAACCTTATCTCAAAGCATCTCTGGGCATAGCTGTAAAGTAGACAGTTACTCCCATTTTATAGGTAAAGAAGTAGAGATTTACAGAAAATAACTTGCCCAAAAGGTTTAAGACAAGCTATTAATTTTTTAAAGATTTAATTTTAAAATTTTATGTGTATCCATACTTTGACTGCATGTATGTCTGTGTAGTATATGCATAGCTAGTGCCTGCAGAGGTTGGCGGGGTGGCGGGGGGGGGGGTAGTGTCTGATCCCTGGAAGGAGCTACTGGAAGTTGTGAGTCAATGTGTCCTATTCAAGAGCAGCAAGTGCTCTTAATCATTGCTTAACCATCACTCCAGCCTTCGGGTATATTCTTAACCACACCATGAAAATTAAATCAGTGAGACTGAGAATTTTCATGCAGAATTTAACATCTCTCAAAAAACAAGTTTTAAAAAATACCTTAAGGCAGTCTCCTTTTCTGTTTCTCTTTAAGTTATTTTCAAATTACTCAAATATTTTTTGTGACTAAAGTAGTCACAAATATGTACCCGTGTCAATTCTTAATATCCTAAATCAGTGTGATAACTTTTCACAGCTGATGAATCAGTCATCACATTATTATTCACCCAATTTTCATAAAGAATTTGCATTTTATTGCGTTGTTGCTATCTGTGCATATGTGTGTGTTTAGGGGAGGTTCGTGTGGAAGGTTGATCTTGGGTTTCATTCCTCAGATATGGTCTTAGACACTTGAGTTTTGAGTCTCTGACTGAGATGTGGAACTCACAAACTATCCTAGTTTAGCTGGCCAGCTCCAGTGAGATCTAAAGTGTTGGTGACACCAACACTTGCACTCTTACACACACACACACACACACACATGCATACACAGGAACACACATCCAAACATTAAAAAAAGTAAACAGATGTATGATAGGTTTAACCAAGAAAATGTCTTGCATAAGCTTTGCATTTCCCTGACTTATTTATGCAGATGAAGAAAGGACTTGTTACTCCAGGGTCAGTATTAAGGGAGTCACTTAGAGAAAGTAAACATGCCCGCAGAAAATTTTTGGATGACTGAATAGGAGACATACCCTAAGAAATTTTTCATCTTAAAAATATCATACCATTGCAAAGGAAAACCTCTATTATTTATAAGAAAGTTAGAGAAAATAATATGGTAGGTAAGAGCATGATTTCAGTTAATGACAAAATGTCATTGCAAATAGCACATTTGTGGCCAACAAAAACAGATGTCTGTAAAACAATTTGGAACCACTCAATACATAAAGCAATTTGTAGATAATCTCCTAAGCAGATATAGTATCAAAATGTATTCATTGTCACTTAGACATACATCCAGGCTAGATGTCTAATTGACCGGTTAATTCCTAGGCTGTCTAGGGAGCTACAAAGCATGGTTTAAAATGGAGCCCTTGGTACTATACCTCAGAGAGACCTAATGTTGATAAACAAAAGAACGCATTCCCCTGTGCGTGTAAGGAGCAGAGAGTTCAGAGTGCTGAATCAGGTATCTTTCTGCAGAATCAGGCAGCTCATCAATCTGTTGTTGACTCAAACAGCATAGTAAATGTGATGGTGAATAACATATCATCTCCATTTAAGGTGTTTGCGTCGAAACTGTTGCAAAGAAACACAACTTTCACCAAGATGTGGTATTAGACACATGCACACAAAACTAAATATCCAACTGCATCAGAGAAAGACATCCTTAACAGTGTATGCTATTTACAATTGTGTACCATAAAATGCAATTTAGTACTAGCTACTTTAGTCGGTTAAATGTCCCTACTTAGTTTCTTCCCCAAGATATATACAAAAATTTACCTCTCAATGTCACCAATAAGTTGTACACATTATCTCTCACCATAATAACTACAGATAAACAGAACTACCCTAATATCCTTTTAGAGGGAAATTTATTCACTAGAAGAAACTGACATGTGATACACCTAAGCAGAACTCAAGGTGAGTTTTCTAAATATCCAGTAGCTGTATTGCTAGTCATGGTTTCTTCTGTATTTCTGGTCATGGGCTCCTCTTTGTCTTTCTCTACCTCTGCTGCTCAGTTGTCCTTCGCTTTAGGTATATTTGCAATCTAGGAACATAGCCAGAGATGGATTTGGAAAAAGTGGGAGAATTTTCTGATGTATGAGCAACATAAGGGCTTTATCTTTGACTAAGGGCTCTAAATTTTCTTTATGGGACTTGGAATTTGAAGGCCCTTATCATCTGGAAGCCTGAGCTGCATCAGAAGTTGTAGGTATCGTATTATGGATTGCAGCTGCATTCTTGTTTGGCAGAGAAAGATGAGTATAGAAAGTAAACATAGTTCCATTTGGCAAGGGCACATTCCAGGTGAACAGCAATCAGGAAAGATGCCTAGAAGCAAAGTTATAAGCCAAAGAGACAGAACCTACAGTCCTGGGATAGATAAGCGCGTTGTGTTTTAAGAGAAGCCCCCACCAGAGATCTTCCTAGTTTACCTGAGAACACTTTGGTTTTAGGGAATGTGGATTCAATGTGTTGGTCTATATGTGTGCATGTATTGTGAGCCTTTAACAAGCTTCCACTGGGCTTTCCTGTATCTGAACTGAGTGGGTCTACACAATGGTATTTGAGAATTGCATTTGGATGTGTTAACTAACCACTCATGGATTCCCAAAAAGCTCCTACTAAGATGACCTATCTTTTTACTGAGACCAAGTTTTATTTGTCTGTGTGTTGGGGGGGGGGCCTTGAGATGTTTATCCACCCAGTAAATGTTATCCACCCAATTAGCTGCTAACTCAGCAAGCACAACACAGTGGCGTTTTGCTGCAGGAAAACAGCCACTCCTAAGGTAAACAGTGGTTTTATTTCTTCATTAAAAGTGAAGTGTCCTGAAATGAAGGATGTTGGATGAATTCTGAATGAGCATGAAGAAGGCCAAGAGGACCTCAGATTAAACACAGGCAATTGCAGAGGTGTGTGTGTGTCACTCCTCTTGTAATGCCACTAAAATGTAGGAAAAGAATTTGTACCCCAGAAAAGACAACACAAGCCAACAAGTGACAATAGCACACAAATAATAGGGGTGGATGTTTGAGAGGTGATTCAACAAGCAGAGGAAGTTAAATAACTACCCCGAGACTCAGTAATCACAGTTTAGACACTAGTGCTTTGGGATGTAGGAGAGAGGCAGGGGATAAAGGCAGGTGATTGGTGGAAAATGTGTGTCATGCATTTGGATTCTAGGGTCTGTGTCTTCATCCTGGTAGTTATGTTTTTAAAGTTCTTTTCTTGCTTAGCTGATTCATTAAAAGGAAAGAACCGATTTGTGATGTTTCACTGTGTTTATATGTCACATAATTTCAAATCAGGTTAAAGTATCTCTCCTCAAACATGTATTTCTTTGTGGTGATATATTCAAAATGTTTTTTTTCTGGCTTTTATGAAATACACAATATGTAATTGTTTTCCACGGTAAGTGACCTTACTGCACAGTAGCACAGGAGATCTGTTATCTAGCTGTAAATGTGCTATCTGCTAGTCAAACTTATCTGACTTCCACTTCTGCTGACTCCATCCTCTGGTAAACAACATTCTGTTCTTAACTTCTGTGAGATCAATTTTTTCAAATTTCATACATGAGGTCATGTGATTTTTGTCTCTCTGTGCCTGGCTTATTTAGCTCATTAAAATGACTTCCGGTTCCATCCAAATTATCTCAACAGCAGTAACTACAACCTTTCTATGGTTGAATAGTATTCTGCTGTGTATGTGTGCCACATTTCCTGTACCCATTAATAAGGGTTTTGGGAATTGCTTCCCACCTTTCTCCTTTTCTATCTCTCTCTGTCATACACATACACAGACATACACATACCATATGTGCATACCATACACATTTTTACATACCACACACACGATATACATGAAAGGTTATTGTTTATAGGAATTTAATCACAGAAGAACCAAATACAACAAAACTGAGCCACAGAAGTGGGCCAAAGTGGCTAAAGATGAGGCTGAAGATGAGGGTGCTAAGTCAAAGCTCAAGCATGTTGTGCCCTCAGTCCCTTTTTTCTCTAGAGGCGAGTGTATAGACAGAAGAGACGAGTGCTCATTAATGAAGAGACTGAACAGTTCTATCAAAAAGACTTAGAGATAATAATATGTAGAAACCCTGCAACGAAAAGCTAGCACAAAGCTCAACTGCCCTACAGTAGTAACTGCCAGTCCACAAGCCCTGTCAACACACACAAATTAAATGTTTAATTTCTCAACAAAGTATCTCCTGACATTTGGGAAAAATCTTCTCCACAAATGACTGATTCCAAAATAACAAACAGAAAAAAGGGACCAGCATGAGACTATGGGAAAAAAAAAAAAAGCAAAAACCTGAAGATACCCTTTCTCCTGTCCTCTCCTTTCCTCCCCTGCCCTTCCCTCCTTTTATCTCCTGTCCTCCCCACCACCCCTCAGGAAGACACAGATATATATTGCATTCTTACATCAGATATAGGAAAATAAAAATACATATACATTCTTAGAATTAAGAGAACATTTGGTCAAATTTAAAATTTCATTCAGAGTTTTGAAAGTAACTTTGAAGGAACATTCTGGAAGAAAAAAAAATGAAAATTTTAAGAAAATTCAAGGGAAAAACATGAGAAAAGTAGCAATCCAAGATGACTGTCTTTCCTCAAGCTACTATGCAGGAATTCCAGAAGAAAAATAGCAACAACAAAGGGGTCAAATTATCAAAGAAATAGTCCAAGAAAATTGCCAACAAGTGAATTGTGCTTGTTCCTACATTGAAATGGCTCCTGGAACACTCTACAGGACGAATGAAGGAAAACTCACACCAAGACATTGTGATGAAATTTCACATGCTGGCAGTACAGAAAGGATCTTAAAATAAGAATGGAATTCAGCTTCTCTAGAGAAACACTAGATCCAGCCAAGAAGATAAAAGAAGAATATCACATCCATGATGAGAAAACAGATTTTCAACTATGAATTCCAAACCCTACCCAAGTCGATTTTCAGATATTCAAGGAATCAAAAAGCTTTCCTTCTTGGCACTATCACTTAGGAAAGTAAGAGAAGATAGTTGCTTGATAAGAAAGAAGTAAACAACAGGGACCGAGACATAATTTCAGGAAATGGTCTGTGATGCATAGAGGTACTGAAGGTGAGTCCCAGGACGGGAGACAGCTGTGCTAGAAGGTACTGGCTTTGAGCAGGAAGATGAGGCTCTAGGAAAAAGCTAAAGCTGACTGTTAGATGCTGTCCAGATGATCTAGCTGAATTGGTGCTCTCCAGGCTCAGTGAGGTATTCTATCTCAAAAATGTGCTTGAGAGCAATTAGAGGAAGCTGTTCAAAGTTGACCTCTGTACACATAAACATCACCACCACCACCACCAGCTTGGACACATAAGCATAATTTTTAAATTTTTCTTTGACTGTTCAAGTATACTAATTGACTTATTTTCAGGAGAAAGATGTTATAATGTTCTTTTCATACTGGAAATTTTTGAAGTTCCTTGATTATATCCCTGTCAATTTCTAAGATTTATTAATTGACCTAAATGAAATTGAAAAAAGCAAGCACATTTTAAGAGATTTCTGGCATCTGGAAGATATCCTCACTTTGCTGAGATTTTTCTCTAGGATTTCTTCAGCAATACTTCCCTTGGACCATTTGTCTTTACTGATATCAACCTCAATGAAGGACACAGGAGAGATCAAGGGGGGAGTCGCTAAATTTAAAAGAGCTGGTAGCTGCTTCCATTTCTTGGTTTCTAAAGAAGACAAGCTAGGAGCAGTCTGGGTACTGCTGGGTACTCATACTGGGGTGTGAGTTAAGGGGAAGAGACTGCCTTCACCCATGTTTGACATTTATACTGCCTCAGAGGAGTATAGGCACTGCTGTGTTAAGCAGGGTGCACAGTTAGAAGAATTAATTGGGATAGTAAAACGCAAGAACTCTCTCAGCATGACTTGGCAGCTGCTGAGGTTAAGACACTTGCAAGAACCCAAACCCACTTTTTTAAAAGGAACAAAGTTGAAAAAACAATCACTCCCACGGAACACAGTTAAGGTGAATTTATGTCACTTTTGAAAAATTTCTGACCCTTGTTGCAAAAACATTGTTACTCAGTGAGCTGCCTTCATTGAAGGGAAAGCAGCAACAAGCACAGAGTCTTGAGAATGTAAACATAAAGGGCAGGTCACCCTGTGGCCTCATGAGGGAAAGCTTAGGAATACAAAAGCTTAGTTTTTTGAATGGGTGGTGACATATGGCCCCTTTACATCCAGCCAAGCCCGAATTGTCCCTGAACCCCCATTATAAAATGACAGAGCTGGTCTGATAACAACACTGACAGTGGTTCCCTTTGGTGCATGTTGCCGTCTTTGCTGGCTTCCAGAGAGTCACACCTCCTCCACCTACAGTACCTGCTCCCTTTCCCAGTGCTCAGAGCACTCCCATCTCACCTGAGGTGAGGCCACATGCATCTAGTACCTTGGAGGTGGTTGGGGGGGAGGGCAAGGAAATCAAGCAGCAGCCTTTTGCTGACATTCCAGAACACAAAGGCTCTTCCATCTTCAAGGCATGTCACCAGGGAGAAGAAATGCCAGTACAGCGGATGGAGGTCGGATGTCTGTAGTTTGCAGATTTATGCGGGGTTGGTGAAGAACAGCTGCTGGCCCTGCCAGAGCTGAGATGACACATGAGCCCAGAGCAGCAGCTGGGCTGGCTCTGCTTGCAGGAGACTTAGCGGGCTTCTCTGCCTCTCTCTCCCTGTGAACTTGGTTGGTGCCCCGCCTCCATTGTCTCATTCCTGAGACCTCAACAAATGCCTAGCCTGGAGGCTCAGATGATTTCAGATGCTGCTTCCCTCTCCTGTGACCGATGAGGACTACAACTAATAATAACTACGTCATGGGATTCTTATGAAGGCTAAAAGAGTTGTTAATTAAATGTAAGATAATTACAAGAATCTATGGTGTAATGAGAGTCCATTATCACTGCCTGCTGTAGTCATGGTAATAGTTAAAAGTGCAACAAAACTGCAAGAGATGAATTCACAGGTCACCCAAGGAGGCAGCTGGGGGATGGACTTGCTTTTTATTACATGACTGAAGTATAGTTGAGGCTCTGATGAGATGTCAGCTGGTCCTGGAGAATGAAGATAGATTTGCATGAGCCTTGCATGTGAATTATGTCCGGAGAGGCCCTGGACGCTGGACCTAAATAGGGTTGGACACCAACTGAAGAGTCATCCGGTGTAAGAGAATAAATGCTGTGCATTGATTTATTCAGGGGAACTTTTGAGTTTTTGCACCAAGGCCCCCTTTTATATTGAGAAAAATGTAAGGTTATATCAACTTGTCCACAGAGGAGCTGTTACTGGGAGTTCCCTACGAATGATTCTGTCTATTCTTTCACTGTGTGTGTGGTGAAAAAAGACCAGAAATCATAACAAAATGAGAACAAACAAAAATGCTAGTCTCGGTGGTGCACGCATACCTGCAATCCCAGTGTTTGTGAGATGGAGACAAGAGAGTCAGGAGTTCAAAGTCAGTCTCAGCTACACAGCAAGTTCATGGTCAATCTGAGGTTTGTGAGATCCTGGGGCAAAATAAACAAACACAAAAACAAAAAAACAAAAACAAAAAGGAAGGCCCACTTTTGTTCAGTTGTAGCTAGTTAAGTAAGTAATTAAGCCGTGTAAATAAGACAACGTTTGGAAGACTGGAGATCTGAAGAGTGTCAATACACAGCCCACAACCCCTGCAACTTTACATAATCCTCCTGACAGTAATGACACAGCAGTTGCAGTTGACCATCTAGGGCTCCAGTTTCTGCTTTGGCATGAATTCTCAGGCCAGTTTCTCAGTCTTGGTTTACTTGCATTATTGTAGCCCCTGGCTGTGAAACTGTGAGGATCTAAAGCAATAGGTAGACTAAGCCCTGTGATGCCCAATCAAGGAAACTTCTTAATGTTATTTCTTGAGACTGATGCATGTCCTTTCTGAGGAACATAGTGAGAGCTAGAATCTGAACCCAGGACTCTCAGCCTGCAAACTGCTGGTCACAAGCATGAGGTGTGAGGAGGGAAGAAGAGGAAAGGCTGCAGCCATGTTTGAGGAACTGCTCATCAAGGTCCAAGCTACAGAGAGCAAGGAAAGTTCTGAACTTGGTTTTGTGGTTGCATTGACACATGGCATGTATCAACAGCCCCCAGAACCTCTAGATTCTTTTGCTGAGAACACATGAGGTCCCAAGGGAGCAGACTAAAACAATGGCCATAAACTTGGCCCTTTTGGTCTCTGAACTTCAGAGTTCAATCTTAATGCACAGGTGTTTCTCTTGCATCATCCCCAAAGTGAAAACCCACACAGAGTTGGGCAGGATTATTTCTCTTCTCTTTGCTCTATTTCTTTTTCTTCCTCTTGGCAATTTCCTTCCTGATGCTTATTTTCCTCATTGTCATTCTTAGTCATCGTTGTGCCATTGTTATTATTGCAGTAGTAAATTAGATTCCAGAAATAGGCTATAGACCTACTTGATTTGTGGAGGTAGTACAGCCTGATGGTGAATGAGATGCAGTCAGATTAGTGTCAGTACATTATGAAGCTGAACTCTATAGTTGCAAACATACTTCCTGCCAATATCTTTGAAGGCAGACAGATCCAGAAAGAGGCAGGAGAGTATTAGAAGAACAATAAGAAAGAAGGTGTATTAGTGGGATTTTTCTTCCATTCTGTGATCAAATTAAAGAACATGAGCAGGGGGGTTTGTTTTGATTCATAGTTACAGAGGGCTCAGTCCCTGATTGTTTGATCCTAGAGACTTGGATAGAGCATTAATGGCAGTAGAGCATGTGACATGATGGATACCAATCTTGTAGAAGACAGGATGGGGATATAGGACTAAGATAACCTCAAGGACCTACCTTGACTGATGTATTTTGTCCAATTAGGTTCTACCTCTAATGTTCGCAGAACCCGTCCAAGCTACAGCACCAACTGTGGACCATGCTTTTAACACATGAGCCTTTGGTAGACATTTCCTATTCAAACCATAGTGGAAAGGGAGCATGATAAGAAAAGGAGGTAAAGAAGAGCCACAGAGAATCTGAGGGTGTTATACAGTATAAAGAATATGAGCAGGCCATTTCCCAGAGTACTTTGCCATGTTATGGAGAGAGTACATCTTTGACTGCTGTTGCCACTACTCTAGTTAGTGACACTGAACAGCAAAAAGAATGCTTCAAAGAAGCCTGTTTTGCCTGAATTGGGTTTTCACAAGCCATAGAAGAGTAAGTGTAAAAATGGGTTAAGAAGTAAAGATCAAAAGAGGGAAATTTGAAATAAGGTGAGTGGGTTGACACATACCCCAATGATCTGCATGTAAAGCAAGTTTTATTATGAGCATCATGCACTTGAGAAACTCAAGAAATTTTCTCAGGTGGAGGAGTAGCCATATTGTCTTCACTATGAGTTGCCAGTGGGTCTGGCTAGCAGCTTGATTTCATGTGCCAGAAGGCACCGAGAAGAGTGAAATTCCTATTGTGGATTTTGGGATGAAACCAGGTATGATGGAAAGACAATATATTTATAAGATACCAAGAAAAATCAAAGCTGCACTATTCCTGGAGCTGAAGGATTAAGCTAACTGACTGGAGGTGTTTGGGTGAATAGTCAGGTCAGGATTCTAGCTTCTGCAATGCCCTGAGCTCTATAGAAAGTCTGCAGTCTCAGGAGAGGAGATTGAGAGTCTGCCTCACTGCCTGAGAGCCCATGTTCTATGACAGAGTGTTCAAGTTTTGCCCCATCTCTGTGGACTTGTACAAATGGCAGATCTCCTGGGGGCTAGATTTCCTAGTTGATTAAGTGAGTGACAGAAGAATGACTGGGTCAGGTTAACTCCCCCCTAAGGACAAAGACAAAGGGCTAGTGAGAGTGGAAAAAGACCTTTGTCTGGGACCTTTCTGTTGCTTACTGGGCTGTATGCTAACACTACAGGGCAATAAGAGGTCAGAAAGAAAAAAAAAGGTTTTAAAGAGCAGAATATGTTAGCTGTGCAAGTTCTAGGATTGTCAATTCTGACTCTGGTTTTTTGTTCTGTATCTCATGAATGGAAGCTGTGCTGTCCTGAAGACATGACAACAAGGGTGGCCAGGTAGATATAAATGGAAAAAAAAAAAAAAAGGTATGTCACAGATACCAAATTTTGGAATGACCCTCATGCCTTGTTTAGGAACTGTTAGTGAACATTTCTATAACAGTGAAAGAGGCTATTTCCTCCTGTTGACTTCACACTGACAGCTCTCAAATGTTAAATTGATCTTTTCTGCCTCAGAGTCCAATTTGAATCTCCTGTTTTTATTAAGAGTCTGTTATGTGGTCTGTAATTTAGTTTAAAATATCTCTCCAAAGACTATGATAAAAATAAGTGCTGTTAGTTGCCCTAATTTGTTTACACGTTCCAGGGGGTGGTTCACTGGCATTTAATCAAAAGGCAAAGTACAGCAATGGTTACTACAAACACCCAGCTATCTTTATCTCCAGTGACACCAGAGGTTCAGATATTAGCATGTTTTCATAAACAGGCTTACTCTGATGAAACTGCTGGTATTCAAAATATGCAGATTAGCTATGAGTATTCTAAAAATGCAGATTAGTTGTGCTTATTATAAATATTATGGAGACACTTCTGCTCTTACATGGAGGGTAACCATTCAGCAAAGCCAGAAGTCCAAACTGTTCACAGTAGTACCTGGAGCTTGATTATAATCCTTGTAGTGGTAATTGTTTTGTCTCACAACCGACTCTGTAGTTGCCCAAGTGTGGTGATTCGAATGAAAATGGCCCTCAGTGGCTCATAGGGAGTGACACTATTAGGCCTTGTTGGAGGAAGTATGGTCTTATTGGAGGATTTATGTCACTGGGGGAGGGATTTGAGGTTTAAGAAGCTCAAGCTAGACAAGGTGGCTCACACCCTCTTCTGTTGCCTGCATATGTAGCATGCTGCTATGATTGTTGCCATGATGATAAGGAACTAAACCTCTGAACTGCAAGCTAGATCCAGTTAGACGTTTTCCTTTATTAGAGTTGCCATGGTCATGGTGTCTCTTCACAGCAATAAAACCCCAATTAAGGCATCAAGTCTTTCCCTCAGATTAGCGACTTCTTTCCTATCAGAACACTGTCACTTTTGGTTTATGCAGAGGAATGGGCACAACAATGAAGGGGGCAAAGACTTAGATTTCATACAGTTTGTGGAGTAGATTGCATAGCTATTGTGTTCCTTTGTGAACACTACCCATATAAAGATGAACTTTAGCTTAAATCATGTTTCTCATAGCACTAGGCACAGAATTTTGGGGACAGAAATTTACACCTTTGCTACCTATAATACAGAACTGGAAGTGAGCAGCATTGGCACCAACTGGGGATCTGTTAGCACACAGAACCAGGCCTCCCAGGACCTACTGACACAGTCTGTGTTCTATCAGGATCTTGAGAAAGCCATGGCCAAGTAAAGTTTAATTAGTTCTGTCATGGTCTTGGTCTTGATATTAGAAAGAAGCTAATAGTTACAAAGTGGAATATTGGCTGGAGCCAGATTGTAACAGCCAGCAAGAATTTATGGGGTCTTTATGTTCTAGGGTGTCTATAGGATGTAATGGTTCCTTGTAAGTCCCTTGGCAAAAGGCCTTAAGGGACAAAGGGTTTATTTTATCTTACATGTCAAGGTGCAGTCCAGCATAGTGGGGGAAGTCAGAACTGCAGAAGCTTGATGGAGCAGGTCACATCTCAGCCACAATCAAGAACACAGAGAGATGAGTGTATGCTTTGTTGCTTATTTCCTTGTCTCCATTTTCACAGTTCAGGATCACAGGCAGGGGACAGTGCCACCCATCATGGACAGGTCTTCCCACCTCATTGATTGTAAGGAAGATAATCCTCTATACTATACTATACTATACTATACTATATCCTTTATACTATAAAATCTATTGGCATGCTCAGAGGCTCAGAAAGCTTAGCAGAGGTTCAACTTGGAACCTACAGAGAAAAGGCAAGTTAGAAGCTCAAAGCAGAAGTGTTCCAAACAACTGCGTTGTGGAAATTCCCGCCTCTTTAGAAACACTCACCATTACACTGCTCCAAGTTAGTGCCCCACAAATTGTGGGTCCAATGATGTCAGAACTTCTCACTTTTATTCGGAAGCCCAGAATATACATTATAATGGAAAATCTTACGGTTTTGATCCAGCAGGGACCAATTGACATGACCGAATGTAACCCCGTCTGTTAAGAACAGCTGAGCTAACTTACTCACCAATTCCTCCAAAAAGCCCCCAACAGGTCACTTCTCTCTGCATTTCTATTTGTGTATTACTTTTGTGGGTTATTAATAGGGAACATGTAATTTGCCATATCTATTTGAATAATAATGATGTACTTAGGAGACCTGAGCCACGGGCTTTGATAGTGCATTGCTGATTTCAGTTGGAAATGCTATCCTGGGGAAGGTGGCAACCTGCAGCCTTCCCAAGGCTTCTGATGGAGAATCTGAGGATTCAGACATCAGGCCACAAAACCATGTTCTGCTACTTGAACAGCTGGCTACTGCAGACCTTTGACTTGCTGATGATATGCAACTGAGATGGGAGCTGGGCTACTGTGTTCACAAAGTTTTATGTCCTTGTGTGTGCCCATATGTGCATGAGAGAGAGACAGAGGGGGAGAGAAAGAGAAGAGAGGGGGAGAGAAGAAAGAGAGGGGGAATGAAAGAGAGAGAGAAAGAGGAGATGGAGAGAGAGAGAGAGAGAGGGAGAGAGAGAGAGAGAGAGAGAGAGAGAGAGAGAGAGAGAGAGAGAGAGGAGACAACTTGCAGGGGTTGATCTTCTACAACATGGGTCCTAAGGGATTGAACTCAGGTAATGAGGCTTTCAGCATGTACCTTTACCTGCTAAGCTACCTCAGTTCATATTCTAAAACAACAACTGCATACTCTGCATGGTCACTTATAGAGGAATATATATGTGTGTGTATATATATATATATATATATATATATATATATATATATATATATATGTATGTATTTTTTTTTCCCCAAGACAGTGTTTCTCTTTTGTAACTCTGGCTGTCATGGAACTCACTCTGTAGACCAGGCTGTCCTTAAACTCACAGTGAGCCACCTGCTTCTGCCTCCCAAGTGCTGGGATTAAAGGCATGCACCACCACCCCCAGGCTTGGGAATTATTTTTAAAATAAGGAATCCTAAGTTCAATTGTAAACCTATTAAATAAAAATTCTAGGTATCAAACTGTAAAAGTGTGTGTGTGTGTGTGTGTGTGTGTTTCTGGAGACTATCTTTAGGTAGACTAGACAAATGTTTCCCCACAGAGGTAAACCCCCAGCCCAAAAAAGAACATTTTAACAGATAGCTCAGGTAATCTTTGTGATATTGAATTTTAGAGCTATAATATTCCAGTGGGATTATCAGGCAGTATCATTTTGACCAAGGATAGATTAAACAGAAACAAGCTTAGTCCATTGCATGAAGAATAAGTATGTTGGAAATGACAGTAGATTAGGATATTTTTGTAAAGTTACTGTGCCAGACTTAACATGCCTGGCTGTAAACCAGGTTACCTGCATGAGCTAGTTCTCTGGGAACACAAGACTCTGAAGCATTTTCCTTCTTCAGTGTTGTCAGTTTTCCTGCAGTGACTAACACATGCTGCTAAAGAAACCTCTCTGAAAGCAGATCTGGGAAGAACATAAAGAATGGACTCTCAAGAGCCTGTGCCAGCAGTGGAGCTCACCACATGGGAACCCCTCACCAGCAAGCCCTGAGGGAAATGTAAACACAGGGCAATGGCAACACTGTACACACACACACACACACACACACACACACACACACACACACCATAAGTTCATACCAAATCTTAACATAGTGGTCCAGATCGTTAGGTTGGACTAGATAGAAAATGTTTTATCTAAATAAAGTTAGTTATCAGATCTGAGATGAAAGTCTTATGGATCATGTTAAAATGTACCTTCTAGTTCAGCATACTCTAGGGTATGGCCTCAGAGTCAATGCTGCTGACATGCTTTCTGTGGGGCTAAGATTGTTGGTCTGTGGACCGCAGTTTCATAATCTCTGACTACACTCAAAGTGAGCTGACCCACTATACTTCTATTTCTTGAGCAATGAATAAGCCATGGAATTTACTAGTATAAGGGACCGAAAAAGCAGCACCCTAACTAGTACTAGAGGAAGTGGAAACAGCATCAGACACTGGTGGGTTTTCTTGGTATCTGTCTGATCAACTCAATAATGTTAAACTGGGATTGAGTAACTGAAGTCCTGGTGGGTTGGGGGAGCTCTTTCTTTCCTAGAAGCAACAGGGGGAAGGAAGGAAGGAAGGAAGGAAGGAAGGAAGGAAGGAAGGAAGGAAGGAAGGAAGGAAGGAAGGAAGGAAGGAAGGAAGGAAGGAAGAGAAAGAAAAGAAAGAAAACAAAACAAAAAACCAGTCAATCCTCAGATTATGTGAGTGACTAAGATTGTGGGGCAGTTAAAAATCTCATTGTGAAATATGCTTTATTAAAGATTATAGACATCATAAATCGATTGTCCAGCATGGACATCATCAATCTGTCATATATCAAAGCTATACCAGCTGGAGGAGCAAGGATAGCCACTGAGATCAGGGCTTCTGTATGCTGGTGCTATTTTAGAAGTACCATGTAAGAACTCAGAAAACATCCTTAAAGGTTAGGTCTGGCTCCTGAGAATTAAGAAAGTCAACCTTGGTAATGATGACAAATCTCTCCTTGTTTACAAAGTGATAGATAGCATTGATATTAAAAGTTGTGGCCTGTGCTTCCTACAGGAAGAGCCGCCTGTTTTTCCTCATGTGGACAAAAGTGTTTTATCACTTTGGTTTTACATGTATTTCTTTCGTATGTGGGGGTGGTATAGAGTGTGTGGGTGTCCATGGGTAAGAAGATCAGAGGAAAAGTTGTGATAAATGGTTACCTCCTTCTGCCGTGTGGGTCAAGGGATCAAATAGTTTGTCCAGCTTGGCGGTAGGGGCTTGAAGGCACTGAGCCATCTTGCCCACTAGGTATATGTCCTTAAAAGTATTTTTATGTATGCTTAAGGATTGTGATAAATGTCTCAACTTCTTTTTCTAAATCTTGTGGGCATTGGGTTTTATTGACTTCATTCTCAAACTGAAAACCGAGTCTCGTTGAGATGCTATAATGAGCCCCAAATCAAGGTGCAGGTAAACTGAAGAATGAAAATGATGGTCCTTTTTGTTCCTCCTGTCTATAAATCGAGAGTGAAGTTTGGACTCCTCTCTCACCTTCATTTTACCATTAAATACCTAGGTAGGCAGGCATGTGAGTATGCATATATGTGTATTTATGTGTGTTTATATTTGTGTGTGTATGACATGGGAACTGATAATTGGGTTTATGAATATATAAAAAAGTTTCCAGTTGAAATTGTTTGTAGATTTACATGTAAATACAAATAAACATATTTCAAATAATTCTGACACTATCAAGTAATTATGAGACATAATTTTCTATAAGAAGCTGATAGAATCCATTAAGATGGTACACAAGCAAATATGTATGTGGTATGAAATCAAAGAGATACCAAGAAGCAGGGGAGGAGAATGAAGTCAGAGATGTGTAGTGTTGCAGTGGGCACAGGACTGAAGCTCTGAAAGGCTAGTTAGGTGACTTCACCCAGGGGCAAGGCTGGTCAGGCCAAGCCTATGCCCTTCCTTACTACTTATTCCTCTTCATACCCTAAGAGTATGCTCCAAAAGGTCTGGGTGTCCCTCTGTTCCCAGAGGGAAGAGTACCTGGGGTCCTAGAGACCCCAAACTCAAGTGAACCTTAGGAAAAGAGTCAGTTCCCAGATCCACAGCATACTTTCAGCCAGCCCTTGACCTCCAGCTCCTTCAAGAACAAAGAAGTGATTTTAAAAATTGTTGGTTACAGACACCACAAGAAGAGCCACTCCATCTCTTTTCTTCATGGTTTTGAACTAAAAGCACATGCTTTATGAAGTGAGACTCAACCCTGCCAAACTCTAACTCTGGCGTGTTTGCCGAACTTCATGGTCATTGGCCCAACCTGACTTTTTTCTTCATTATGTGTTTTCCCTTCCTTCCTTCTTGGCAAGGTGACTCCCAACAATAATGGCTAAGCTGTACGTGTACCACACCCCTATGACTGTATATCTATGTGGCTCATGTCGGCTAAATTGGCATATCTAATTAGTCTATTGGTCTACTATCAAAGTTTGTCTCTTAGGTGGGCCTGGATGAAATTTCCTTTTTTCATGAAAAGAGAAACTGCAACAAGACAAATTTCTATTCTCTGTGGCCTTACCTTTTGTCCTGATGTATAAATAAATGATATCTGAGACTGTAGCAGTCATCACAGAACACATTAAGAAGCCTATAGACAAAAAGCCAACATGCCATGGAGACAGAGTGGGATAATGTGTAGAAACAGGGTCTTTGATATAAATATTATTGTTAAGCTGCAGACCCAATATTGGGACCTAGACTTCAGAATCCTTGTTAGAAGGGTAACAGAAGTGACTTTGTTTTAGCCACTGTTAGGTACTGTTATCACTATATCCCATTGACACACAAGTCTCCAAATCTTTCTAAGCCTAAACTTTCTCATCTAGAAAGTGAGGCTAACACCACCCAGGAAAGTGAGGGATAATTAATGATTTGATCTACACTATCTATTCATCAGGCCACCTGGCATGATACTGTCCACCCATTTGGTCCATTAGTTACATGTGCAGAAATCTGCTTTTGGTAAAGTGAAGATTGCTACAGTTGCTTGGTGAACAGGAAATGGACATGTAGCAAGTTGTTTTGGTTCATTGAGACTGCTGTATATTATCACTTTTCAGACACGTCTCATGCATGTGTCAATGTGTGTACTTTGATTCTGATCTTTGTGCTTTTACCATACTTTCCTGATTCTCTAAGGAAGTATTCCCTTCTCGTCTGGGGAGACAGGTTTTCAGAGCAGAGGTCAATGGGTAAGAAAATATACTAACTGTATCAGCTGGTTTTGTGTCAATGACACAAACTGGTCATTAGAGATAAAGACACCTCAGTTGAAAAATGCCTCCATAAGATCCAAATGTAAGGCATTTTCTTAATTAACAGTCAATGGGGGAGGTCCCAGCCCACTGTGGGTGGTGTCATCCCTGGGCTGGTGGTTCTGGGTTCTATAAGAAATAGGCTGAACAACCCATGAGGAGCAAGCCAGTAAGTTGCACCCCATCATGGTCTCTGCATCATTTCCTGCCTCCAGATACCTGCCCTATTTGAGTTCTGTTCCTGACTTCCATCAGTGATGATGGAAGTGTAAGCCAAATAAACTCTTTCCTCTCCAATTTGCTTTTTGGTCATAGTGTTTCATCACAGCAATAGAAATCCTAATTAGACACTAGCTATATCCACTTGGTGCTCAGAGAGAGCACAAACATGGGTTTGGGCTTTTTTGAGCGTCATTATCCCATTTTCCTGACTACATTCTACAAGTTCACATAAACTTCAGTAGGCACATGCCTTGCCAGAACCTTGGAAGGACGTGCATTGATCTAATATGAAAATATTATGAGCCTCCTTGACCCCCTCCAGATGGGGGACAACTGACTGGTAAAGCTGCCACAACTTGATTTTCCTTAGTTTTGTCCCTTCAGAAGTGGCTGTTCTGACAGTCTCAGGTAGTTGTTGAAATTGGTTTTAGTTGCCTCCAGCTTTGAAAGCAATCAACTTGCCTATGAAAATCATCCTCCATTGTCAAGACAACAATAGCCCTTGCAACTTCCTCTCTGTCTTCAAGTAGAATTTGAAAGGCACTTCCATTCTAGAGGGGAAGAAAGTGGGAGAGACTGCTGCTGAAGTGTTGGATAAAGTACTCTGTGTCTTTCTTCCTTCTCCACAGGTGCAGAAATGGCCCTTCCTTCTTGGAAAAATTTCAAGGGGACAGAATTGGCAACTCATGAATTCCTCCGACTGATTTTCTCCTTGCAATACACTACACTTCAAGATTCAAGAAGTCTTTAGTAAAAATTGGCCACAGCAAATGACATCCTATGATTGTCACATGCCACTAAACCAGAATGTTGCTTGAAAAAGTTTTCACTAATATAGTGTGAATTCTTGGAGGCAGAAGCTCCATAGTCCCTTTCCAGATAATTCTGTGATGTATCTAATGATTAGGGGCATTTCCTTAAGTGTGGACTGCAGTATTTGTGAGCAAAAGTTTTACAGTAACAATGGCCTGAATTTGAATCTCCTTTCTATCATTTATCACTAAAAAGTTCAAATGGCAGATTATTTGACCCAGTTTCCTCATTTGTAAAATGAAGGTTTTGATAAAAACCCACTTCATAATGTCTTTTAAGAATGAAGTAAGGTAAGGGCTATAGATATGTGTTACAGAAGTCCGTATGTGCACTGACTGTGTTTTTGCAAATCCCATGTAACCTTCGAGTCACTTGTTCATTCAATAAATCCATATTCAATGCCAGTGATGTGTGGGGAATATTCTATTTTTCCTGATATTCAGACTGCCTTATACATCTTGGGAGATGGGTGGCTTACACACCAACACAAGTCACCCATCCATCTCCCATACAGCTGTGGCAAGAGCACACCTAATGAAAGCTCCACCCCTTCTAAAGTAATTGCTTTTTTCAACAAGTGCAACCTCTGCTGCCTCAGTCATCAAACTTGGTTTGTAAGAACACTGCAAATCCTGCTGGTTTTCCCCAAATTTCTACCTTTCAAGACCCACATGGTGATGTCTTCCACGCTGCAAGCACTGCTTTGATGCGGTAGATACATTTGAATGTTCTCATTGTGAAGCCTGGAATCTCACTGGTGGTTTTTGAGCAAAGCTGTGATTAGGGAAAAAGAAACTAGACAAAAAGGAAGAGAGCAGAGAGGCTTTCTGAAGGCAGGGAATATGAAAGACATGTTAGCTCTCTTTTCAGATGTGATGCCTTTATCTCTTTGATCTGGTCAAAAAATCCTTTTCAAACAGGAGTTCAACTCTTCTTCCAAATGATTTCAAGGTCATGTTTGCTAATTTTAAAACTATTTATGAGAAAAATACACATTTCGGATGAAAATGTATCTTCTCTGATAAATTGATGTATGAAAAGTTGCTCTTTCTCTGTTGTCTCTCTCTCTCCCAAAAAGTCCTTTCCAATGTTTCAAAAGAAGAAAGCTTGATAAAATGTCACAAGAATTAAAGAAAGCAAACAAAGCTTGGGTATGCTCTAAGAAGCAAGAGTTTTAAGCGGTGCCAGTCAATTGGCTACGCTCTCAGAGATTTGGTGGGGGTGAGGGAGTGATGAAGGTATCCTCATCAAGCATTTATCATGAACCAGGCCAATGCTAAGTCTATACATATTGCATTGATTTGATTCATTCATTGTTTTAGGGAAAGTGTCCAGTCGATGTTTGGAAATACTCAAGGTCTGAAGACTCGAATCTTCTAGTCCTTGAGAATTTTTTTTAGCCATACACATTTAACTGTCTCATTTTTATTTGTGTTTTTAATCCCATGTTTGGCATACTGGTTTAAAATGGGGATTTGAAGCCAGCGTGATGGGAGATGTGAACCCCATTCAGTTACTTTTTAGCTGTGTAGCCTAGGGCAAACACTTTAACTTCTGTGGGCTTCCATTCCCATGTAGCGAGGGCAATGATATGCTCATGTTTCAGGGATTTGTACAGATTTAATGTTCATCCTCTGTTATAGCATTGCACCTGAGCTGGAACTTCTCCTATCATAGCATGGAAACTTACTTAGTACTTACTTTGAAAGTACTTACTGTAGTTTTGGGCTGGGGAGATACCTGACTGGGAAAAGCATCTGCTGTGTTAGCCCAAAGACCTGAGTTTGGAACAAAAGCCTCAGAACCCAGCCTTGAATGCCAACAATACCTCCTACACCTGATCAAATCAGGCATTGCTTTAGCTGAGGCTTCCCAGGAGACAGCATCTGGTCAGAGGCTGTACAAAGAGAGTTCAATTCAGCAAAGAAGATGTACTGTGGAGAACAGCATCCTTCATAGCAAAGGAAAGGTCAGTAGGGTGGAAAGGGGAAGTTGATCCGCTGGACACTAGAAGGAACCCTCCTAGCAGTTGAGGAAAGGGGATCCTCAGTCCTGATCTGGGGGCAGGGAGGGCAGTTCTCAGTGTCTATCACAGGAGGACACCAGAGGCAAGCCGTGACTCAGGGCAGAGATGAACAACGCGGAAAAAAATATCTCAAAGCAGGGATGTGTGTGTAAATGAATCTTTCGTCTTTCTTGTCTGATGGGTATCTAGCCTTAGACTTGTAATGTGGCACTGCTGAATCTAGGTAGGTAAGTACTTAGGCACATAGATGGTCCTTCCACTTATGACAGTTAATAGACATTGAGGGAGCAAATATTCAGTAAGTAAATGACACAAGGGGAGAAGAAAGGGTGCACTGCACTAGGACTTGTATTCTCAACTTGTCAAGTTCATGTGGGAGCGTCAAAGTTGGAGACCAGCTTGGTCAACTTAGTGTGACTTGTCTCAGTTTGTGAAAGGCACTAAGTTCAACCCCCAGTAATGCAAACGAGTATTATGTATATCTTATGCCTCTGGGGCCGATGATGCTCCCCACAAGAACTATAGACTAACAAAACCGCTAGTAATAGGCACGAGAAATCTCCTGTAGAATGGTTGATCAAGCTAAATGTAAGCTTTTGTAAGCTTTCTTCTGAAATTTGGAGAAAAAAAAAAAAAGATCGAGAAGATTCTATTAATCCTTTTACAGAAGAAAAACATAAAAGGTAG
Source organism: Cricetomys ansorgei (assembly GCA_026225945.1). NCBI lineage: Eukaryota > Metazoa > Chordata > Mammalia > Rodentia > Nesomyidae > Cricetomys > Cricetomys ansorgei. Next base: position 51,297,696 of record JAMJFZ010000199.1, on the reverse strand, counting down.
TAGGTTGAAAAGTTTTCTCCAGAGACCAGGTAGTAAGCAGTAGAATGGGGATCCAGGTCCTCGGGAGGGGGGGGGGCACAAACTCACTGACTCTTCAGAGCTCGGCTATTGGAGAGGGTGAGACCTCCGAGCTAAGGTGGCGTTGTTTCCATGAACTGTAAGAAAAAGACCCTTTCTGATTCTCCCCTACCGTTCCAAACATAGCAGGTATTATAAACAAGTAAAGAAAGAAGATGTCTTGGCAGGTAAAGGACCTTGCGGTGCAAACTTGACAGACTGAATGAGATTTCAAGACCCTAAGGAAAAAACCAACTCCTAAAAGTTGTCGTCTGATCTCTACATACATGTGCATGCAATCACACACACACATGCACAATCACAACACCACACACACTAATAATAACAATAACTAATAAATAAGTTTTTAACTGAAATAATCTAATACTTGAACAAGATACTCAATATGAAATACTTTTAAAGTCTAGGAAAAAAAAAAGAAGCTAGTTGCTCCAGGAAACACCCTGAATTCTTTCAACTCACTAGGGCAACAGACCACAGAACAACCTTGAATGGATGGGTGAGGACAAATCTCATGTAGGAATCCTTCACCACCAGCATCATGAGAACAAGCTTGCTACTTAATTCATGGTCTGCCAGGGAAACTGCATTAAGCTTTATTTGTTCCTCACCTGGACTATTGTTGGTGTCTTGGCAGGCTCTCTATTCATCTGTCATGCCTTTACTGTCTATTCAAAACACAGAGACATTTATTTATTTTTTATCCTGCCAGCTGTAATTCTCAAACCACCCTTTATGCAAGCAATTATATCAGCTTTCTGTTTCATCAGAGAATTCAATTTAAGATTTTAGTGCCAGTGGTTAAAATACTTACTTCGTACATAACTTGAAGTTTGTATGGTTTTAATTCACATTTATGTTTCTGCTCATATTTGCATTCTTTAATTGATTTATTTGTTAGCTGTGCCATCTGCAGATCTTAGATACTGTGCTTTCACAAATGACTTTTTCCCATTCTCAAAGCTGTTTTGAAAACTATTTCCCCTCACTTTATTACAATTAAAGCTGCACTACTTCCTCCTCTTACAGATTTAAACAACTTTATAGCGTTGTCTTCCTGTGTCTTTGTCTGGCTATAATGTTACAGGTTGTATACACAGAGCATATTGTATATACCATAACTTTTTAACCACAAAGATGTTTTGTATAACATGAGCAGAAGACCCTGAATTTGAACTTTGTTATAAGCACCATGAAAATTTTAAATTTCAGTAGAATGAAGTCAGTCTATTAACTCTTATTTGAGAGAGGGGCGAATATTCAGTTTATGAGAGTAAAATCCATGGGCTGCTCTACAGGCCATGAGTGACTCTCTTCTACCTTGCTTCCCAGAACTCTGTAGTTCTCATCTAGGCATACATATTCCTTGCCTGCTGCCTGGAGCCTGTGATGAATGGGAGTTAGAAAGTAAATGAGGAATCCTGGTTAATTAGCTTGTCAGTGTAAAACAAGCTGTGGCCATGTTCAGCTTGGAACTGGGGAGAGAAACGTCATCTTTCTTTCGCACAATGACTTGGAAGTGCCAAGACTGCTGGGCCAGGGGGTGGGGGTGGGAGGAATCCTGTAATAATCATGTTTTTGGCTTTTGCCTAAAAAAGTTGCTGATAGAATGGTACCATTTCTTGTTTCTATTGGTGGTGGAAGTGTGGATGGCAAGAGGTTCATTAACAAATTACATAGCTGGAGAGATGGCTCAGCAGTTAAGAGCACTTTCTGCTCCTCCAGAGGATCTAGGTTTGATCCCCAGAACCCATTGGTAGGCTAACAACTGCCTGTAACTCCAGTCCCAGGGGATCCTATGCCCTCTCCTAGCCTATATGGGGTACCAGACACACACATGGTGCACAGGCATATATGTAGGCAAAACACCCATACACATGAAAATAAGAATTCAAAACAAAAACAAAACCTCCAACTCCAAAACACTTGTTGCATAGGCATGTTTTTGACTTTTGTCCTCCCAGAGTTCTTTGCTCTAAACACTAGCCAGAGTCCTTTAAGATCCTTTCCATGCCTACAAACCCCAAGACAACAACGGCTCTTACCCTGGTTGCACATGGAAATCACCGGAGGAACTGTAAAGACCACTGAAGTATGGATCTCACTCAGAATTCTGATTTAATTGGTCTAAGACATAGCTTTGGCACAGAGAATTTTAATATTTCCCCAGTGGGTTCTAATGTTCAGTTGAAGCTGAGAAGTGCTGATAGAATCCTAAATACTCAAAGCCAGAACTCTACATATGGTTTCATACATTTCATTTTATATCGCTACTACTATTTTTGAAGCTTCTCCTATTAGCATACGTGCAGCAATTTTCTGTAAAATGCTTAGAATATTTTTTAGTCCCAGTGGCAGATCACCTGGAAAATTTGTTAAATGTGCAGATTTTTAGAAGTCCACTTCAGTTTCTGATTCAGTGCATTTGTGATAAATCCAAAAGTATGCACATAAAAAGTACAACCCCAGTGATCCTTATGTGTGCTTGTATACTGCTTCAAAAACACATCTAATCAGAAGATAAAAACAGCTTCAAGTAGGTCTAGCCAAGGGCACACTACTCCATGGTTTTGAGTTCCAATTGTTAGAAGATTAATACATATTTTAGACTACAGAGAAAACACAGGTTAATTCTATCTTTGATAGTTTTCTAGTCATTATTTGAATGGATAGTAGATCTTGGTGAAAGTAAGACTTTCGGGGGTGGAGAAACAAAATCCCTTACATCATTATGCAATGTCAATCTGTATAAAAATATAAATTAACAAAATAACCAATAAACTTAATAATGTTAATTTGTTAAGTTTAAAAGAGTGACAAAAGAATTCAGCATTCTCATGTTAAAAAAAAAAAAATCCCTCCACCGAGAATGTTTGAAAAAATAACTCTTGACACTTCTGTGTTTTAGAGGATTAGAGAGAAATTTAAAGAATCCAGTGTGTTAAGACAATTTAAGGATGGCCAGCGTAACTTACACTTTGGGCTTTAGGATAAGCACACATTTTAGTTTAAGGCTAAAAATCCCCTCTGTCTAGCATATGCTGCTGTGGGAATTTAAGGAAAGAAAATGAATCACTCAAGCTGGAACTACATCAAAATGTCAAATTAACACATTTCAGCTTGTAACGGTGCCACGGGATGTAATGTCTGAATGATCAAGGCCGGAGGTTGCCAAGTCATTTAAAGATAATGTTCTTATGACTATGCTGGGACTTTCCATTCTTCTTAATTCTGTCCTATCTGACCTTTAACCCATCTAAGGAAGACCTGAAAAGTTCCCCCTGCAACAAACAGCTGCTTAAGGGAACAGCTGCAGAGAGAAATGCTAGTAAAGAAATCTACAAACTTAGAAAAGGATGAAGACATTTTCCTATGGTGGTGAATAATGCATTTGGTTTTCTGTAAAGGTTTTGGGGTTTTTGACGGTTAAATTACTTCCATTATCAGGACTGAAATGGCATTATAATGAATGAAGAGTATCACTGCCTACAGTTAGCAATGTTACTTTTTTTTCAAAATGTTCCTGATTGGTCCTCTTTTCTTCTGTAATCCTTATTCCCTGGACAGTGCTTTTCTGTGACATCCACACCCAAATCCTGGCTACAGATAAGATTCATAACATGGATTAGTTCAATTGTATTACTCATGTACACAACAGATCCATTTGTTGGTTTTATTGCCCAAGGGTTTAGAGTCTACTGTGAGAATTTTTAACTTAGGAGTGAATAAGCCTCTCAACTTTTGTAGTCAGGATACAGAAAAGATGCCCAGACCATAGAGGAGCATCTTTGCCACCATTTGGAGGATCCCTGTCTTTAATGAAAGAGAATGAAACAGACATAAGTAAGAATTAAGGTGGACCACAAAATATTGGAGGCATCAGGTCTAGGATGTACTTTCTTGATGCTTTAGTTAGTTATTGCAGGGTTTTTTTTTTTTTTTTTTTTTTTTTTTTTTGTTGTTGTTCTGTGAGCTCTTCTCTCACATCTGTTGTCTTGGTAGGAACTAGTAAATTTCTTTTGTAGGCTTAACTCATTTTGAACTGAGTTTCTAAAATGTTCAGGCAAAATTTTAACATAGAGTATAATACCAACTAATCTCATACCTTATTTCACAGATGAAAGAACAGGCTAGCTCAGGGACATATATTACACTGAAGTCTCCTTTCTTTGTACTTTAATCTGTTGGTGTGCTCTCTTTAGAAAAGGTAAACTGGAGAGCTAGTGAGATCTGTATTTAATAGCCACTGCTTGCATGGAAACTTGCAAGTGAATAGCCCCCGTTCTGGGAGGGAGCAGCACAGCTGCCCATAACTTGGGGCTACAGCTCTATAGCAGTGTATCCACATTCATTTTTGCTCCACCAGAGACATTCTCTATGTATTCAAGGTCCAAAGCATGCAATTTTTGTCTTCCTTCCAAGGTCTGGGTTTGCGGTACTGTGAATTATCTTAAGTGGCTGAATTAGATGTTTAAAACACCCCAACACTAGGTCAAAACTTTTTACTTTATAATGGTTGTCAGAAACAAAATACTAAATTAACAAGTGTCATTATTTCCAGTGGTCAGTGTGGGCCATGTATTTCCTAGCTCTTCACATCTTATTCAAGAATGAAATAAAAATCTCACACAGATTGGAAAGTAGCAGGGAACTTTATTCAGAGAGAAATAATAGAATATGCCAGGATACACGTGGAGTAAAGACACCAACGGCCCTGATTATTCCATGGCTTAGGCCTTCCTACTCTAGGCCAGATCTGGCCCCTTCCACCTTCTTGGTGTCACTGAATAGAGTCTCTAAATTTGATGACCATCGAGGGAAAGAGAAACTTATTCTATTATTCAGAGAGAGTGTGTGTGCAGCTTGATGCAGATAGAGATCTTATGGTATGAGGCGTCTAGGTGAACTGTTCAGAGGCGAGTGCATACCCTGTATGTACAGGTATGGTCCCAGACTTCCAAGTGTTTTGTTCAGAGAGGTGTGAACTTAGTCCAAGCCAAGTGGAATCTTAAGTTAATACTGTTCTCTATGTATGCCTGCCACATTATCAGCAATAGTACAATAGTATACTGAAGTCACAATGGTAAATGCCAGGTAGACTATATTGATATGAAAATCTATAGAAATCCTGCATGTCTTAACAAACTGTAGTATCCTTAGGTGCTGTGGTGTACTATGCTAAGGTAGATCTTTGTTTTTCATTCTTTTCTGTGTCAGTTTCACACAGTCGCTTTTGCCCCGCAACTATATAGCACTTCCCTATGGTTCTCACCAGTAGTGGGTTTGCTCAGAACTACATCAGCAAAAGTGAACTTAAGTCGTCTTGTACTCTGTCACCAGTTATTGGTGGCAATCTATATAACTCAGAACAATATGGCTGGTTTTGATTAGGTAACATTTGGACAGATAGTCAAAGGGTGCAAAAGTTTAAAAGCGTCAGCACATTTCTAAATTGTGAACCCCAACCACCCTTGTTACCTTTCCCAGAAGCTAGTTGGTAGTTTCTTATGGGACCTTTTGGAAACACTTAATCCACAAACGAGAGTCAAATGGCAGGATTTTCATAGTCAAGTCAGGCCATGGGGGAGATTGTGACTCAGGTTTGAATGGCCACCACAGACAGAATAGTCCAGAACACTTCAACATGCATTGTTTCTAAACATACTTGGAATTGAGTTGTCTCTGACAAGGCCCCTGTTTGTTAAAGCAATTTGTAGTTAAACACGTATCTGAGACAAATCTGTATTTCTTCAAATCATTTCTCCCGTTTCAATTCAGAATAACACTTGAAGAACATGATATAAGTAATTTTAGAGCAACAAACTATTTTCTTATTTTAATTGGTTTGAAAATAAAATTGAATTTAAAAAATGAGCTTAATATATTTTAATTTTAATTAATTTCTTTCAGAGATAAACTTTGGTTGGTATTTTTAATATGTTAAAATATTTATACTTTACCACTCTTTGAAAAGAGTAACTAAAACAAGCAAAAACACTGATTATATTTAAAATTTTATTTACAAAACTTTATTTTGCTTTCTAAAAGCAATTATTCAATTCATGAAGATTAACCAAAACTCACAAGTTATCAAAGGCTATTACAATAGTCTTTTATAGAACCACCATCATTAAAAAAAAGGAGCTAGTGAATATTTTTATGTGAAAACAGGAACTTTAGTGTTAGCCATTAAAAATAAAGAGATAAATAATCTTTTTCAAAGGGAAGAATACTCGAGGGGGGGAAAATCCAATTGTATCACATGAGTAGAGCAGGAGATTTAAATATCAGTTTAGTTCCTCATTGCCAACATGGCATTTATATCCCAGATGAGATTTCGTAATTGATCCATAATTTGCTTCAGCTGTTGATTCTTCTGTTTGAGTTTCTGTGAAAACAAAAGGATGTACCAAAAATGTTACGTGAAATATATAGACCATGAAGTTAGAAACTTAAAGTGTAGTAAGTTAAGACTCTAATGATCCAGACAGAAGCTAAACCAAATATTCTTATAAAACAAGAGGCCTCTGTCTTTGTCACTTTCTACTGCTGTGATAGAATAGACACCATGACCAAAACAACTTATAGAAGAGTTGTGGGAGCATGGCAGTGGGGGGGTGGGGAGGCAGGCATGGCACTGGAGCAGTAGCTGATAACTCGTATCTTGAGACAACCACCAGGTTGGGGGGGGCGGGGAAGAGAGACAGGGAATGGCATGAGTCTTTCAAAACCTCAAAGCCAGAGACTTACCTCCTCCAACAAGGCCATACCTCCTAATCTTCCCCAAGCAGTTTTACCAACTACAAACCAAGTATTCAAATATATGAGCCTATAGGGTCCATTCTCATTCAACACATCACAGTTTCTACAATTTTCTGACCTCACAGTCACTGACAGATACCCTGATTTCTTCAATCTCAAGACCACAGAGGCCTCTGGCCCTTGTCCTCAATTCCATCATAAACTATGTGACACATCGAATTATGGTAAATCTATGAACTTAGGTATGAAATATCTAGTGCATTTAGATATGAAATAGAAATGGAGGACACTGGCCAAATGGTTTAACCTCATGCCAGAAGGATGAAGGTATTCACTGAGCATACCTCATAGGAGTTCACAGAAAACCAAGCAGTTTGATTTACCTAAAATATTACAGCTGCCTGACACAGAAGTAAGCATTTGACACGTTAATGATAGGCACAGAATGTAAACTGTCCATAAGAAAAAAATCAGGAAAAACAAAAATACAATGGCTCATGCAAAATTAGTTTTCCAGAAATGTATCAGAAGTTACTGTCCATAACATGAAGCACGGCCTACTTCAAATTCTAGAAATGAAGAGGAAAGTGGCCCACTGACAAGGAAGACTCCCCACGGGTAAGACCTGCACATGCCTTGCACATGCCTCTGCATCTCTATTCCTGGGTGTGCACAGACTATAGTTTACACATATTCCAAGAATCCTTTCTTCAAATTCTATGTGATAATATCAGCTTAGATACCATGTGAAACATTCTGGTTAGCATCCTTACCAGTTTATAATAATTCAGTAATACTTGGGAAACATTTAATTCAAAGATAAAATATTTTCATTTGATTATCTTTAAAAATACTCTATTAATTGCTTCCAGGTACACTATATGTACACTAGGAAGACGTCTAAAGTCTTAATTGCTACTTCATTAAAAAGCAAGCTGAGATTAAATGAATTGCTTTTTATTACTTGTATCTACACTCTGAATCACAAACTGGAAGAAGGTCACGAAAGGGGACATTAGACACTTCCACTAGGAAGCAGAGAAGCAATTACAGACACTTTAATGATACTAATAATACTGATTAAATTAAATTCATGTTTGAAAACAGGCTAGCACAAGACTCAGATGCAGCATCTGAGTGCACAGTACATAGGCCTTGACTCTCTTAGTGCTTAAAGGGTTCTCTGGGAAAGATTATTGATATATCCAGTCTCCTTGATTAGCTTTTCAGGCGACCCATCCTACATGACTGTGTGGTAGTCAGTAGGCAGAGTGGTGTATGTATTTTCTAATAAAACCGACAACGTTTCTGGGACACAGGAAGATGTTCTTTTCCATGACAGAGACCACACAGTGACACTTCGCCTTGATGGGTAACAAGGGCGGTATTACGCCGGCAGGCTGGCAACCTCAGTCCCAGTCTTAATCTCTGCCACCTGTTATTTGCCCTCAGGCAAACTTTTTCCTTCAGATTTCTCATGAATGGGTTAGAGCCAAATGTCCTACCAGCTGTACTTTCTGTGTGCCCACAGATAAACTGGCAATCAGCTATACAGACCTGTGACCGAAAACTATTGCTTGAGTTAGTGAACTAACGCCTGGCTCCATGGTTCTAAGATGGCTGCTCTTTATGAATGCTCAAGTCTACGGCACATCACCGAGTCATCACTTCTAGCTATGAAATACTTTGGCTATCATGGTTTCCTTTTTAATTCCAACTTTGCAGGAGTTATTTAAAAAGATCTTTTGAGAGAGAATAAAAGGATGAACAGGAATATGAGTTGATGCTAAAAAAAAAAAAAAAATCTAATTTTGAATGTGGGGCATGGCAGCCCAGACCTGCGTTCCCAACATCTGAGATGCTGGACCAGGACGACTGCTGCAAGTCTGAGGTCAGCATGAGTTACACGGGCTGGGCTTTATTTATTTTTTATTTTGAGGGCACAGGGATGGGAGGGTGGTGGTCCAGGGAGGAATGGGAAGAGGGTGTGATAGAGATACACTGTATGAAACTCTCAAGTAATTAATAAAAGTATTATGTTAAAAAATATAATTAAATTGAAATGTAAAGGCTAACTGCGTGTGTGATGACAAAGGGATCAGGAGCAGGACTTGAATTTTAGGAACAGATGAGAACCATCTAAGACCAAGTCTATGAACAAGCTCAACCTTCACATTGTCAACAAAAATTATGGAGAAACTAGAAGAAATAAAATCATGGTCTTGGGAAGTTAAAGCTGACTTTATTATCATCAGTATCCTAACAGCATTTGTAGAGGGCACTCTTAATAGCACCATTTCTGGGTGAATGTGACTCCTTCTAAGACTGCTTTCAAGAATACTCATTTGCAAATGTGAGTTTTGATAAATTGTTTTTGTTTTTCTTTTTAAAGTCTCATTAGCTCCTAAAAAATAAAGTGAACCGAAGAATGTAGGGTATTTTCAAGCTAACACCAAGATCTTGGCAATATTTTCTTTTAAGTGTAACACTAGGCATTTGAATAGTTTTACTCAAAAATGTCAAAGTTTTAATTAAAAAGTAGCACACAAGTAAAATATCTGGAGTCAAAACACGCCATGAGACTGTCAACAGTGAAGCTGACAGCTATGCTTATTAGTAGTTAAATTGTAAATACATTTTCATGACACGATATAAGATTTAATATATACAATCTTGCCACTGATTGATTTTAACAGAGGCTGACAGCTGCTATTTTCAAAATCCATCAGCTGTGCATAATTTGTTCCATTAACAGGTGAGCATGTAAGCAGAGTAGATCCTTACAAAGTACGTTTATGCTAAGTCATCCCATGTAATTTAATACTCATATAAAGGCTGTGACACTTGATAAAATGCTTTAATTTCCAAATTCTTGGACTCGATTACATGTCAATCTTTTGATACTACCTGGTGCCTCTTTCAATGTCATTTCCCATCAACAGAACGCTTTAAAGCAAAATAGAACCCAATTCTGATGTTTCCATTGCAGATAGTCTCAAATAAGAATTCCTCCTTTGCTTGGGAAATAGGGTTTAAGGATCTCAAAAACAAGATGCAAACAGTAAAGTATTAAAGTAAAGCAAAATCTGAGGCCATTGCCCCTATTGCTGATTTCCATTAAATACTGAGGACCAAGTGCAGAGCTCAAGGTTTCCTAGCATGATAATGGGATTGGTAACAGATGCCATAGCAACCAGACTCACCAAAGTCAGTCTGCTGCTCTGTAATCTTAATCTGGCTGAAACAACCAGCCAGAACAAAACCAAAAGTTTAAGCCTACTGTTTTGCTTATTTAGAATAAAGACCATGTGTTATAATAAAGTTCTGGATATAGTTTTAAGAAAATCTTCTTACTGATTATACAGATCCATGGAAGACCTTTAATACAAATGCCAATATATTAAAATATGGCACATTATTCTTCTTTCTCTAAATATTCACTTAACCATGCCAGGAAACAGAAAACGTTGCTGCTTAGAGTCTTAGAATCTTAAGTCTCCTTCCACCTATCTGCCACGCACAGGAGGGCAGAACAAACACTGCGTTACTACGTGGCAGGACTTCTGGTAGTCAGAAACGCTTGTCATTCAGCAGGCACTCAGAGATTTGAATATTAAAAGGAAAAGTTAAAAACAAGTCCAGTAGAAAATTTACAAAGCTCTCAGAGACAGAAACCTACAATTCCTTGGCAATCGTATTGAAACTTGTCCTTTCTATTTTGCCGTTGTTGCTGTTTAATGTTTCCTTTCAGCAACGTGGCTACTGTTCCAAAGTACTCACTTCTACATTCCATACTATCAGAGTAGGCAAGAAACATTTTGCATGTTTTAGTGTTACTAGCTGGTACGGTTCGAGTAAATACTTGCCTGGGCCTCGTGTGTTAAAGGCTTGGTTCCAATCAGTGCTGCTCTTGTAGGGAGGTGGGAGCTTCTAGGGGTGGGGCCTGGTGGGAGGTTCTAGGTCACTATCAGCAAAGGGATTGTAAGGCTCTTTTGTAACTGCACAAAATGTGAATTCAGGTTCTTGGATTTGGCAGCTGGTGCCTTTACTCACTGAGCCATCTTGCCATCCTTGAAAATACTTATATACTGAGTTCTCATGTTCTGTTGAAATATATTTGTTACAGTAACTGAAAGCTGACTTGACACATTAAGCTACAGTCCCTACTACTTATGAACTATATGAACTGATGGGAAAAAGGGAAAATACGTATTTCCGTTAATAAGAATAGTAAATATTTCACATTTATGTATATACATATTTATAAATCCTTTACAAATGAAAACAATGAAATGTTTGTTTTACCATAGCAACCATGTGGTTAGATTTATACAATTATGATCCAAAAGCAATGTAAGTATGTAATGTATGTATGCCAATATGAACACATATAAATAAATATATACATATAAATATACACCTATATATGTATCAACAGACCATGAAAACTTGGTATATAAATATTTTCAAGGTTGGCAAGATGGCTCAGTGGGTAAAGACACCAGCTACCAAATCCAAGGACCTGAACTTGGTCCCTGAGAGAAGCCATCCCTGCAGGGTGTCTTTTGACCTTGACATCCTTCCAATCTAATTGCTTTTCACAGTCATTTTTATTCTCTTCATTATTCTTCTGGTCTGAAATTTAAGTTAACAATATTCATCAGAAAAACTGTTTTTCTGGCTTTTTTTTTTTTTTTTTTTACCAATCTGTCTATGCCTGAGCCAGCATTACATGCTTATTTATGATTTTATAATGCGCTTCATATTAATTTTAATTTCTGAAGCAAACAATTCTGCATTATTCATCTTATTTATCACTTGAAAAACATTTTTGTTTATTTTCAGAAGAAAATTTCATATTGGTTTTACATGTTTTTTGCCTAGTACTGTACTTAGAGCTCCAATTTTTGCATGCTTTCAAGTTAAGTCTTATTTGGATTTGTATTATTCTGCACAAAATTATAAAATAATTAAGAATGATATTTTTATTATATGCATTGCTCTTCCAAGAGCTTTATATGTCCTTTTTAATTAGTAAAAGCAATTCCTTTATCGTAACAGAGCTAGTCACTGTTCTAGTTCCTATCCACTTAATACGTCTTGTTGCAACTGCAAAGACAGCTGTACCATGTACTTGGCTTACAGTGTTGTAACTGCATGGTTTCAGTCTGTCTGGTATTAATCCCTTCTTTTACAGAACTTTTTTGAGACTCTACTTGTATAACAGATGAATTTTTCTGAACATCCCAACAAGCTTGTAAATAATATCCCCTACTTTTAAGCACTTGCTTGTTGTCTTTTTGAACTGGTTATAATTTCTACGATACTAAACATACTTGGTCTCCTTGAGCTTTACTGAATAAAACCTAGGATCTTTCCAGAATATCCAGACGGCGTCCTGCTTACCTTTTACTTCTTGCCTGTGCTCTAAATAGGGTGAATCTGCCACAAAAACACCAGGCAATTCTGAAATTCAAATTGTGGTAGTAATTCTTATCAAGAACTCTGAGATATAAAACATACAGACTAATAACTCACTTTATTTACTTCTGCAATTTCTCGCCTCTCTTCACTAGCAAAACGAGGCGGACCAGCCCGATCATCGTTCTTTGAGCCATCTTCATCCACATATGGAATAAGTTGCTAGAAGTCACCAAGAGAAGTGAGAAGTCAAAAGCGGGACCCAAATATGTGAACTAGACTACTACGGACACTGTGTCAACTTAGGATCCATATTTTAAATGTTTTTATGCTTTAAAAATATATTCTTTCCAGGCAAAGGACTGAAATGACAGCTTTAAAAGCTTATCATTTGAGTGAATTCTATGAGTCAGATTCCAGCTTTCTTTTGCAAGTCTATATACAGACAATTAAAGAAAGAGGCCAGAGGTCATGGATTTGAGAGGAAGCAAGGTGGGGTGCGTGGTGGGTTACATGGGAAGGACTTGGGGGAGGAAAAAAGAATGAGGAAGATGATGTCATTATATTTAATTTCAAAAATTAAAAAAAAATTAAAAAGATTAACTATAAAAAGGCTTTGGTTTCCCAATAAACTTTTCTATATCTAACTGAAAACAACAATAATAATAACAGTACTTACCCTCCCCTCAAAACCTATTGGCTGTCAAGTATTAAGTAATACTCTATTCAGTCAATCAGCAAATATGTGATTGCTAGATGCTGGCTGAAACGCTGAAAGACTAATGTCAAGTAAGATGTAGCTCTTGCCCTGGTAGACTCACAGTCTATTCAAAGTAAGTCAGGCTTAGAATAAAGGACATCCCAGGACACAAATGGTGCTGATGTCACAGGCTTGACACTAGAAGAAAGGACATTTGAGGACATACGTGACGCAAATGTCATGGACTTGACACTCAGAACTCCAATGGCTGCATGACCTTTCCTTTGTCTTAACTTCTTTTAGGTATGAGAATTTTTAAAAATAGGATAAAAAATTGACAGACCAACGAGACATCTAGCAGAAATACACATAGATATGTATGACCCTATGGTTACACTTATCGAAGAAAAACTCTTGTAAATGTGGCTGACATCAGGAATCAGCCAGGCTCTACCATCGTAAATTGTCATGAAGAAACAGTCAAAGAAGCATCCACCTGGCAAACAGTTTTGCATTCTTGGGACACATATAACTGACCCACATCAACAAACGTCCTTTCTTCTGTCCTCCCACGCAGAACAGTCGGAAACCACCCTCAGCCTTGCGCCAACTCCTCTGGCTGCTCCTCCAACCTCGCCGTGCACTTCTCCTCCTGTGTCTTATGTTCTGGCCTCTTGCATTTGGGGGCAGAAGACAATGTCTCAATCCCTTGATCCCATCCCTCCTCTCAGTCTCTGCTTTCCTCTCACTTTTAATCTATGCTTCTTCAAAGACTGATCTCCAAATGCTGCCTTCAGCTCATTACTTCCTGTTTAATCTTAAATCCACTGTGTTCTGACTTCTAGCTGCTATCTAGAACTTCATCGAAGTTCTACTCAAACACAACTTTCTCAGCAAAAGCTGTATTTGGTAAAAGCTGCCACTAATAACCAAGTATTTTCTTCTAAAAATAATAAAAGAAATCACTATTATTAAAATCACAACAAATATGTAAGTAAACACAAAAATATCACTACAAGCCTGAAAACCAAATGCTACAAAAATCATTAATGAAAAAAAAATACAGATATATATTCACGATTTATCTCTTCTCAGAAGTAAAACAAATAATATTAAAAGTGGGGACTATTGCTAAAAGGAGAAAGGAAAAAGTTACAGATGTGTTGACCTTACTTCACCTTTGACACACATACTTCTCTCATAGAAACTTACCTCGACGGGAATGGGGTCCATCCCGCCACAGTTCTCGTTACATTTGTCATAGACCAGTTTTAGCTTCCTGAAGAGGATAGAAAGTTGGCGAAGATGGTCCTGCAGCTTTGTTAACCGGTCTTGGTAAGTTCCAGTATGGTAAGTGACACCATTTGGCAGCTTAGCAGACAAAAGAAAACAATAAAAATATTGAAGTTTTAAAAGTTCCCCACATCAACTTATTAGCAACTTGGCATAATGTTTCACTGCTTTAAAAGAGCCTCAGAAAAAGCTCTGTGAAGAGACTGGTAAAGAGCTGAAATACCTTTGCCCTTTAATGTTATCAATATACAATTTTAATACCATTATCACATAAAGGCAGCAAGCTCCTGAACTTGCTCAGGAATTTAATATATATTTCATATATACATACACACATATTTTATATATATATGTGTGTGTGTGTGTATATATTTTTATATATATATTTTATTTTATTTTTATTTTTTTTTGAAAGTGAAGTTTAGGGTTTTGTTTGGTAGAAACAGAACAGTATGCTCTCATATTTGCAAAAGCATTCAAAATGTCTTAACTATGGTTATTAAGAGAGTAATATGTGCAAAGTACAAACTAAAACAAAAACCACCAAAGTTTATTGAAAAAAATCATTAACAGTAGATATGGGTACAAATCAACATATACTTGAACACTGTTGATAAAGCATTACAAATAACTGTTAAGATCATATCTGTCCCAAGTCATCAAATTTTCTTACTTGAAGAATCTTATCAGCCAGGCCTGGAGGTGTAGGCCTATAATCCCCCCACCCCCACCCCCACCCCCGCCGCCTCCCTTAGGAGGATCACAGGTTCAAGGCCAGCCTGTTACATAAAGTGAATACAAGACTAGCTTGTGGAACTTTAATGAGACCATGCTTCAAAACAAAAAGTGAAAGGCAGGCAAGTGACACAGCTCGGTGGTAAAGCTTTGGCCTCTCATCTGCAAGGCCCTAGTACAACTGTCAGACGTATAACTACAGAAGCTAATTGGCAACATAATTTTTCCAAAGAAGGCGGAAGTATTCATTGAAATAATGATAAAGTCACAAACAAAGGGAATTTGAGTAGGCTTAAATTAATTTGCTTCTCATTCTCAGAGTCCCTTTTGTGAATGTTACAGTACCTCAGCTCAGGAGACAGGTCGTTTGACGTTTCTGAATTATTTCTAGTTTCAGGAATCCTCAGCATTACGATATTTTTAAAATCCCCCAGTGAAGTGTGACAAAATGCCAAGGGCTCTTTTGTTCACAACATTTTAAAATAAGATGGCATTAGTAGGATTTCCCCCAAGAACTCCTTTATAGACATTCACAGGCACAAACGATGCAGAGAAACAGTTAAATGACCCCAGCATTCCTGTCTGGATGGCAAGGGTCATGATGTACATGTCACTTAGAGAAGCATGGGGTGCTGCATCACGGCATCTGACCAGCTTTGCTACTTTGCTCTATCTTTTACTTAGTAAACACTGGAACTCCTCTCTGTAACATATTTAGCACAAGAGTTTTAATGTATAGTCTGAAAAATTTGATTGAGCATTTTACCCCTAAGTCTATGCTTATGCGTTCATGAGACGTATGTGTCATGTACAAAAAGATTGATGAGTCTTATTATGAACAAAAGCAATCATGTTGAAATGCAAAGAATTTATCCACCTAGAATCTGCCAGCTTAGTAAGTTTGGATAATAGTTTTTATACAACACCAGCCTACCACCTATGTTTCGCGTGTCAAGCATTGCTCTGGAAGCAAGAGTGGCAGTGAAAATGAGTGATGAGGCTTCCAACTCTACAGAACACCTAAGATCCCCTGCTGCATGCTGGGGTATAGCTACTCTGCTGGAAAGCTCATCAATAACCACCTCCCTCATGAATATGGATGAAGCCTCTTAAGCACATCACATTCCCAGATTCTAAAAAGGCATTCAACTAAATTCATCATCTATTCTTACAACAAAATTCCCCATATATGAAAAACATATTTAGGTGATAAAGTCACCATCATGATTGATGTGCAGAAATTGGAGGAATTCTCACTAAGATCAGGGACAGAAAAAGACATACTAAGACCACACAATTACTGTTGATACATTCTGTTGCATAGGAGTCAGTTAGTGTAACTTACAGAAGAGGGAAACACTGAAAAGGAAGCAGTATAGTGACCACTGTTTAAAAATGACACCATAAAAGTCTACTAATGGTAAAGGAATTCCGTAAGGAGGTGAATACAAAACTAACAGAAAGTATTAGCTTTGCTCTCATCTCTAAAGAGAAAACAGAAAAGCAAGGACCTATTACAACAGCAATAAGAAAAAGAAAAATCAAGCCAGGCGGTTAGCACTGGAGGCAGAGGCAAGCTGATCTCTGTGAGTTTCAGGACCAGACTTATAACAGAGAAAGTCTGTCTCAAGTAAAAAAAAAAAAAACAAAAAAAAAAAAACTAGGAATAAACTTAGAAAAGAAAAAATAAAAACTGAAAATGCAAAACAAGAAAAGGGCATTCCATCCTCTTGATTACTAAGACTCAACATCACAACAGTGTTAAGGTTTCCTAGGCTAAAAAAAAAATCTAATAAAACCACTCACAAGTTTTTCTTGTTTTTCTAGATCTAAGACATATGTGGAAAAGTAAACAAAGAACACTTTGTTTACTTATAAATAGAAATGTAAACACATCACAGAAACTCAAAGACTACACGAGGATGAGGCATCACAGCATCAGAGATAGCTACTTTGAGGAAGGAATCTCTCACACTCAGCCAGACCCATTGGTACAAAGCTGCAACTGAACCTATGGAGGGGCGAGCTGAACTGTCAATCAACCGTTTGGATAACAAGGTGAGTGCTGTATTTCATATTTCACAGCAGGATCGATCCCACAATGACCAAAAGTTTTAAATGTAAAAATTCCAATTGAAAGATCACAGAACTTTTCCTCATTTCATTTTCTAACTAGACATAAAATCTGTAAGCCTACTATACTGTACAAACTAGAAAATTAATAAATTGAACATTAAAAAAAAGTAAGCAGGGCAAACACTACTAAGAGGAATCAAAAGGTAAAACAAACAGACTGGCTATACCAGGCACAGTGCCTATAATCCTGTAACCTCAGCACTTAGTAAGCTGAAGCAGCACATCAAAGGTTCAGGGCTAGCTCTAGCTACATAGTGAAATCCTGATTCCAAAACAAAAGAGAAGAAACATAAAAGGAGACTAGGAGGAAACATTTGCAAGTTACATCACAGAAAGCAATGGTGTGTGATTCATATCACACACATACAGACACAGACACGCACACACTCTCTGAAAAAATACGAACAATCAACAGCAGAAAATAAAACATACATGATTCATAAATAAATGGAGAAATGTTCAAAGTCAATCAGATGAAGGGAAAAGGAAAGAAGAAAGTTTGCCTATCAAGTAATCTAACACCTAAAAGCATAATCAATCCATTGTGATGGTCTCAGTCAGGGCACAGGAACATGACAATCTAGTGCAACTCTGGGAAGACAACACTTGAAAGTCCATCAAGTTACACGTACTTTGTAAGTCAGCTGCTTCTAAAAGCTCATTACTAGTTAGAGTTGCACATTTGTGTGAGATATCATTTGCTCCAGCATAAGAGTGAAGAATTAAAGTTACCATAAAGGCTCTGCCTAGAGTATTTTCACACAGTGGAATACTATAAGGTATAAAAGAAGAAAGGGGGTACCTTCTCTATGGGTATGAATAAATGCCAAAATTTATCAAATGAAAAGGACAAAGTTCAAAATCGTATGTGCAGCTCACTGTTACCTGTTACCTGTGCAAAAAAAGGAGAGATGAGACAATATGTGCACAGATTTGCTTAATTATTCGAAGAGCATTTGGAAGATAACTATAAGTAGTGGCTAGAGTCATTAACAACCAGCGCCTACAGAGAGATTAGGTATCTAGCAGACAGGGACTAGAAAGGAAAACGCTCGCTGCAGTGTGTTCTGTTATTCTAAATTATGAATATATTATGTAGTCAAAATATGAAGTAAAAGATTAAAGGAATAATCAGAACCAAAGCAGTGCTATTTTTTCACAGGGAATCTTAATCTGGGATTTAGGGATATTTGGGGAGATACTTAACACCTTGAAAATTATTTTTTAAAAATGTGTTTACTCATTTTGTTTTCTAAGAAAAGTCTGTAGTTTTCAGAATCTTGAGCAATTAAAGGATGCCTAATACTCAACCAACCATTTTTTCTTTCCTCTCAAAGAAATGCTTAGAAGTAAGTTTAGCAGTGTGTAATTATGCTGCTTAATTTTCACGGACTAATACAGATGATTTGAAATCTGAGTATTTTTGAAGAGCATGGAGTAGTCCTTCCTGCTGGGAGCCAGCTAAGACTCTTCAGCGGATGCCAGAAACTGTGGATTGATGTCCTGTTCATAGTGCTGGCTCCTGGTTATACAGACTATGACAGAGTACAAGACAAATGAAAATAAAGCAGAACGATAACAGTGTTCTGTAACAAAAGCTACGTAAAAACAACCTCGTTGCCACCCCCCCTCCCACCTCAAATATCCATTTAAGTATCCATGATGAATCATGGATAACCGGAACTGGATAAACAGCCTACGGTTAAAAGAACAGTCATGCTGTCCATAGTTAAAAACATGTTTTAACTTCTGACTTTTTGGAAACAAAAGGCCATGCTGTTGTTGCCTTTTAGGGTCACTGCGGTGGACCCCAAAGGGTTTGCGATGAGTCTGAGCACAAAGTGAAAGGCACAGCCTTTACAAATCAGTTTGAAAAGTAGGCAGGCCCTTTCAGAAAGTCTCTTTCTGTGCAGGTGATAGAGTTGAATCCTAACCTCTCTTAATAACAGAGATGGTTCGACAACTTAAGTGATGTAACAGCAGGTTATTACTGTCGCCTGTGATGGTGGGTACTTTACTTATATTCTCTTTAATCCTCAGTTTCCTTAACTATAAAATAGGAATAAAAATACCTCTTGAAACTGCACCTACAATTATGTACCAGGCCAGGAAAAGTAATCAATAGGTGTTTAGTGATCTGTGACCATACCTGCTTCTATACGCTCTTAGTCTAAGGCTGGCAAAGGGCAGGATAAAAGTAAGAAATACAATGCAAATTAAATTCTGAGACGCTGTGTAATTCACACTCCAATCACTTTTTATTATAAGTCTTTTCACTTTATACTACCAAAGAATTTCAAACTTCTCTTTGCGTCTATTTCTAATGATACCATCTTTGTATGACATTTCACATTGAGTTACTGAGAAGGTACCAAAGGATTCCCATAAAACAAAATCACTTTTATAAAAATGAGACCCAAAAATCTCAACCATATTTTCTTCAAACAAACAAACAAAAGCAACAAAATACTCTTTAGGGCGTCCACAGAAGAAAAATTGTAAGAGTCTCAAGACATGACTTTAATTATTGAACACTGAGTAGCTTTGGGGCAGTTTACCTCTCTAACACATAGAATCCTCATCAGTAGAACAGGGATGCTTACATGGTAGTGTCTGTATAAAAAGCAAACACTGACAATGACTTACAAACTGTACCAGGACATTTTGGATATCTGAAGCCAAAAGATGAAAGATTCAAACTCATCACCATAATCATCCTTCCAGAATTTAGACAGGTTATAAAATCAAGGAAAAACTCAAAGAGCAAAACTTCTAGGAAAAAAAAAAAAAAAAACATTCATGGATTTGGGTTTCACAAACATTAAGTTTGACACCAAAACCAAGATCTGTAGAAGAATCAACAAGTGGGATGCCATCAAAATTTTAAAAAATGTCTGCTCTTCAAGGATGTTTTGAAGAAGCGAGAACAGACTGACAGAAGTATTTGGCAAAGCGAAAAAGACACAACAATAACAAATGACAGCGAGGATAAGAGAAACTAGAACCCTAAAGACTGCTGGTGGAGATTTAAATAGCTTAGCCACCTTAGAAAAAATTCTTAAAACTTTAAGAGATATATACATGATTCTGATTCAGTAATTACACCCCTAACCCTTTTACTCAAGAGGAATGAAACACATGCTCATACAAAAGTTAGTAAAATACAAACTTTGACATTATTTACGCTGTAAGGGCTCCAAATTGTAAACATGCTCCAAACATGCTCCCACGACAAACAAACATCATGATGTATTCATTCAACAAAATAGTAAGAAAAAGAAATGACATATAGATTTATGCTCAAAGAACCTAGTCTAAAAAAGCTCATATGCTATGTGATTCCTACCACGTAAAACTGGAAAACACAAACAGTGGCTCCTTGGGGATGGTGGCAAAAAGCATCACAGGGGTGTAAGGAAACTTCTTGGGTAATGGCTATTTTCACTTTTTGTGACTATGATAAAGTCACAAGTATATTCCTAAATATTATGTTAAAACTTTAGCACAAGTTACTGTAATCTAGCTGTGTTTAGAAACCGGGGAGAACTATTGTTTGAATTCTTCAGTTTTCTTGGGTACTTCCTTTGGGAGAAATTTTGTTCTAAATTTTTTAAAGTAATTTTAAAAGGCAAGTATAGTGTGATCCACGTGTACTTTGAAAACACATGTTTATAAAACAACCACACAAACTCAGTTCAATCTAGAAAAGGTGCCTTTAATACCACCAACTAATTCCTAGTTCTCTAAGGATAGACACATGCATTGGGGCCGGTGGTAAAGGTGATCACACCTGATGTCTCCTGAGGGAGGGGACAGATTGCCAGTGACACTTCTGAGGGTAAAGGGCACGGCTACTCCAGGAGTCTCCTGGGGTGGGAGAGAGACGTATGATGGGGAACAGTTCTGGGGGAAATGGGGGTGACCACGTCTGGAGTCGCTCAGACCAGCAGGAAAACGTATGCTGGGGACACTGAGTGCTGTGGACCACCTGAGGTCTCCTTGGGCAGGGGACAGACACATGGTGGGGACCCGGGGTGTAAGGGGGTGTGTCCACACTGAGAGTTTTCCAGACCATGGGGCAGACACATGCTAGGAATAATGGGTGTAAGAGGGACGGCCACCCTGAGGTCTTCCAGAACTGGGGACACTGGGTGGGGGGTCCATACTTGAGGCCTCCCAAGGCACGGGCAGACACACTGAGGACACAGGGGGTTGAGGTGGGGGGGTAAAGGCGACACTGCCACCCTGAGTTCGTCGAGGGAGGCCCCCCTGTCACCAGCCCTCTCGCCCCAGGCGCCCACCTGCATGTTTCTGAGCAGCTGGAAGATCTCCATGGTGCGGTACACAATGTCCTGCACCGTTTCCTGCCCGATGCGGCACAGCGTGGCCGTGTTGACCTCGCGCGCGGCCTGCTGCGCCTGCGGGCCGCCGAAGGGCCCGGGCGCCATGCCCGCGGGGGCCAGCGGAGGGGTGGACATGGCACTCAGGAGCTGCGGTCCGGCGGGAGCCGACGCTGCCAATTTCAAACCAGCGGCTCCACTTCCGCCCGCCGCGACGCACGCACCGACCCGGAAGACCCGGGAGCCCGTCTCCAGGAGAAGCGGACGCGATTGGGCTACGCGCCTCAGAGAGGCAAGACGGGCAGCGGAATTAACCAATCATCCTAGAGATCTGGTCAGGGGTCGGTACCACTGGTCAATAGCGTGGGTTGTTTCCAACATCCCATCTGTGTGTAGTCTGCTTTAAATTAGGATACTAGATGGAGTTCCGCTTTTGTGTTGCATTCTTGCAAAGCATTTTCTTGTAACAAACCTATGGGGCGTGTCTAATTATTGTCCTTTGACAGCTAGGAGGCAGGCTCAGAGGACTGAAGTAGCCTGCGCTGGCAATCTGCCAGTTCAAAGCCAGAAAAAACTTTCTTTTCTTTTGTGCTTCAGTGTAACAAGAAGCCCAGGCCCTGGATTGCTTTTGAATATTTAGAAGTTTCTGTAAGTTACATGCGCACACACATGAACTACTTTTTATTGAGAAAGTAAAATCATAATCCCTTATAGGAGGACCCCAATGTAAATCTGAAATTGAAGAGTACCCAACCCAGGATATTTCTCTGGATTTCCTATACATAAGTATCTATAAAAATAATAATTTATAAATTAAACATGGTAAGACATTAATGATAGTGGAAGTATATCAATATATTATCACAGTTATTTCAAACTTGACAACAATTTCTGGAAATTTTAATTTAACAGTTTTTGAACCATATCTGTCTTTAGCTATATAGAATCGTAAAAAGTGAAATTTCAAGTAAAGGAGAGTTGCTGTGCTGCCTGATGCTGTAGATTGTTTGCGTTCTGATTTCCCCTTACCTATGAACATACTAAAATGCAAACTCAGTAAAAACAGACTCTGCTTACTTTATTCGCTCTCAGGATTTAATGATGAGCACATTGAAATGGCTCAATAAGTCATTACTGAATGATCTTTGAGTAGCATGAAAAAGACAAGAACATTTTTAAAAGAAAAGAAATATAGAAACTATCTTCTTACAGTTTACTGCACATTTCAAAGGCAAAAATGTTAAGAATGTGAAAATTGGCCACAGGGACAAATTGATTCCATCTTGAGAAGTATGTAATATTCTATTAGCACACTTTCCAGAAAAGGTCTACTAAAAGTGGTATTGGAAATGCTGTAGAGATTTTAAGCATATTGATCTGCTGCTCTGGTGGTCAGATATTATCAGACAAGTATTTACTGAGCAACTTACTGTATGCTGAATGCTAGGATAGAAATGGGGTAGTGAACATTTCAGTAAAAGAACTGCTCTCTTGGAGAACACTAACTACTGTGATGCCCATACTGAAGTGAAAATTCAAGGTCCTGACATCAGGGCACTGACTGTTAGGTGGACATGGTACAAGATGAAGGGAGTAAGCTGGGACTTAAAGGCTGATGGAAATGGAGCTCTAACTATTCCTAAATCCTAATCTATAGCTTTGGAGACACAGAAGCCATTGCCAGCACTTGAGGGGAAGAGGTTTTCCAGTGCTTCCAGGACATAAAAGGTATGTAATACAAGGACAATTGCTGAGAAATATGACTGAAGGCAGGCAAACATGGGAAGAGCTAACAAGGGGTGAAGACACTCTGGCTTGAGTGAGAAAACAAGCAATTGAGGTGTTTCCAGGAGAGAGGTCTAAACACATGAAATCTTTAGGGCAGAAGACGACTTTGGCTGTTCAATGGAGAGTGGCTAATGGGTGAACGCTGCTTCTCTTTTCTTCTGAATACTCTTTTCTTTTGAAAAGTATTAATGCTGATGCTCTGAATTAGCAAAGTGGACAGTGGATAAATTCTTAGTGTTGAAAATCTAGAGAACCTGTTGTTGTCATGGATGGGTGCATGTGGAGAAGAAATAAGGGAAGCACCTACTTGGATAAAGCTGCTGCCATTTACCAAGATAGGGTGCCCTGTAGAAGAATAAGTTTCAAAGAATTTGTGCATTCTGTTGATTTCCTAATGTTGTGATTAAGTATACCCCAAACTGGTTTTAGAGATCAGATTCTTAGACCAACTTCAGATTTGGGCAGGGCTGTGCTCTTTTCTAAACTATCAGGAAGTTTCTGATTTCTTGTCTTTTCCAGTTTCTAAGGGCCGTATCCATTCTGTGTCTTGCAGCTCCTTACTAGCTAGCTCAAATCCAGCTTCTACCACCACTGAGACCAGCGTTGACACCTCAAGATTCTCTCACAATGTCATCTCTGCTTCTGAGTCTTCTGCTCCCTGCTTTTCTGTTCAGGGTCCTCATGTTTGCATTGGAATCCCCCCAAAAATTCAGGACATCTTTTAATTTTAAGGCCAGATGCTCTGCAACTTCAGTAAAATTTACTACTTCAATCTCCAGCTCCCTTGTCGTGTAATATATATTCACAGATTCAGAAGATTAGGAGGTAGATATTTCAGAGAAAGTAGCTATTCTGTTTACTACATGCCTCCATTCCAAACTACATTTTCGTTGAGAGAAAAGTACCTAAGTTGGAAGACTAGCTGGCGTGTAAAAGTTAGCTCACCACAAACCAAGTTTGGAGTTGAGATGGAAAAGGGAAATTCTGGGACCAGCGGCTAAGCACATATAGATGCCTGCTAGTGAGATGAAAAGTAGAGTGGAAGAAAGTTGGGACGGGATCAACATTTTGGGCCCCTTAAGCTCTGTGAAGTATTTAAACATTGGCTAAAATGTCTTCCCGTTATTCTTAGGGGAAAACTAAGAGCTGAATGACCCGTGCATCTCCACATGTGCTGGTCCTGGGCTCTCCAGCCATCTCAGTTCCTCTGCTCTCTTCTTATGCCAGCCACAATGGCTCTGTTGCTTATTTTTGCCTCTAAAATTGAGGTAAAAACTTTTTGCTTGAGAAACTTTTCTCTTAGCTGTCTTTCAAGGTCTCTGTATAGAGTCTTCTGTTGCTACTATACTTAACAACAGCCTATGTTAACTTGTTTTGCTGCTACAACAAATGTATTAGTTACTTTTCTGTTGCTGGAATATAAACATTATGACCAGGGCAAAGTCTATTTGGTCTTATGATTGAAAGTGGATAAGAGTAGGTAGGCATAGAGGCTGGAGCAACAATCTGGGAGCTTACATCTTGAACCATGTACAAGAAACAGAGAGAGAGGGAGAGAGAGGGGGAGGGAGAGGGAGAGGGAAAGGAAGAGGAAGGGAAGAGGAGAGGAGAGGAGAGGAGAGGAGAGGAGAGGAGAGGAGAGGAGAGGAGAGGAGAGGAGAGGAGAGGAGAGGAGAGGGAAATGAGACCTGGACCATCAGGTCATTCTTCAGTGACAGGGTCATGAGGGAGAGTTACCAGGGAATGAGAAAGATAGAAAGATAGAATATGGAGAAAACAAAAGCCAGGATAAAGAGGTCTTTCACAAACTAAGTCTTATGCCAAGTAAGCTTATTAATAAGTACATCTATCCAGAGAAGAAATGAGACAAAGTCAACAAAACTATCATGCAATGGGACTAAGCCAGGAGAAGCTAAATCAAACAATGTAGCACAAGGGGGACACAAGCTGTCTTAAATGCACCAGAGAGCCAGCACACAGTGGCTTTGGTACTGGTGGAACTGATAACTAAAACCCCTAAGGGGAAGATGAGTTGGCTTCTGAGGATCTAAAGGTGCAGCTCCCCCAAGACACTGGCCCCAGGCCATTACCAGCTCTGTCAGGCTTTTTCCTGCTTTTAAGAAGGAGCTATGCTCCTTCTCCATACATCAGAATCTTCTTCAGGGAAAGCCTCACTTGATCAGTCCAGCCAGAGTAACTATCAAAATTCACCTCTTAAAGAGAACTAGAGATGGCATGAGTCAACGATTCACCTCTTGTGACATACTTCTTTTAATAAGGCCATACCTTCTAAGCTTCTTTAAACAAGTGCCACTAGTGTTCAAATACAGAGCCTATGGGTACATTCTTATTCAACCCACCACAACTTATCAGAATTCAAGGGCTTCAGTAGGTCAGAAGTAAATCACAGGGTTTTATCAGCCTAATAGCAATCTTCTGGCAGTGTCATGTTGTTTCTTACAAGTCCCGGAGATTCTTTCTGCTTACATCATTAGAAATCCAGTGCCTCATGTTTATAGGTTGACCAATGTCCACATTTTCTCACTGGCTAAAAGCCAAGCTTGTATCTGAAGGAAACGCTACATACATTGGCTTGCAGATAGCCACAGCCAGTGAGTCTCTTTTGTTCTTCATTAAATGTCTCCTGCTTCTTTCATTGCCAGAGTCACCAGTCTCTGACATTTCATATTTAAGGGTCAATATGATTAAAATGGGAGCTGGTCACATTAATTTAAGTAATCTCAACATGTCTGTTTCCTTAAGCTTAATCATATCTATAAAATACCCATTTCCATGTACTTCATTAAGATATTCCCAGTCTCCAAGAATTCGTAACTGATGCCTTTGTGGGGTTACTGTTATTCCCACCACACAGCCCTCTACATCTCTACCTAATTTATTTCATATTCATTTCGATTGCTTATCACCAGCTGATTCTGTTCTATTTTACAGGACATCTCCCTAAAGATAGTAAAGTTTATGAAATCAGAGACTGTTCCTTCTATGTACCTTGGTAGATTTAGCACCTACAGCAGGGCCTGACCATGGTAAAGTTCGATAATCAACCAGTCAAAGAACTATGAGTTTACTGGGAAGCTTGAGCTTAAATTTTTTGGGGGACAGAATGATGAAGCTCCCCTGCACCCATGTGTGTGCCTGTGTAAAGTCAGACAATCCTGGGCTAAGATAAAAAATTGATACTGCTCACCAATGAGCAAAATCTGTATTATCTACCATATAAAATATAGGAATAAGAGTGGTACCTACCTTTGGGGGTGCTGATAGGATTTAATGAGATGCTGTGTGGAAAGCATTTGAAGTTTCCAGGATGTTATTGGAACTTCTGCTTCAAGCCCCACCCTCTCCATTGCTGCCTTGACCTCCTTACCACAATGGACTATACACTTGAACCATGAGCCAGAATAAATCAGTCCTGTCTTAAGCTGCTTTGTCAAGGCATTTTATCACAGCAATAGGAAAATAAACCAAGACAATAAATACCACTTTCATTTACACAGGGTAGGTTTTCAGTGGAAAATTCTTACCCAAAGTCCCATAGCCAGTGAGGGAACAACAGAGCATCTAGTATCTATCTGCAGTAACTTCTTCTCTAGAGAGAGAATACATGGTTTTTATTAGGGTGCACAGTGTTCAGTTAGTATGGTTCAGACTTTCTTGCATCTTATCCAGGCTATTTCATTAATCTCTGGCCAGTGAGCTATGAGTGGCATGTGACTACTGGTTATTATCCTTAATGTCGATGGGCCTCCTGTTTCTTTTTTTTTCCCTGTTAAATGTAAGAGAGAAACCATAGCTGTACCTCAAGCAAATCCTTTCCTAGGGTTTTCTGCTACTTAGAACTAAGTTTAATACTTACTGTTGGACTTAGCGATTTGGGCACATTTGCCCTAAATTCCATATGTTTGTATCTGAGACAAAAGAGACAAAAGCAAGTTTCCCCAACACAGTGATTCACCACCTCTGCTCAAGTTACCCAAAATGCAAATTATAAATGCTTTTGGCTTTGCCCACTTTCCATAGCAGTGCCCTTGGCTCTTATGTAATTTCAGGTTGAAGTCAGTCTTGTGTATGTTATCATAGGACATACTGGCCTTTGAATTGTCTAGCACCCAGGAAATATGTGGACAGTTCTGTGATAGTTTTGTGGAGTCAGGACACTGTAATGGATGATTTAAAAGGCCATAGGCCATCATTTGTCTAAACCTAAGAATCAATATTTGAAAGTACACTGAGTAAAAGTAGCAAGCTTTTAGGAGTAGGAGAAATAAAGAAAGTTCTAAGAAACAATATGGATGGAAATTGCCCTACAGGCGGTAGGTTCCAGACTTGGTCTGTCATTGTCTTACTTTTCTATTGCTGTGCTGAGATACCATGACCTACATAACTCAAAAGAGAAAGCATTTGATTTGGAACTCATTGTTTCAAACTGTGGTAGAGTCTATAACCATTATGGCAGGGAACATGGCAACAGGCAGACAAGCATGATGATGAGAATTTATATCTGATCCACAAGCATGAGGTTAAAAGAGAGGAGGGAGGGAGAGAGAGAATGCTAACTGGGAATGGTATGGGCTTCTGAAACCTCAAAGCTCACCTCCAGTGACATACCTCCTAAAACGAGGCCATACTTCCTAATCCTTCCCATACAGTTCCATTCAAATATATGAGCCTATGGAGCCATTGTACTTCAAATCACCACAGTCATTCAATGGTTTGCTGACTTGGACTGACTAATAATCCACATGCTGTGCTTTATGTTAAGCTCTTGCTTTCTTGGTTAAATGGTATATACCACCAAAAGAATCTTTCAAAATCATCTGTATTCACTAGGAAACATCATTTACAGGGCCTGGCAAAAGAAAAGGATATGACTGAGCCATCACTGTTGTGACCTGGGTCCTCTAGTAATTGTGACAAAGGTGCCCCAGTTTATGTAAAATTTATTCATGACTAATAGCCTGTTTTTCAATTCAGCCACTCATAGACTATCCCTTCTGGACACAAAATTATTGAATTTAAACAAACACTTATTGGGCACCTATAATTGGTCAAACTAACAAGCACTTAGGCTGATTTAGACTATTGCCTAGACCTAATTAGCATTCCAATTTAACAGACTGTGCTAACTGGTCCCTGAAGGTTCATTAGTGAAGGTTTCCTTTGCTTCTCAAATGCTCACTTAGAATCCCATATTTATAACATGCAAGATTTAAATCACAACTTCACATCCTAGAACATTTCCTCTTGCAAGTTTAGTGACTTTATAAGCTTTTCCTTAACTCTTTTGGATAATTTAGATGCCTAACATCTTTCCATTAGTGTCATGGTTATTGCTAACTGAAGTCCAGTATTTAGAAACACTTAGCTGGGATCAAAAGATATTTGGAAACACCATTAACAAGGGCATCTGATTTAATTAAATAAACATGGTTTGGGATGAAAGGAGCCTTGCTGCATGGGAATTAGCCTATTGCTTGCGGTTGGTTCATTTTGTAACCACATATCCCAGTATGTGATGGGGAGGGGCTCTTTGTTATGCTAGAAGTCAGTACTCCATCTTCTTTTCAAAGTTTTACAGACATCAAAAGAACTAGTAAAAACACATTAATCTCTTGTGATTGCTAATATTTCAAGAGGAGTAGTTATTGAGGCAGTGTAATGCGAATACTCTGTGCCAAAGTTTTGCTGTACTCTCTCATACACCTTCTCTGAGGTTTCCTGTCTCGTGACTTTTCATCGAGTTCTTCATAAAGTATGCTTGGTATTATTATCAATGGTTTACAGAACACTCTTTAGATTTTGCAATTCAAAGAAATTGTGCATTTTTTCAAAAAAGACCTTTGTTGCCTACACTTACCTGTTTCAAACCAGACAGGCTCTAGGTAAAATTAATCTGGATTGTAATGTAATTTCAAATACTGATAAGAGGATCTCAAAATAAAAATGAGGATTGGCCAGATTTTTTCCTCTTTATTTTTGACAAAGGCTCTTACAGGGTACTCCTGCTGGCTGTGAACTCATATGTGATCCTGCATCAACTTCTCCTGTGCTAGGTATTAGAGGTATATGTCATCACCTTTGGTTTAAATAAACTTTTAATAGAGGATTTGCTGATAATGATTAAGAAGGTATTAATTTTGTGCTGACAGTGGAGGCCGCTGTCAAATCAAGTGTGGGAGGTTGCAGGTATTCAAGGCATAGGAAGTATGCATGTGCTGCACGTCTCATGCTATCAGGAATAAGCTGTGCAAGCCAAGAGCTCCTGTTCCCTGCCTACTCCTCCCAATGTTAGGGATGTGACTGTATGTTGAGGCTGGGGGCCCCAGAATTCAGCAGGGACAGCCCTCCTTCTTTCTGGTTATCCCTTACACATCAGGATCCAGAAACCATGGTTTCCACGATCATTGTCCTAATGATCAAGAATGGAGGTCTACAGATGCAGAGCTCTGGGGTAAGCACTGGGGAACTGTTAAGGTCCATTTTCAAACACAGTTCTAATGTGCTTTCCAATTAAAGCTCAAACAGACAAGTAGGACATGTGTTGTGCCTTGAATACTAATAATCAGATTCACTGCTTGTTTTTGTATAAAAGAAATCACCAATGGCGAGTAGGCTTTGGTTATGCATTCAAAGTTTCACTTAAAATTTTGTTAGATCAAATTTTCCAAATTCAAAATTATTGTCTTTATATCTACTCTTTTGGGCTTTTTCTATCCTACTGACTATTTTATATTTACCACATTCTATGTATAGCTTATAAAAATCTTTTGTAGTAACTGCCGTATATTCCTATTTTAAAACAACTAGTGCTTACTATTTTAACAGTTTACTTCTACTAAAATAAAGCTGATATGTAATAAAATTACACATATAAAGTATATATAACTTATATATCAAATCCAAGGCCTCATGCATCCTGGGCACTACCCTACCCTGAGCTGCAGCCCCAGCCCTATCATAGCATGTTCACTGCACAATGTCCGCCATCCAGTGACTACGACCCCCTGAGATGTCCTGCAAGCAAGTACATGGATCCTTAAATGTTGTTATACATAGCTCCTTTATTTTGCTATTAAAACACAGTAAAGAAAGAAAAGCCTAAGGAACTGTTTACATTAGCTTTTGTAGTTATGACCTATATACTTGGGAGAACAATTTAAAGAGAGCAATTGTTTACTTTAGCTCATGGCTTCAACATCTTTCATCCATGGGAATCTGGCTCTATTACTTTGGATTGATTTGAAACATCTTTTATAAAAATATAAAATGGCCTTTTAGCAGAAACAAACAAGCCAACACTAAAATCTACATATTGAGAGACTAAAAATAGTCAAAACAACCTTAGAATATAACTAATGCTTATAGTTAAAAGAATCTGAAGTTCCCACTGGGTGAAGACCCCCAAGAAACCACCAGGACTCAAGATCGATGCAAACACACGAGGCTTTATTGCTAGCCCACTAGGGTCAACACTCACAACTCTATGAAGCAAGAGAAGGAGTGAGACCCTGAAAACAGCTCACACAGGGTTTTTATGCATTTTTAGAGGCAAAGTCAGTTACAGAGTATTTGGTGCATTTTCATTGGTTCACAAAATAAGCAGTTGCTGACCTTTAAACTGATTGGTGCTGGCGAGGGGTACATCCCTATTGGGATGGGGGAATTCCCAGCTGAGGGTGATTGGCTGGGAACCCTGTACCTGTGGTTCTTCTCAGTATTATTGAACAGCTTGTGCTAACTGTCAGGAACGTGAAACTTGGGCCTACTAGCTTTTTGTCAAAACTGAAGCCTTTAGCCTTTTCAATACATAGACTAGGTTGAGCTTGCCTCATCCTGCAGGTTGATGGAATTGTAGAAGTGTGCCAAACACTATGCTGGGCCTTGACACATTTTTTCAAACCCCAAACTACAAGCACATTCACGATCCCACACATTTCTAATGCTTATGAAAGTTTCTATGTGTCTTTGTTCTTCATATCAAGAAACCACTGATCTATCCTGTCATTATAGCTATATTTATAAATTCCCAGGTTTCTACAAAAAATAGGAGTATATAGAAGGTACTCCTTTTTACCAGTTGTTGTTTTCCAAAGTGATTTCACCCCTTCTACTCCAAGCAGCAGTTTATTAGAGCACATTATCCTCAACATTGGATATGGATAATTTTCATGATTATAAATGGTGTTTAAAGGTAACATATTTTCATTTTTTCCTCTTGATGACAAATTATGAACCTCCCCTTTGTTCTCCACTTCTTGATACAAGGTGTCATGTTGCAGAAGTTTATTTTTAGCTATGTTTAAAATGGTTATTTTGTACATTGTTGGGTGAGGAGCTGCCTAGGTCTTGGCATTTTGTATTGTCTGCAGGTGTTGGCTTTATGTAAAAGATGTTTGTTTGCTCACGATCTTCATGTTCTATCAGTAGAACACATAAAGTGCTTAGGTATCAATAAAGACCACTGAGATGAGAGGCTTGGGGTTCTCCTCTCTACTATGATGCTTGCCATGATAGTGATTCCCTCTGCTGAGGTCTGGCAGGGTTTGCACCTATGAAAATGCCACAGTGTCTCCCATGCTGAGCCACCCTATAGGTGTACTGCTAGAGTGTCGCTCTGTGGCCAGTCTGGTCTGGAACTCACTATGAATCCCGGGGTGGCCTCAGAGTTGGGATTGCCTTCCTGCCTTAGCCTTCCAAGTGCTAGGATTTCAGGTGTGGGCAGATCCCAGATGTAGACCAGCATGCTAGCTCTGAACTTCTTTTTCATGTGCTCATTGTTCACATTTACACATCTTTGTAAAATTTCTTTCAATGCACTTGGATTTTTAGATTGGCAAATTGTAAGCATTCTTTATGAATTCTAAATTCAAGTCTTTTGTCTGATATAACACTAAAATATTAAGTTGTCTCTCACAAGAGAACTTTAAGTTATCAATAATTCTGTTTTGAATTAGTTTAGATTTTTATCATGAGCATTCTAAAAAATTTATTATATAGATTCTAGGTTCCATTGCATTGCTCTGGGAAATTTTGTTGGTGTCCTTCTCTCTTTTCCTCCTCTCCTCCCCCCTTGTGCTCTCCTCTCCCTCCTAAACTCTCTACCTTCCTTTCTTCCTTCTCTCCCAAGAAACATGATATGACAGACATTATAACTCCTTAAGTGATTTCTATAGACAATAGTTGAAATATTACCTCAATTCTCCAAGTCTTTGCTGTGTTGTTTTAAATCTGCTCTATATAGATTAGGAATAAAACTGAGCTGTTATTTTGGTTCTCATATATAGAATGAGATCTGCTTCTCTGTTTTCTATCTTCTGAGTGGCCGTCCTTGGTATTCTGTGGTGTCTGTTGTTTTAACTTTATTCCTTAGACCTTCAACTGATATTGGCAACCCTCAACTTAGCTTCCTGTGCTACAGTGAGACTCTGGAACCACAACCCAATTCTGGGTCAAAACAGCACTTACTGCTACTCCAGTTCTTGCCTCCTCTAATAATCTGCTACTTTTCTGTAATCTTCAAAATCTTTAAATTTTTGTTTTGTTCATGGTCTATAGGTGATATGAGTGGACTGTTCCGAGGAGTGACACCATCATAGTGAAAATGCAACTACACTATTTTATTGCATTTTCCCTTCATCCTCATCTCTTTAGAACCACAGTGGGAACTGAGAGATCAGGTCACTTTTTTGGCCTGCTTCTTTATGGCTATATATGTAGTCAAGTCAAATAAAAAAAAACATGAGAAACAATACAAAGTAGGGAGGCAGGAGTTGTGGGTGTATAGGGGAAAAGATGTCATAGTTTTCCAAACTCCTCCGAGCAGTAAGACTCTTAAATGTGTGGCTGAAAATGAATTATATCTCATCTTTATCCACTTTTCATGATACCTGCCATTATTAAGAAGCTACTGTGTATCAGACAGTGTATTTGTTGCTTTATAAATGTTATATTTGATGTATATGTCTGTAGAAAAAAACTATAATTATATTCTATAACTTAGGGTATAAAGCTAAAATGTGATGTCATGTCAAATAGTGTATGAGGTAGTAGACTTGCAGGCATAAATCTGTTCTTTTTGCCATCCAAATTTATTTGACTTTTTATTATGTATATATGTGTGTGTTGGAAGGTATGTGCATGTGAATGCAGGTGCCCAGAGAGTCCAGAGGTGTCAGCTCTCCCTGAAGCTGGAGTTACAGGTTGTCATGCAAATTGGATGCTAGGATCCCAACTCAGGTCCTCTGCAGAAGTATTACTTGCTCTTACCACTGGGCCATCTCTGTAGTTCCCATAAATTTGTTTCTTTTGTCACCAAAGAACTGCTTTTTGTTTGCTTCATCACCCTGCCTCTCAGGCTCCAATCGTAGAATAGCATTGCTCCATATCATAAGATCTAGCATCATTTATTTTTGATAACTTGGGAGTCTAGGGCCCCTCCCAAAGTGATATCCATTTAAGAAATGTATTTCCAGATCTGGTAAACGTTTGAGACTTAATCCATAGGTGTTCACAATTTATCAAAATGTACATTCTAGGTATTTGCTCATACAAACCTTGAATAGATAGATGCCCGTTGAAATGAATTGAGTCCTTGGGAAAGCATTAGTGAGATCAAGTGAATTGTTAACTGAACCATGGCTATTCAGAATTGTATAGAGCTTAGATCTATTAGCTCCTTCACTTGTACCTTAACGTGGGCATTGTAATGATTCAGAACTCATTAGGAGCTTGTGTTCTGTCTCTGATGATCAATGATTTGCCTTCACCTACAAGATTTTTTTGCTCTGTTTCACATAAGATGAGGACTAACAGATAAACATGTCAAAATCAAGAAGTTTTGTACAGCCTTAAAACAATGACTCATTCTTTGAGTTCATTTGTTTTTGTCTGTTGCTTGTTTTTTTTAATCTATAATAAAAATATTATGAATTTTCTTAACTTTATTATTACCATCACAATGCTGTAGTTCTGTTGAGTCTGAAATTGATTAGTCCTGAAATGGCTTGCATTCTTTCTTTGACTCATTCAGTGTTCATTTACTAGACATTTGTTTAAAATCTAAAATGTAGTGGGCAATGTACTAGGCCCTGCATCTAAAGCAGGAGAGAGAGAGAAAGAGAGAGAAGGAGAGGGAGAGGGAGAGGGAGAGAGAGAGAGAGAGAGAGGGAGAGAGAGAGAGAGAGAAGAAATCATTGCTACCCACGTGGGAGAAACAGACAATAAATTAGTTACATATGAGAATAATAAAAATAAAAATAAAACATATATTCTGCCAGTGGTGATAAGGGATATACAAGAATACTTCAGAAAGAAGAACTTGACCATATTGTTTTAAATAAGGTAGTTAAAGAAGAGTTTGTAGTAGTACACTTACTGTGGTGGCTCAGCAAGCAGGACAAGGAGGCAGTTTTTATAGGTGCAAACTCTTCCAGATCTCAGCAGAGGGAGCCACCATCATGATGAGCGCCATACTGGACAGGGAAACCCCGAGCATCTGAGCTCAGGTGTTTTATTGATCCAGAACTCCTCAGGTGTTCTACTCATAGCACGTGCAGATCATTAGCAATCAACATCTCCCACATAAATCCAACACCTTCAGACAGTACAAAATGCCAAGGCCTAGGTAACCCTTCACCCAACAGTGCACAAAACATTTATTTTATACATAGCTAAAAATAAACTTCTACAACAAGAATTTATATACATAGTTCATACACTTTGAGAAAAAGAGCTGAAAAGTATAAAATATTGAATTCTGGGGAATTGGGGAAAAATGCATCCCAGAGTTCTATAAAGGCTCTGGCAGTTTGGCATCTGACTTATAAAACCAATGGCTCAAAGAAGCAGCTCATACAAAGGCCTTGAGTAGGGAGTTTCAGCAGGGATTTTAGTGGGAACAGCAGGGAAGCAAGGCAGAGGACAGGGAGAGGAAGAATTCCAAGCCAGAGAAAGCATTTATTCTGGGTATGACATGAAGGTGGTTTGAGCAGAGATGTTTTGCAAGACATAGAGATTGTAGGAAACTGAGATCAAAGAAGACAAGGAGTGAGCCTGTTGAAAAGATTGCAAAGAGACATCTTGAATACTTGGGCCAAGACAATGACAGGGAGAAAGATGAACAGTGTTCACAGTGGTACATTTTGAAAGGTGAGCTGAAAGGATTATGTGATAATAGGAGAAGTTAAAGATAAATCTAAAATTGTGGCCTATGCAGCAGCAGCAAGAACATGGTGACCATTAATGAAGACAGTGAAGGCTGTGGGAGAATCATGCTGAGAATAAAATAATTAAAATATAATTTCTACATGTGAAGTGTGAAATGGTCTTCAAGTACCCAAGTAACTAGTGATAAGTTCACAGCTGGGTACAGAAATCCAGAATTGAAGTTGATGACTAGGCTAGAGATGTAACCTGGGTGTTATCTAATTATAAGTATCATTTAATGGTTATGTGTTATAGTGGTTTGAATGAGAGTGCCCCCCTCCACCATAGACTCATGTCCCATATTTGAATACTTGGTCCCCAGTTGGTGGAACTGTTCAGGAAGGAGTAGAAGGTGTGACTTTGTTGGAGTAAGTGTGTCTCTGGGGGGCAGGCTTTGAGGTTTCAAAAGGCCCATGCTATTCCAGTTAACTCTGTCTCTGCCTTGTGGTTGTTGTCTTAACATGTAAACTCTCAGCTACTGCTCCATTACCTGCCTGCTGCCATGGTTCCCACCATACCTACCATGGATCTAAACCTCTGGAACCGTGAGTTCAAATAAATGTTTTCTTTTATGAGTTGCTCTGGATACTGTATCTCTTTACCTCAATAAAAAAGGACCTAAAACAAGTGTCCTACTGACCCCAGAATACTATAAAATTAACAGATCCATGAGATGAGAAACATCAGTGAGAGATGCTCTGAGGAGGTGTCGCCAGTGAGCTGTGAGAAGCAAAGGAAGACACAATCGTGTCCTAGATCCCGAGTTCAGAAAAGACCTCCAAGTGTTATCAATCAATGTAATGATGATTCTAACTGATCAAATAATGCAAAAAACACCAATGTGAAGGCCATTGGAAGTCATGGTCATGTGAAATCAGTTCAGACAGGGAAGAGGTTCCAAAAGACTGGTTGCAAACTCTTCCAGAGATAATTGAAGGAAGGAGAATGCAGGTGGCAAAGTTAGATGATACTTTTTGGAACTGTTTTCTAAAAGTAAAGAAGAGCAATAGAGAGCAGCTGGAGATAAATGGAGACTCAAGACAGGTCTTCCTATTTAATAAGATGGGAGAATGTGCAGCATGTCTGTATAACCCTTAGATTGATCCAACAAATCGGTAAAATGATCCAGGAGAGTTAGGGAGACTGATCATAGGCATGAGAAGGAATGTAGTCTGGTGCACAATGGAGTGGTTCAGATCAAGATAAAGGGGTGGGTGTTGTAGTCAGAAGAATTATAAGTAAGGCTGAATACTTTGGCAGAGAATACTATATTTCTACTCAATTACCAAAAATCCTAGTAAAAAAATTTAAATGTATTTTGGCATATAATACAAAGGCATAATAACGTTAATGATTTTATTGAAAAAGGTAAAGCTAGAGATCAATTCTTCCACTTGTCAAAGTGAGGACACTGGGGCCAAGTACTTATCAGCTAGCAGTTGGAAGATAGCCTAATTTTAGCTTCCTTGTATCTGTCCAGGCCATACCAGAAGGGGAATTATCATCCTAATACCTATTTCCTTGTCTTTTCTTGACTTTCTTATTTTCATATGGGACTAGGTTTCATAACATAGCCCAAACATCCACTCATTGATAAATCTTTACTTCTTTAAATCAGAAAATAGTTTTAAAAAGTTTTCTATATGCTGGGCCTTGTACTGTGTTACAGGTAAATACAGTGAATAAAATAGAGGTAGTCTTTTCCATTACTGAAACATTGCTTGAACACTTGCATTTCTTCACACAGAGCTGGCTACTATAATGTTTAAATCAGGTTGTTTTTTGCTTTTTTTTGTAAAAGTTGAGAATATGTATTAGGTACTCTCAAGGCATTAATAGAGAACTGCAAGGAACCCAAAATTTCACATTCACATTTCTATAAAGCACTAATCAAATGGGAATTAAAGAAAAGGAACAGGTGCCCAAGTGTGTGATATAAAGCTATTACATCAATTTTCAGGTGTTCCCGAGGGCAGGTGTCAATATCCAAGCTGTTTCACACAACCCGAAACTGTGGAGACTGCTTGAGTCCAGCTCCCACCTCTACCCAGTACTTCTCCCATCCCACAAAAATAAAGCTGCTTTGTGCTTTAGAGGTGCTGCTATTCACATGTGTGGGGGAAATCACTTTAAAAGTTAGTTAGGGACAGAAGTTCTATGTCTGCTGACAACAGTAAAAAAAAAAAATCAATTCCTCTGAATTAAGCTAAAATCTGTGAAAAAAGGAACTGTTTGGGAAGGAAGAAGAGGAGAAAGAGGAGGGGGAGGAACAGGATGAGGAGGAAGAGAAAGGGAAAAAGAGAAGGCATAGGTGAGGATAGTCAAAGTACGCTTATATGAATCTATGAAAACGTGATGAAACACAATACAATAACCTATAATGATACCCTAATCTCAAATGTTTCAATTCTTCTTTCCCCTAACTGTGGCCATTGTTAGAACTTTGTAGTGATCATTTCTTGGACACAATGGGCAGCATTAATAACTTTGAAAGGGTTCAACCTTGTTGGCTTAAGTTGCATGGTTTAAATGGACAGACTTGTTAAAATACAATGACTTGAAATTGGTTGTGTATATATAATTGTGTGTGTGTGTGTGTGTGTGTGTGTCTGTACACATGTCTGTGTATACGTATGAATGTGTGTTCATATGGAGGCCATGGGTTGATGTTGGCTATCTTCCTCAATCACTGTCCACTGGGTCTGTAACTGAACCTGGTGCTCACAGATTTGTCAAGGCTGGTGGCCAGGGAGCTCCAGGGAACCTCCTGTTCTTGCCTCCCCAGTGCTAGGATTTTAGGGTACTTCCTAGGGTAGTTCTGACTCTTTACCTGAGTCTTTATGTAGGCGATGGGGATCCAAACTCAGGTCCTCATACTTGCAGCAAGCACTTCACCAAATGTGTATACATTTAAGCAAAATTTGTGATGCGTAGGATCCTTATACAATACAGAAAGACCTTGGAGTCCTGCTTCTGGTAAGTGAGAGTAAAAGCAGGGAGGAGTGCATTTGGAGGCAGAACAAACTAACTTGCTACCCAAACTAAACAGCTGTAGCCCATATACTTTGTTTCTAAGAGCAGATTAATGAGGGGAAAATGTCTTAAAACATTTTACTCTTAAGGCATACACAACACTAAAACCTCAGTACCACTTGGGTAAATAACAATTTAATTTTTAAAAGTCCCCCAATCATAGCACTGTGCAATTACAGTTTTAATAAGTAACTACAAACTTTAATTAACTAAACTGTGAAATGCAAAGTGGCCTAAGCTACATAAGCATCATGTGCTAAATGGAACTAGCCACGTTAATTCTAGTAATCAACTTAGTACTTATAAGATTCATTGAGTATTGTCTTTTATTACATTTTATTAACAGTTTGTGTGAAACTCACTCACATAAAGTGTGGACTTGCTTCCAAATTATGGGCTACAATTCTAATTTAATCAAGGGGGAATAAATACCAATAAAAGATAAACCCTGGGAAAGGGAACAGTATATGTGACTCCACCATGGTGAAATAGAGCTGTTATAAATGTGTCAGTAGTTCATGTTTCCTATTCTCCATACTCATTTTGATTTCTATGTTTGTTTAGAAAGTTCAGAATTGATTCTTAGGACGGTGTGCTTAGAATGGTGAAATTGAACTCATTGATACATCAGAACATCTCATATAATTTATGTGTTAGTGCTTTAGCATAAGTCATTCTGACACTACAGTCAGGATGTTGCCAAGAGTACAGCAAGCATTTAATAAATATTCATAAAACTAAATGCAGTCCTGCATGTCTCCATCCAAAGCTCTGAATCTTCCCTTCCCCCCCACCCCATGTCTCTGGAGTTGAGCCTGTCCATATTGTACTACAATGTGTTGTAAAGTCCTTAAAACTCAGTGTATCTAAAAAGAAAGCCATTCTCTTTCCTTTATCTGATTCATGCCAACAACATCTGCTTAGTCTTGCCTGCCAGAAATCTTAAAATTCAGTCCCGCCCCCCACTTTCAATTCCTGTCTGTATCCACCATGTATGTTCCTACTTCTCCTTTTTCACAGCCTGACTTAGTTCAGAGTGCCATGTCTACCATATTAGAACAATACTTTACCTCTGCATTTTCCCATGCTCAGTTTTCCTACGTACTGTTAACAAGGGTATTTTTCTAAAATATGATTTTCATTATTTTCTTCTTGGTTACTTCTACACAGATAGATAGATGATGGACTCTAAACTCTTAAGTGTAATGGATGAGAAACCTCCTTTCTCTAATATCCTTCAAGCTCACTGAAATTCTAGAAGCCTCCAATTGTGCCAGAAACATCTTCACACCTGCTTCTCATTTCACAATATTTTTCAGGCATGTGTGAATTTCTATTGTTTTTGGGTTTATTTTTTCCTTTAAATTTTAGTTCAAATGCCACTTTCATTGACTTTTTTCTTAACTACTGCATCAGAAAAAGGGATAAATACTCTGCTTTAAGAATATCACTCTGCATCCTATGTTGATATTTGTTCAGATAACCTGAATCTCCGACTAGGAATGACCCTGGCTTTCAGGTGAAACTCCTTATCTGGAGTTTGGGCAGAAGAAATGGAATCTGTGTTGAAGCTTTGGTTATAAGGGAAGGCTTTGGTTTCTGTGGTGGTTTGAATTAAAATGACCACCCTAAGGGCATATACTTAAACAGGATACTGGAGGAAGCCTCTGGCTGAAGGAGGCAGTAGAGCCTTTTGTTTACAGCCTATGAACAACTCAATGCTGTCCAAAATCTCTTGAAAGAGTTTAGAAGAAACTCTTTGCCACTAATATATTTATTATCCCTATCTCCTTGATACCAAACACATACTGTACAATATTTATTATCGTTCTGTTTATTTGTTTGAGACAAAGCCTCATGTATCCCAGCCTAGCCTTGAACTTGATATATAGCCAAGGACTTTAAACTCTTAATTATCATGTCCCCACCACCCAAATTCTAAGATTTCAGACATGCACCACTGCATGTGACTTATGACTCTTTCCTTTAAAAAGTAGTCTGAATTCCTTTAACACGATACCCAGGCACTAAATTATGGAAGAATTTCAATAATAAAGAGGAGGTCTTTTGTTATTTTCTGCCTATTTTTTCTCTCCAGAGCTATTTTCTGTCTACCTATAAGCATGGTTAGGTCTTCCCTGTCTTGTACAAATCACAATGAACCACCAGAAGCTCTCCCCTCAACGTATATTTTCTCAAATTTGGATCATTTTTCTATCCAGGATAAGAGAGTCCTCAAGACAAAACAAAACATTCTCACTGTGGCTTGGACAGAGTTAAAAAGAAAAGAATATAAGAGACGGAACTTGGGAAGGCACAAGAAAAGGGCCTGTGAGATATTTTAGGCCAGCATAGAAACCTTGGTTTTATACCAAACATCGAATCATTAGTAATAATCTAACAGCTATGTTATCCATTAGGCACTATGGGCACAGTGTCTAGATGAGTCTACCACCTTGTCAATGGAGTTTTTAAAATGTGGAAAAACATACACTGGCTTCCAAATCAGGAACAAAAGTCTGAAAAGTTGAAATCAATACAAGTATAACTAAATGCCCACAGGGTGTAATATTATGTGAAGTATATTTTGTTCCATCTGTGCTGATATATGAACATTATAAATGCCAACCATGAGAACAAAATAAACATTTACCGTCAAGAAAAAAGCTTATTTTAAAATTTGTGAAAAACTTCTAAAATTATAGAGAAATTATATTTAAATCTGATATAAGTTTTATGTTTGAAACTATATAGAAGATTTCAAATTTTATGATGTTGGAAGACTAAGAAGTCTCAAAATTGATATAGATATGCTTACCAATACTTAAAGAAAGCAAAAATATTTCAGGGGAAAAGAATGAATTACAATATAAGCAATCCTTATGTGTGTAACTATCAGTAAAATATTATCCTGCAGTTCTCAGGGTTAGTAAAATGTGCATGTATATGATACTGACTATTAAATGTTCACTATTATATAGTTTCCAGGCAGCTATGTTTTTCCCTTCTACTTCTTCATAAGTAGGATAGAATCAAGACTCCAGCTGTAGTATATATGTCATTGGTGCACAGTTATGTCCCTAGAGTAAGGATCAAGTTTATTTTCCATGTCATAACAACCTGTGTCTGGCAGGTCCTAAAACAAGATCCAATAAATATTTACTTGATATTTCCCTTGACAAGTATCTGAGAATTTATTTCCTAGCAGACTAGCGGGTTGGTTTACTTTTCCTCCTTGTTAATTTTTATACCATATTGACTAGATACACATAAAACACACACACTCATGTGCACAAACACATACCAACATACATAAACATACAATTACAGAGATCAGACATCTCACATATCTCAAGAAAATTGAAGTAAGATTTTTGCCTTTCTCTTTATGTTTTCTATATAACCTGGACCTTTGCCAGCCACACCAGAATTGGATACCATCTGTGAAATTAATTTGAAATTCACTACGTTTAATTTGCCTGCCTCTAAATCTGCCATGGCATCCTTCCAAATGTATTTTTCCAACTTTAGACTTTAATTTCATTCCAAGATCCTTCTCCTGAGTGTATTTTGGTCACATTCACTAGAGAACTGTCCATTTTAATCATTAGCCACTCATATTTCCCATCTCTCCAATATTTCAGCCAGTCATTTGCATTTCAGATTGCTTCTGTATAGTTAAGGAAGACAAACGCTTTCTAGTTCAGCAAAAGGTGAAGGAAAAATTTCCTAAGTCCTTTATTAAAAAAAAAAAAACAAAAACATTAGGTACTACTTTCAAAATATGGAGATTTTAAGTTTAGAATTTTATAATATAGTAATTTTTAAAACTTTCCCCCTTGATTTGGAAGCTAGTAATGCATGGTGGGAGTGAAGAACAATGAGGAAGAACCTGTAGAGGGTTTCTGCGCTTTCTACTCTAGATGGATCCTTGAAGTCATTTTAGGGGATCTCTGCATAAACTTTCTATTTCAGCAGTTCTACCAGTGGGATCAGTTGGTTGCAAATATAATGGTACAATAATAACTTCAGTGTTCTTCTGACTATTGAGTAACTTTTTCGGATAAAACAGTTTATTTGATCTCCATATAACATACTTTTGTACAATCCACTTTAATTCACTCTAAATCCAGTCATCAGCAAAGACAGATGGATTACCATTTCTGATTGATCTGACTTAACCTTGTCTTATGACTAATTTGATAAGTTTCTATTAAATGGAGCAGATGACAAGAGTAGCTGAATCTATCCTTTAAAACTAAAATAAATTATAGTCAACCTTTCTCAAAAAATAAAAAAATAAAAAGAACCAGGGAAACTAGCTTTAGCTACTTAAAAAAAACTAATCCCTTAATTTTTAAAATATTTTAAAAACATATGACAAGAATAAGAAATTTCTGTTAAATAACTGGCATGTAAAATAGGATTGAATTTTATTAAAATAGATTTGTCATCTTTTTTTCCTCATTTTAATTAGCTCTTTGAGAATTATTTACAATATATTTTTATTATGTTCACTCCTCCTCTAACTCCTCCCAGATTCACCTCTATCCTTAGCCATGGAACTTTGTATCCTTAAAAAAATGCATCAAGTACAATTTGTGCTATCCATATGTGGCCCTCCACTGAGGTACTTTCAACCTACCAGAGGCCACAAGTTGGCTAATTGTGGGTCAATGTATTAATTCTTGCCACCTAATGCAAAAGGAAGATTTTATGAAAAGGGTTGAAAGATGTACTAATCTGAGTATAACAAGAAGACATTAAGAGTCAGTTTAATACTGTATCGGTTTAGTAGAGTAATACTAGCAGGCTCTCCCCTAAGACCAATGACCTGGTTAACCACAGGTTTGGTTAGGCATTGGTTCAATCTTGTGGAGCAGGCTTTAAATCCAGTGGTTGATTACTTCCAGACAGTTGTGCCACTATTGTACCAGTGGGCATGTCTTGCCAGGCTGGTCATTATTGTAGCTTTGGTTTCAAAACTGAGAAAGATTGGAGATGAACTGTATTCTTTAGTAAAGTACATGGTATCTCTCAGAACTATTAAAGCTATCCAAT
This sequence comes from Cricetomys ansorgei, assembly GCA_026225945.1. Lineage (NCBI taxonomy): Eukaryota > Metazoa > Chordata > Mammalia > Rodentia > Nesomyidae > Cricetomys > Cricetomys ansorgei. Next base: position 51,254,124 of record JAMJFZ010000199.1, on the reverse strand, counting down.
AGGAATGAAGCTTCCAGGTGAGTACTAGATTGATTTCTATATGTTCTATGACTAAAGTATATTGTACCTTCAGCAATTGTGTCTTACCATCAGGTTCTGGGGAGTAACCAAGAACACTGGCAATAATCTGTCATGATGGGCATCTGAACATATACGTACCAAACATAAAAACACCCGATGTCATTTAAGGAGTAATATTAGATCTGAAACCTTATATAAATAAGATCAATAAATTTTTACCAAAACTAACCAAAATGAAATATGGGAGGAAGAAAATAAAATGAGAGATAAGAAGAAGATATTATAATACATATCTGTAAAATGAGAGATAAAAAGAAGATATTATAATACATACCAGTAATACCCAACAGACCATTAAAGAATACTTTAAAAATCTGGATAAAATAGAAGTATTTGATAAATTCTCAGTCTGCATGGTCTACAAAATCAAATCAAGAGGATGTAAACAACATATACAGATATATAACAAGAAATGAAACTGAAACACGATAAAGAATCTCTCTGAACAAAGAAAAGGCTAGGAGTAGAAAGATCCACTGAATAATTCTCGTTTTTGAAGAACAGCAAGTGCTCCTCAAACTGTTCTATCAAATAGAAGGGACAAAAAACACTATCAACCAACCATTCTATTGATTTATTGTTGCTTTGATGCTAAAACTAGAAACGAACATAATAATACAACATCAGAAAATTTTAGATTAATTTCCCCAATAAGTGGAAATGCAACAACTGATGAAATACTTAATAACATAATTTAACAGCACATTAAAAATATGTACCATGCCCAAGCTAGAGCAAAAAATGCAAGGGTGGTTCAACATAGTCAAATCAATAAGTGCTATAAAGCACAGAAATAGACTCAAGAACAGAAGTAATATTATCACCTCAATAGATGCAGAAAATGCCTTTGACAAGTTCAACATTGCTGTATTCTTAAAGTCCTGGAGAAACCCAGAATAGAAGGAACATATCTTAATATAATAAAGGCTAGAATGTGACAAGCTTATAGCCAGTATATACTGAAAGAAAAAAATAAGAGCATTTCCTCTAAAATCAGGATTGAGCAGAAATGTCCATTTTCTCACTCTTATTCAATATAGTGCTTGAAGTCTTAGAGCAAAAATATCAGTAAAGGAAATAAAAGGGATACACATAGAAAAGAAAGAAGACAATTATTCTTATAGAAGATGATAAAATTGTATAATTTAAAGAATTAAAAGACTCTACCAAAGTACAATAAACACTGGTAAACAGTGAAGCAAAATCTTAGCATATAAAACTAAAACCCCCAAATCAGTAGCTTTTCTATATATCACTAATGAACTTGCTAAGAATGAAATTAAGGAAAAAATACCCACTCAGTGTAGCTTAATAATGCCTAGGTCTAATCACAATTTAAAAAGTGACAAATATCTATATAGAAAACTTTAAAGGACCGAATAAATAAATTGAGAAGGATGCTAAAAGATGAGATCTCCTATCCTCATGAATTGAAATTAATATCACAAAAATGGTGACATTTTGCAAAGAAATATACGAATCCATTGCAATCTCCATACAAATGCTAATGATATTTTTTCACAGAAATAGAAAAGCAGAAACTCTAAAAATCATATGACAATAATATATCAACCACACTCCAGGTCATGCCTCATGAGTACGCAGCCAACACAAAACAGGCTCCATGATCACAGGCCCTAGTTTCTTGTGTCCTTTTTTTTGTTTTTGTTTTTTGTTTGTTTGTTTTTGTTTGGGGTTTATGTTTTTGTTTGTTTTTGTTTTTTGAGAGAAAGAACACGAAGTTGGATAGGTGGAGAGGGGAAGTAAGCATCTGGGAGAAATTGGGAGAGCAAGAATATGATAAAAATATATGACATGAAAAAATTTAAAGTTAAAAATAAATTTTAAAAAGGACTTAAAAATGGGCAAAGTAATCCTAGGCAAAAAGAGCTGTGCTGTAATATCATAAAACATAATCTTTTTAATAATATATTTGTTAATAATTTGAGTTTCATACAATATATCTTGATAACACCCTCTTCCCATTCTTCCCTGTTCCACTCTCCTACCTCTGTGCCCTCAAAAGAAAAGTCCATCTGGTGTAGCAGGAGCACAGGAGCATTGATCACAGGCAGTATCATAGTTCCTGGAGGCAGCAAGCTGCTTTGATAATGGGTATTTACCTGGCTTATACTAGCCTGAGACTAAGCATGATGAAGTTTTACCAGAAGTTGGGCCTCACTGCCCAAGCCCACAGGCATTCAGGCCTCCAGCAGGCACCTGGACATTGCCCAGGCACCCCAGTATCCTGCAAGTACAAGGACATCCCGCAGGCCTGCCAGACATTCTGCAGGAACCTGCATGGCCTGTGGGCACCAGGGCCTCCCATAGGCACCAACACATCTTACAGGCACCAGGGCATCCCACAGGCTCCAGAGAATCCTGCAAATGTCCAGGCTTCATGAAGGCACAGGCACTGGCTCAACACACAGACACCTGGATATCCTGATGGTGCTAGGATTTCCTACAGGCACCAGGGCATCCCACAGGTACTCAGACCTTCTGAAAGCACCAGCTTGTACCATAGGTACCAGGACATTCCATGGGCACCAGAGCCTCTCAGAGGCACCAGGACATCCCTCAGGCTCCAGGGCATGCTGTAGACACCTGGACATTACACAGGTACTGGGCTAACCCATAGACGCCCAGACATCATGCAGGTACCCTGACACCACATGTACCTGGACATCCTGCAAGCACCAGGGCATCCTACCAGGGCCCAGACCTCCTACAGGTATCAGCACATCCAACAGACACCAGAGCCTCCTACAGGCACCTGAATATAAAACCTAATCTTAACTTGCTGTGAAGTAGCATGATAGCAAAACCTTCACAGTAGTGTCACAAAACAGACAGAATAGAAAAATAGAATAAATAGAACAAGGTAAGATAGGATAAGATAGAATAGTTGGCATAGAATAAAGGACATAAACATAAACCCACATGGCTATGGACTGCTGATTTTTTATAAAGCTACCAAAAATATACATTAGAAAAAAGACCCTCTTTAACAAATGGTGACATGAAACAGCATGCCTGTCACTCATCCTATACATAATTCATTTTAAATGGATCACAGACCTTAAAAAAATCTAAAAATCTGTAACTTAAAGGGAAAACCCTTCAACATACAGGATTAGGCCAGGCTTTCCCTGGAACAAAAAAAAGCTCCAAGAACATAGGAAATACTTGAAAAAATAGATAAATGGAATTGCATGAAATTAGAAAATCTCAGAACAGCAAAGGAAGCAATTATAAGAAATGAAGAAACAGCCTAAAGAATGGGAAGCATTACCAACTTATACATCTGACAGGAGAGTAACATCTCAACAACTCCAAGAAAATTGAAGACCAGAAGAAATTTTTTGTCCAATCAATTGAATTGGAGAAACAAATGATATCGATGTACTTAGCCATCATAAGATAAAACTCAAAACTCCTCTGAGATTCCATCTCATTCAAATCAGAATGACTACCATTTTAAAAACATGACCACAAATGCTGGCAAGGCTGGGAGTACGAAAAGGCAATCCTTATCCACTGTCAATGGGAATGCAAACTCGTTTAATCATGGTGGAAATCAGTCTGAAGGCTCCCATACGAAACAAAAAACAAAACTCAAAGTGAAATCACTGTATAATACATGTATGTCACACTTAGTGTGTGTGGTAGTTTCAATAAGAATGACCTTGATAGACTTATATATGTTGAATGCTGAGTCACTAGGGAGGGGCACTAGTTGAGAAGGATTAGGAAGAATGGCCTTGTTGGAGTAGATGTGGCCTTTTTGGAGGAAGTATTTTACTGGGGCTGAGATTTGAGGTTTCAGAAGCCTAATCCAGACCTAATGGCCCTGTCTTCCTGCTGCCTGCAAATCTAGATGTAGAACTCTCAGCTATCTCTCCAGCACCATGTCTGCCTGCATGCCCCCATGCTTCCCACCATGATAATAATGAAATAAACCTCTGAAACTGTAAGCAAGCCCCAACTAAATGATTTCTAGTATAAGAGTTGCCATAGTCATGGTGTCTCTTCACAGCAATAGTACACTGAATAACACAGTGTGTATTTGAAGGAATCTATTCAGCATACTGCATAGAAGCTTGCACATCCATGTTTATTCAGTACAGCACTGTTTACAATAGCCACAATATAGAATCAATCTATATGTCTATCAACAGATGCACAAAGGAAGAAACTGCACAGATATACACAATGACACACACACAATGGAGCTTCATTCAGGGATATAGAAGAATGAGATGTCATTTTCAGGAACTTGAGTTTAACTGGAGATCATCATGTTAAGCAATTAAACAAGACTCAGAAAGACGGCTATTTAATACTTTCTCATTTCACATTTTAGCCAGCATATTTATCATCTATCTATCTATCTATCTGTCTATCTATCTATCTATCTATCTATCTATCACCTATCTATGTTGTGGAAGTTTGTGTTTATTTATGTAAAAAATAATTGTTTTGAGCACTGTTGGGTGAAGAGCTGCCTAGGTCTTGGCATTTTGTATTGTCTGTGGGAGTTGGATTTATGTGGGGGATATTTGATTGCTTATAACCTGCATATACTATCAGTAGAACACCTGAGGAGTTCTGTATCAATAAAAACACCTGAGCTCAGATGCTCAGGGTTCCACTCTCCAGTATGGGATTGACAAAGATAGTAGTTCAATTTGCTGAGGTCTAGAAAGGCTTCCACCAATGAGTATGCCTCCCTTGCTGAGTTGCCACAGCAGTGTATAACTACAAATGGCTCCTGCAACATGGGATGCAACATCATACTAGCTAATCCAATGTGGAGACATGGAAGAAACAATAGACACTCCAGACCTTGCAGAGTCTGTTTTGCTTTTTGAAAACTTGTCCAGATACTGGTGAGGCGAGATGGTCCTGACAAGACACATCTGCTATGGTGATGAGAATTCCACCCCATGAGGGAACTCTTCCTACAGACAAGCTTACCAGTTATTTTTCCTGCATTCCAGACTCTACCTTAAAATTTGGAAAGTATTTCCTTGGGGTCAGCACACAGAAGCTGTCTTCCAGAGCTGTCAAGGTTGTAGCTTATACTGGTAGCCAAACTTTGTACTACTGTAAGAGTCACTTAGGTAGTGCTGGTTTTGAAGGCATTAAAGGGTCATGGAGAGTTGCTAAGCCTTTCCACTATGAGAGATCAGGAGAGACCATTGGTGAAGGTACACCCCAGAAGCAACTGTAGGCTCAGATAGAAGTGGTCATACAGAAAAGTTGAGGCTTGGCACCAGAAGAAAACCAGAAGAGGATATTGGTGAAAGTGCAGCCCAGTTGCAGCAAGGGACCCAAGCAGTTTTTGAGATGTCAGTACCATGGGTACCATCAAGAACAGCAGCAGCAATGGAATGGAGCCAACAAGAGCCTGGAGGACAAGCTGTGTGTGCTAAAGAGGGCAGATCCAGAGAAGTGAGCCAAGCCCTTTGGAGGAGGCCAGAACATCATGAGTGAATTCCAGATAATTGAACATTGATAATGTTTTTCTGCTGTCCAAAGACATTGTGAATAGCTTGATGGATGTTTGGTTTTATTTGGTCCTGTGCATTAGCAACCCTCGTGATTGTTCCTCTTGTAGATAGTTTTACTGGTATAGGGTTAAATCATGTTTTAATGATAAAGGAATTTCTTATCTTATAAAGAAAAGGGGAATTGTTGTGGAAGTTTATTTTTAGTTATGCATAAAACACTTGTTTTGTACACTATTGGGTGAGGGACTGCCTATGTTTAGGCATTTTGTATTGCCTGCAGGTGATGGACATATGTGGGGGATAGTTGATTGCTTATGATCTGCATGTGGTATCAGTAGAACACCTGAGAAGTTCTGTAACAATAAAAACACCTGAGCTCAGATGCTTGGGGCTCCACTGTCCAGTATGGCTCTTGCTGTGATGGTGAGTCCCTCTGCTGAGGTCTGGCAGGGCTCGTACCTATGAATATGCCTCTGTGTCTTCTTTGGTAAGCCACCACACTGGTGTACTACTACATATCAATCAATCGATCAATCTATCTATCTATCATCTACCCATTTGTCTATATATTATCTCTGTTTATGTGATATGAAAGCAGAAAGAAGACTATTGAGAGGAGGGGGACTGGTGGGCATGGTGAGAAGGGGCCCAAGGAAGTGAATGCAAACAAAGTGTAATGATATAAACATGTGAAAATGCCACATTAATTCCACTATGTTGCATGCTAACTAAAAAATGTAATAATAGAAAGAAATGAAAAGACTTCCCATCCAGCACAGAGTGTGTGGTTAGCTCATACTCTTCAACTGTCTGCTTCATTATGGACTATCTTACCTCTTTAGTTGTAGATGTAGATGTCAGATATATATTTTGATTCAGGGCAGAGGACAGCTTGTTCTTTTGTCTAATTCAAGCACCAGTTCAATTCTAGTACCCTGGAACATTTTGGCCTCTTTACAATCTAGTCTTAAATCTAGAACTGGAAGAATTCAGTCTCAGCCTCCATATAATCTAGAACATTTAAACATCCATATAATCTACTCTATATCTCCAAGACTTACTGCTGAGTGAGCCACTCTGACTAGCTCCTTCTGAACTCTGGCTCTTTTGGTTCAACTAAACTCAGTTGTTGTTCTGATCTAAACTCTCTACAAAGCTGTTAGCTCAAACTGACATTCTGAACCAGCTAACTGTTTCTAGTTGAATTATTTCTCTGGCTTACTCTGACTGATCCTCTGAGCTCAAACTGACCTTCTGAGCCAGCTGACTGTTTCTGCTTGAATTCTTCTGACTCTGGCTTACTCTGGTTGATCCTCTGAGTGCCTCAGACTGAACTGCTCTGTCTGGCTACAAACTCACTCACTCTTCCCATCTGATACTGACTTCTGCTGAGCTGCTTCTGTGTTTCTGTGTCTTTCCTGAGCTCTCACTGGTCCGTACTACCCCAGTCTCAGTCATACTGCTCTATTGTCTCTGTCTCTGTCTCTGTCTGCCTGCTCCAGACTGCTTGTCTCATACTGTCTGCCATAACTGACTCTTCTGTAACTGACTCTGCTCTGCACTGAGAGCCTGCCTTTCTTTCATGAGAGTTGGGCATGTCCTTACTCTGGCTCATTCTGCTAACTCTTCTGATTTGTCACTTTGCCTGTCCTTCACTCTACCTCATCTCAGATATTACTTTCTGTTGTGACACTGATTCGTTATGAGCTCTGCTTCCTGTGTCCTTCTACACTCTTTCTGTCTTAAGAATTAAAGGAGTGTGCTACCACTGTCTTCTGAATACTGAGATTAAAGGTATGTACCAACATTCTTTCTACAGCCATTAATATAGATCATTCCTAAACATTTAGTAGTTTCTCTTGTTCCCAGGAAAGGTCCTGACCAATAGCTAAGTCAAGTGGTGTTATTAAAGCTTGTCTGTGTTCATCATTGCATCAATGCTCAAATGAATGAGCTTTAGGCTGAGAAATTTGTAAGATCTCTGTCTTAGTCTTGTGGCTCCCCTGACCATACCTGTTCTCTTCCTTTGGAAATAGTTATGCTCCAAGAAACTTCTGGTATCTCATCCATGTGAGCCTTTCCTTCTTGAAAAAAAAATTCATAATGGCACAGTTGATACCCAAGGTAGTTAGATTGGATTTTTGAGGCTGAACTACTAACTGGCTTGCTGCTAATGATGACAAGTCCCTCCTAGTACAAGGTGCATGCTTTACAAATGTTCTCTCATGGTGAGATGGGATGTTCAGTGAGAGTGATATCCTAGAAGAAGATATGTACTAGTCAAAGATTTCAATATATGTGAGAATAATAAGGAACAAGAAAATGGAATCAGATGACTAATCCTTAGCTTATATAGTAGGTATTCAAAAGATCAAGCATAGGATTTGATACAGTGGCTGAATTCCAAAGATGGTTGACTGTTCAAGTGAGGAAGATCGATTATGTTAAAATCAAGACCCTAGTTGGGAAGACCTAGAAACTTGTCACATAGCATGGAAAAACTTGGCTGTAGATTTTTGTCTGATCTTCTGAGATGGTAAAAGTTGACAGCTTCTCCCCAAGGGTCTAGTTTATCCCACCAAATTCAGAAGATGAGATACCAAATAACACTTAAGAAGATACTTCTACTGCTTTCCTACCTCCAGGTTAAGTGAAAGCACATCCAATCAGGAGAGCAAGGAATACACTCAAAAGAAACTGGGACTTAATTATAATGTCCCAGGAGGTACTAAGGTAAAACCATAGAGGCTACAAGTACTGGATGAAGGAGGTCAAGACCTATGGCTTGTTATTGGGAGTTTATCTACTTCAAGGGATTCTTTTGGGTCACAGGATTTAACGTCTTAGAAAAGTGTTGGAGTTGAAGGAATCCTAATGACAGGAGAGAAAGATGGACATCAGTGCTCAGGCAGAGGTGTGTACCCTGCCTGCAGAAAATTGAATTGCCCTTTAAAATGACGGTTCCTGGCACACAGGTCAAGCCCCAAATGTGGGAAAATCTCTGCAGAGGCCATGCTTCCATTTCTTCTGTCTTTGTGGACACCTTGTTTGCCAGCATCAGCTATAAGGATAGGCTAGAGTCTTTACATACAAGCTATTTGATGATTGGGCCTTCACTGACATTACCCCTCCCTCTCTGATTAACAAGCTATAGGTAGGCTGATTAAAATGTCTAGTAAACATAGACCAACACTATTGGGCTTCTGCACTGCCCCACTTTCTCCATAAAAACTTATTTCCCTCTACAATAAAGGGGTTTGCACCACAAGGCATTAATCTCCAGAGTCTGTATCTTGGGCTAGTGCTGTTTCTGTTCACCCCTCGGGATCTCTGCACCCATGGAAAACCCACAGAAAAGATGTTAATGGATGATCCAAACTTGTAGCTAGGATGGCTCTCAGACTCTGGACAAAGCAATGGCCCACAATGAGTAAAACCATAGCTGAGTGAAATATGTAAAAAGCTGAGCCAAGTTGGCATGCTGAGATGGGTATATTACAGGACGCCAGATCAAACAACAGAAGGTTATGCTACATAGGAGGCCCCCAAATCATGTGTTCACCTGTGACATGGGAGTGCATAGCTGAATGAAACACTAGCATCATTATGGAGTTCGGCGATATCTCTCTTCTGTAGACTTAAGGTTGGAGTCAGAAGAAACAATTATAGAACCCAGCTCGCTGTTAGCAAAGAGTAGAACAGATTCCTAAAGTAACAGAGATCAGGAAACAGTTTTTAACACTGAAAGCCAAGAAACAGTTTCTAACACCAAATACCATACAATTATTATTTTTTTCAAGAACAGACGAGGTCAGAGTGACAACTAATGGGTTTTGGCCTGCAGAGAACTATGGAGGTGTGATTAGTAGAGCTTGTTTTTTTCACTGAGCAAAATAGATGAACTGCAGTAAAAGATTAAGAATGATTAAGCTGGTGGCTGAGGCATGTTGCTCAAGTAAAGCCACATTTCTTTGAAAGATTTTGGACCTAAGATAGTTTGAAGTAGGATTTATTGGGTAAATAGGGTCTGGAGCTTAGGGTGCCAATTCCTGTTACCTACCATAAGGATCCTTCTAGTCCTCCTACAGAACCATCAACTTACACATGTGACTTTGTATTGAAGAAAGCATAATACTTAACTCTATCGAGTCTGGTTGGATGTAATGTCTGTTTTGACATAGATATCTAATAATGCAAAGCATCTTTATGTTATAGAGGGATATAATGGTGGCAGGTTATAAAAGAATACTTGCCAATGATGGCTGTTGTTGGTCCACTGGATCTGTAGCTTCTAATGATCACCTCAGGTCCTAAACGTATCATTGATATTGACATAATATTTTGATGTGTGTAATTGAGATTGACATGTAGTAATTTTTACATTGAATCCTGGTATTATGATATAATGACCATTGATATATAGTGAGTAAGTTTAAGCTTCTCTTTATGCTTTGGCTATAATCACAAATAATAAATGGTATTGTACCTTGGGGAAGATGTTAAAGATATTACTTTTAAAAATCTAAAGAATTCTCTGGTGAAGGTCCCAAACATATGTCAGTTTCATTCCATTCTCCACATCCAGAAGTCATATGAATCCTGAGAAATAACCACAGACACCACAAGTCAGTCATGCTGCAGTGTTGATCATAGCCATTGCACATGGCACTGTTTCATTGCTAGAGAAGATGAATGTGGATTAGTTAAACAGTACAGACCCATTGATTATAGTGAGTATACTTTTGTTTTTTCCTTTTTCTTTAGGAAAGAAGATTAAAAACAATTTCCTTCCACAAAAATACCCTATTTTGCCTATCATTTTGCCTCAAGACAGAATTTTCTCAGTCTGTGTCATGGTGGAAGTAGCAGAGCTCTAGATCATATGGACGTCCTTCAGCATGCCAGTCATTCAGTCATTTACATGATGGAGTGTTGATGAGCAGGCAGAGTGAGCAGGAAAAGGACAGCATTTAGGGACCTTGGAAGGGTAATATGCCTTTTATGAGATGGGAGATAGCCCTTTTGAAGGTGCAAGAACATGCCACCTTTAAAGATCTTAAAGTACAGTGTAGAGGGTGCACTGGATCATTTCCTTTCAAGTTGTAGCATCTAAAATTCACCCTGTACCATAGGAAGCACAAAGTTCAGTCAGGCTGAAATCCGTACATTCAAGTCCCAGGAATACCACTCTGGTTCTTTTTTTAAATTAATTAACTTATAGTGTCTTCTCTCTCTCTCTCTCTCTCTCTCTCTCTCTCTCTCTCTCTCTCTCTCTCTCTCTCTCTCCCTCTCTCTCTCTCTCTCTCTTCTCTCTCTCACCTCTCTCTCTGTGTGTCTGTCTCTCTGTCTGTCTCTGTCTGTCTCTCTCTCAAACTCTTTCTCTCTGTTTCTCTCTCTCTCCACGCACACACATAGATGTGTTTCTCCTCATGTGCCGTAGTGCAGGTGTGGAGGTCAGAGGATAAATTTGTGAACTTGATTCTCTCATTCACCTTTATGTGACTTCTAGGGATTGAACTCAGTCACTAGGCTTGCACCACAAGTACCTTTACCCACTGAGCAGTTTCACTTGCCCTGTTCTGACTCCTGACCTGAAGAGTTGCCATGCAGTGAGAAATAGACTAGGAAAGGCTCCTGGCAGGTCCAGGTTGTGGATAATTGGGAGGCATATGATCCAGGAGGTCCTTAGTAACTCCTAGTGGTTAGGTCTGAAGGAGTAAAGGAGGCAGGAAGTTCTCCTTTCAATGCTCACCTAAAAACACATTCATTTTCTCATAGGTTATTTCCATGGGCATTTAAAAAAAATAGTGTGGCAAGAGAATCTAGCATGGGCATGTTAATAAGGTCATGTGGGTTAGAAAGGCAAAGGGGTCAGGAAGATGAGTTAATTGTTTACATTTTGTCATTCAGCTCCCTCCTCACCTTAAACATTCTTGTTCAAAATATTTACCTAAAAGAGGGTTTGGAGAAGATGAATGGACATGAGACTGTGTCTATTTTGTCACTGTTTGATTTAGACCAGATTCCTGGCCTCCTCCCTTTGAATCCCTGTTAGTTTGCTGATGCTGCTAGTTTGCTCCCTCCCATGGGAGGTTGGGAAGAGCTTTCTAGCAATGCTTTCATTATTATACAGATCCACAACTGCTTTACATTTATTGAGGAATTCGTTACAAGCCACTCCTACTAGTGTGCATGGTAAGCACTGCATTGTCTGTAAAGAGCCTTGAGTTCCTGGAGACCTATGCTACTTATTTATTTTGGCAAATCTTTTAGAACCTTTGTGATGTAGTTCATCACAACAGCACAAAAGATGTTTTCTAATAGGAAAAGTGATTAAATTATTTCTAGGCCTGTCTTAAAAATCAGGTAGACAGTGATAATACTTTCAAGTGGAATTGCCACAACAAAATAAAACTGGCCTTTTAATATAAAATTTTGCCTTTAGCATCAGGATACCCAAGTTAATTCTTTGGCCCTTTCAGTAGTAAACATGTATGGAATTTATAGAGTGGCCGCATAGTTCATTTTAGAAAACAGTAGCACAGTTTGCCAAATAAGCCTTAGTAGATGAAAAATATTATACTTCCCTTTGTAACATGTAAACATAGACCCAGAGGCAGCTTTGTGTGTTGCTGACACCTGTATTCTTCTTAAGCGTAGGTAACCAAAGTCAAAGATTTCAGTGTGATTTCAGACTGAGGCCAATTTACCTCTAAAGTAAGAGCTCCCTCCACTGGAGCCTGAGTTTGACACTCAGTTCTTACCTTCCTTTGAGATCTCTTTCTGGACTCTACCCAGTGCTGGGAGATGTAATCAGTGGAGTACTGGGTAATGTCCTTCGGGAAGGATGCACTGAAGCCCATTTGTCAATCCTAGGAGGCCAAACTGGAGAGAAAAAGAAAAAACTCTCACAGTTCTCCCTGTCATTCCTGAAGCTGTCAGTGGTGTGGACTCCATTCTTGGAAGCTCAGAACATAAACCGACTGTAATCACACGCCCCCAAGGTCTCAGACCAGTTTTTCATCAAACACACATTTTGATAAATTATTGCTTTCAAGGGAAAGTTGGAAATTTATGCCTTAGGAAAAAAAAGAAAAAGAAAAGAAGAAAGAAAAAGAAATCTAACTCAAGGTTGCTCTGCTTTCCTAAAGTCATTTACAGATTTAGGCTGTATTTCCAAACCATGAAAACTAGGATATTCAATAGTATTTGAGGGCATTTAGGTTAATCAAATATCCTGGCTAATCCTGAGTGTCCCCTTTTATTATACTTAGATTGCATATTTTCAATGAATTGGAATAAAATAAGACTGGATAATTAACACGAACAGTGTAGGTCATGTTCAGCTGTTCTTGTGAGGTCTGGAGTTCAACATTATGAATATGCATTACTGGCTGCATAACCTTTGTTAAGTTACATCTACATTTTGAAAATGTTTATTCATCCAAAAATGGGCCTATTAACACTTTACTTACCTCTAATGCTTGCTTCAGAGAGTAGGTGAAATTATGAATATGAAAGTGCTTTCTAAGCATGAAATCTCTTATGATGAAAATCTGCTGTGAAGCAGAGAGATGCTTTTAGGATGACTGCTGTCTGTATCACATGTGGAGTTGATGCTGTTATTCTCTAGATATATTGCATACCAAAGAATGTGGAAATACTGGTTGACAGGGGTAGCCACAAAAATGACACTGGATTCATTAGCGATAGAAGCCACTGGCTCTTAATACGGTAGAAAATGCTATAAAAAATTTTTTTAAGAACAACTGTTTTTTTTTTCTTCCAAATCTGTTCTTATTCATTTATTAAAAAAGGAAAAGAAGTGAAATTCTATCTTTGAAGGATTATTTTGGTTTTTTTTTTTTATTTGAATGAGCAAACCCTTCAAAATCATAATAGGTTGATAGAGTTAGTGAAGTTTGAGTATTATTTTTTCAGTTGCACCATCAAAGCTGATATATACCATTTTTTTAAGACTGAAGACAGCCCTACAATTATTTTTGATTTGTGTAATCACAGTGCTTTGTGAATGCACACATATTCACTATGGTCAGTCTTATATCATTTGACTCCACACCACAATTTGTCTTTACCCATAATAAACCCAATCAAATTAGTGGGAACACAGTAAATCTTGGATGAAGGTATTCTGATACTTACATATGGTAGAAACATTAAGCTCTAGAAAACAACTTTAAACATTGTCAGTTTTTTAAAGACTGAACAGCATGAGTTACCAAAGAATGGTTCAGAATTTCTATGGAATAGTTATTCCTTATGAACTGGAAAGTATTCTAATTAGTTCAGTAAGTGTTTGCTGCTGATTATATTTCAGAACTTATTTTGATTCCTGTGATTAATGAGGATGAGAAATAAGCAATCCTTAAAGGTGGACCCTAACCCTACCTCCTAGTCTCCCCATTTTACCTAGTAGAGTTATATGCTGCTTTCTTTGATGCTTTCAAATAATCCTTTGTATATTTTACTTCACATTCATTTTTCTTTCCACTCTTTCAGGGAGACTATGAACTCCTTGGAGGTGTATTTCACATCTATTGTACCTATCCTGGTGCTCAGTGTTACCACCATAAACTCGAATATACTGTTGTTGTATAAGGGAAGAGTGACAAAAGAAAATATTTTGATTTTCCTCTCCACCTTGTTGAGATACTTGAGATGCAACAGTATCATAGCCTCAGGAAACATTCATAAACACAGGAACTACTTCTCAATTTAACAATTTGCCTATAAAGTCTACGAAAACTCCAGAACTTCCCAGAGGATAAAAGTAAACGATAATTTGGGGAGTTTTTTGTGTTGTTGTTGTTTAGGGCTTGAACATTTGAAGTGAGCATCTGGGACTATATCCTCCTTGCACTTTGTTCATACATAAGGAGAAATGAAAATTCTGGAAAGACATCTGTATTGTAAATCAAAATGCATTGCTAAAATCAATGTGGAGTTGACATTCTGCTTGCAAATATTCTTTTGAGATTGGTTCTTGTAAATCTCTTTCCCATCTGGATTTTATGTCTGCTCTGGGACTTATATACACAGAGTTGTCTAGGACCTGCTTAGAATGTTGAAATAAAGTGTGTGCTTTTTAATAAAAGGTTGGGTGTGGGGGAGTGGATTCTGTCTTAGTCACATTTAAATTACTTATTTATCTTGTAACTCAGCTAAAGTTTTGGGAACTTTGGGAAGTGTTTCTTAGAATAAGAGAGCATATTTGAAGTCATGAAATAATCCTATCATGCAACTTATATTTTTGTAAAGAACCTTTGCTGGAAGGATTTTTTAAAATTTTTAATCACAGGAAGAGTGAGCAGCACAGAGCATTTGTGATTGCAATTTCTTTGCTTTCCATAACTGCACCATTTCCATTAAATTAATGATGGAGAAAGCAGCCATTGTTTATAGAAAGGAGTTTTCTTTATTGAAATCTAGCTAATTTGGGAATGTTAATCTCTTCTTAAGTGGCAAGTTCAGTGAAGGCAAAGAAAAACACTCAATCTGAAATGTGTCACAATAAGTAAGCCCAGGATTTTGACTTAACATCTGGAATTGATATCCATCCTTGAGCTTTATGAAGGAATGGTCTTCTGAGTAAGAACACAATCATCACCACCAGCACAGCACGTTTACTCAGTTCTCATCTTTAATCACAGGCCATCTGTTAATTGCTACACAGGAATCCAGCATGGATTGATGTAAGGAAATGGAAACATCATCTTACTCCTTGGAAGCAAGAAATTGGCCCTTGTTACCATGTGTGACAGTGTGTGTGTGTGTGTGTGTGTGTGTGTGTGCGCTGCACGTGCACGCGTGAGCACGTGCACGCAGTGCAGTGGCACATGTGAGGAAAGGAAAGCAGGAAAGCTACCAGGCATGACGCTGAATACCCTACCTTTTGAAAACAGATCTAAGTAGGGCCTCTGCAGCGGGAAGCTTCTCTGTAAGGAGGGAGACAAATTCCTGACCTTGGTCATTTGTTTCTCTGTTCTTTTTCACTCGTGCAACACAGAATAAGGCATTGTGGAAAGAATAAGATTAACTAAACTTTTACTCCTTGCAATTCTTTGGGGAGCACCATTGCGTCAGGGTTTTCTTTCCAGTGGGGGTCCTCTCATTCTTGCATTTGATATCCAATCTCCTTCATCTAAAACCTCATACGAATTAACAAGTCTATCAGTTTGCTACTACATGTTCAAGTTTTAGAGATTTCATTTTATAACAGGATAGGGCAATTTGCCATTAGCAAAGTGGAACATTTCAAAACTCATTAACCATTACAGATTTCATGATTATTTTTTAAAAACTGGATGGTTTTCAAGACCTGACATCCGAATTTAGAGTTCCTCTTTC
The DNA here is from genome assembly GCA_026225945.1 of Cricetomys ansorgei. Classification (NCBI taxonomy): domain Eukaryota; kingdom Metazoa; phylum Chordata; class Mammalia; order Rodentia; family Nesomyidae; genus Cricetomys; species Cricetomys ansorgei. The sequence goes on along the minus strand of JAMJFZ010000199.1, from coordinate 51,238,159 downwards.
TATTTTCAGTGTGGATCAGTCATTTAAAAAAAAAAAAAAAAAACAACTTTAGAATCCACATCAAAGACATTTTTGTGGGTAATTGTGAATGTGCATCCTTTTATTTTCTTATTGATATGAGACTCTTACCACTGCTTAAATTACATCTCCCTTGTATCTGCTCCCTCAAGCCTTGATTCCATGCAGGCTGTTTACCAGGATGTTCATTCCTTGTCTGTCTTAAGGAGAAACTGCTTACTATATTCCATGTGAAATCATGGGTCCTGATCAGTACACTCATTTTCTTCCTGTGTGTGTAAAGTTTCTCTCAAGCCTTACAGTAAGCTCAGAATTGAGTGAACACTCCATTCTTGAAGCTAAAGAATGGATCTCACCATATACATTATATCCATTATAACTAGGTGTTGTGTGACAAAATGTTTCCTGGACAGATGTAATATACAAATCTATTCACCCCAGATAGGGAACTCACAATGGACCAAAGTACAGCTATTATCAAAATCCAACTTGGTGAATCAATGAGTTTCACTGGGGCTACTTAAAGGGGTATGGGTGAGGAGTTATTGACAGGAGCAGAAATAACTCAGACATCTGCATCACCAAAGCCCTTCCCCTCTCCCCCCTAGCATGGGAGACAGATCACAAAGATGGAAACCTGGAGCATGCTGCACAGCCTACAGGCAGCAACAGGTTGGCAAGTATCTTTCTCAGGTGCCTCAAATGGCTTAAAGCTCTTCCAGGAAACTTGACTAGTTCTGCTTCTTCCAGGCATTTGCTCTGACCTGTGATTCTGCTTTGGAGATTGACTAACCTAGTCTGAGAGGGACTCCCAGCTTTTAAAGCTTACTCTGCCAGACTTGTGAATCTGGTCCATTTCAGGGACTTCCTGGAGCTATTTTGACTTGTTTACTTTCCTGCCTAAAGATACTTCCCTGAAGTCTCAGTGGAATCTGCCACACAACACTGGGCTATAAAAATGTCACTTAAACTTATGCTTTGTAAAGCATACTTGTTGATTGCAAATGTTTTCAATTAAGACTCTATAGCATTACAGAAAATTGAACTTAATAGCTAACGAATGGCTATACTTTCTGATTCCTAACTACTTCTGTTCCAGATGTCTTTGGTAAGGCCAAACCTGTTACTATGGTGCATTCTAATTCTTCATTTTTGGTTTGTCTGCCTGTTGCTAACTCTGTGGGCTATTCTATGTGGTCCTCCTCCCACACCTCATCCACATCCCACTTGGAGCTGTCTTTAATTTTCTATTATGCATTTTGAAGAATCATAGGCTCCTTGTCCAATATTCTGCAACTAAATATAGTGACTTTTGGAAGGAAACATAGCTGATAATCTTTAGTTATATCCTTACTGTTTTATATAATAAGAGTTCTCCGGAGTTTTAGCTTCAGTGACTAAATATTTGGATGTTCACATATGTGTGTGCATGTTCACCTCTATAGTGTTCTATAAAAATTTGTCTGTAGACTTATTAGTGATGCTCTAGGGCATATTCTGTGCCTGGAAATCTCAGGAGTTGTTTGCTATAAAATTTTCACAAACAAGTGATTTTAATGCCAACTACTTTCTCTATTACACTGAGGCATTGCCCCATTAAGATAGCTATAAGGACAGTAAAAGGTAACTTAGCATAGATCATGTCACTTCTGAAGTTGTCTCTATGATAATAGGAACCTCTCTGGCCTACAGAGAAGAACCATCATGCAATATAAATGGTGTAGGTAGCTTACTTCTCTCCAGAAACTGATTTATTAAAAACGTTATACAATAGATGCATATTCTCAAGCAAGGCAGCATAAAGACTTGTTAATGAAGTGGACCCATTTGGGAGCTTTGCCCACATGAGAAAATAGTTAGATATCTTGATAAACTGAACCTCAAGAACCTAGGCAGATAGGCAGGCTAGGAATAGTTATAAGGTAAGCAATTAGTTGGTCATTCTTCCAAATAGTTTCAAAAGTCAGAGATTACCATCTGAGAAGCCAGCTGCCACAGTATTTATTGGTGAGACAGTTGGAATAATGGCGTATAATGGAAAATTAATAGGTGGCTCATTGGACACTTAGACCAACATCAAAACTAACAACATAAGTGCAGGGAAGCTTTTCATAATGCTTGTTTTAGTAGATATCACTGTCTCTATCAAGATTTTGTTAGTAAAGATGCAACGGACATTCCCTCCCCTAGATTGATCTGGATATTAGGAAAAAGGGAACACAGAACATCTTGGTAATAACTTCTGGAGGGCTCATTCATCTCCTGTCAGGAAACATGGTTTCTGTGAGCAAAGTAGCGATAAGGATAGAAAAAGAGAGAAGAGTAGGGATTCTTTAATATTCTCTCCTACATTGAGGTCTGCTGCGATACTTAGGGCTGTCTCAGCTTGTGAGGGGTTTTGAGTCTTTATTCAAGCACATGTTAAAGGTTAAAAGTAAAGACACATGATTAAAATGTCTAGAAAGAGTATAAAATGGTTGGGTTACAGCTTCTATGTTTGTGTACATATGTGCATACAAATGATCATGCATGTCCATGTGATTACTGTTCTGTGCATTTTAAAATATTTAAGATTAAAGGTGGCAGAAAGCCAGGAAGACTTCCTGCTGGTCTTCCCTTCTCCCTCTGTGCCCCCTGGTCTAATATCCCGGATCTCATCCCCAGCTCTGCAGCAGAGCACCTGTGGCAGTTCTCCCTGCTCCCATCTCCTTTGGATTGCCACAGATCTTCGCTTTTCTAATATTTCTGCTCCCAGTCATCATTCTGTCCCAGCCCCAAACCCAAGCAGACACCCCCTCATAACCCAAGGACTGCTGCAGTCAGGGTAATAAGTAGGATGACAGCAGATGGATGCCTCTCCTCATTCTCCCCCATCCAATCTCCAGTCTCATCCTCAGCTCTATAGCAGAAAACCTGCTGTGTTCTCCCTTTCCATTCTGACTCCATCCAAAACAGATTACCAGGATCTACTCCATCCAAAACAGATTACCAGGATCTTCTCCTCCAACCTTCCGTCCACTAACTCATCCCAGTATCCCAGCCTCCAACACCAGCAGGAATTCACTGGGAACACACCAGCTGACCAAGCCCAGGGAAACAAATCAGCCAATTGAAGGCCTTCATCACTTCCTCCTCCCCTCCAAATCCAATCCCCCAGTCCTCAGCTCTGCAGCAGAACACCTACCTGCTGAAGCCTTCTGTCCCCTCTGCTATGTCTCCTGTGCATCCCACAGACCTTCCCCACCTAACCTCCCTCTGGTTGCTTTATCTGTGCCCTCTACTCCAGCAGGCACTCCCTGCTAACCCACAAAGCACTACTGACAAGAAAGCAAGGAGGCTGTCTATAGATCTTCCCCTCTCCTTCTATTCCTCTAGACCTACCCATCAGACTCATCCCCAGTGCTATACCAGGCTGTCCGGGGTGACATCTCTTCACGGTCTCCCTCCATTCCACAAAATAAGCACATCCTTGTTAAATATTCTGCTCTCATCCTGCAGACCCTCTCAGACCCCAAGCTTATCTGAATTTCTAAGTGTCATCTCCTAAAACCCCAAAATACATTTTTGTTGAAACTCCCTGTGGACACAACTATCAGGTCCACAGAAAATTTCCTATTAAGCAACACACATGTATCACACTCTACAAAAATCCAGAGAGGAAACAGAAACTAAAGGGCAAAACACCTACCCAAGGAACACAAATCCAGAAATCAGCATCTAGTCCTATAATCAACACAATCCCAGGTGCCTAGATTCCAGCACAAAAAAGACAATCAATAACAGCTAGGGCAATATGTCTCCACTAGCATCTAGTTATCCTACCACAATAGGCTCTGAATATTCCAACATAGCTGAAGCACAAGAAAAAGACCTTAAAACCACCTGCATTAAGATGCTAGTGGTCCTTTAAGAGGAAATTAATAAAACCCTTAAAGAAATTCAGCAAAACACAAACAAATGGTGTAAGGAAATGAATAAAAATATTAAAGACCTGGAAACAGAAATAGAATCAATGAATAAAACCCAAACTGGAGGAATTCTGGAAATGGAAAAATTTAGGAATTTGAATAGTCATTACAGAGGGAAGCTTCATCAACAGAATACAAGAGATGGAAGAGAGAACCTCAGGTGTTGGAAATATAATAGAAGAAATGGATGCATCAGTCAAAGAAAATCTTAAATCCAAAATCTTCTGACATGAAACACCCATGAAATCTGGAACACTATAAAAGACCAAACCTAAGAATAATAGTAAAAGAGGAAGGAGAAAAATCTCAACTCAATGTTTTCAATAAAATTACAGAAAAAAAATTTCCTAACCTACAGGAGATGCCTATAAAGGTGCAAGAAGCATGCAGAACACCAAAAAGATTAGACCAGAAAAGAAACTCTCCAAGATACATAATAATTAAATCATCAAATGTACAGAACAAAGAAAGAATATTAAAAACTGCAAGGAAAAAAGGCCATATAACATATAAAAGCAAACCTGTTAGAATTATGCATGATTTCTCAATGAAGATTCTAAAAGCCAGAAAGTCATGGACAGATGTGCTACCGAATTTAAGAGACCACAGAAACAGCCCAGACTACCATACCCAGCAAAACTTTCGATCACCATAGATTAATACACACATGTTCAAACTTATGGGACACAATGAAAGGGGTCCTAAGAGGCAAGTTCATAGTACTTAGCACCTACATAAAAAAACTAAAGAGATCTCATACTAGAAACTTAACAGCACACTTAAAAGCTTTAGAACAAAAAGAAGTAAGCACACCCAAGGGAAGTAGACAGCAAGAAATAACCAAACTGAGGCTTGAAATCAATAAAATAGAAACAAAGAGAACAATATAAAGAATCACTGAAACAAAGAGCTGGTTCTTTGAGCAAATCAGCAAGATAGACAAATTCTTATCCAAATTAACAAAATCAGAAACAAAGAGAGGAGGGGCGGAACAATATACACCAAGGAAATCTAAAAACCATAAAGATACTCTTCAAAAACCTGTATTCCACAAAATTGGGAAATCTAAAAAACATGGAAAATTTTCTTGATAGTTAACTACTTACCAAAGTTAAATTAGAGTTAAACTATAACACGTAGACTCAGAAAAGTTAGGTATAGAGGAAGGGACTAGGTGGGACACATGGATCTTCCTGGGAGGGGGAAGTAGAATACACTTTATTAGTGGACTGGGAGCATGTAGATATGTGAATCATGGGACCAGATGGGTAGGTGGAGAGGAGATAGGGTTGAAGGAGAAAATGTGGGGAGAGTCAAGTAGAATTAGGATCATTTGAGGGATGGCATGGAAACCTAGTGCAATGGAAAATTCCTAAAATATATGAAAGCAATCTTAATGAGGTCTCCTAATAATGGGGTGACAGAATCCCAATTGGCCATCTCTTATTACCAAATGAAGCTTTGAGTATCAAGACAAGATTGAATTCAGTTGAATTGTTGGTCAATGGGGTCACATGAAAATCACCAAACAATGCAGGCTATTGCTGAGACAATAGGTTGCTCTTTGAAACTGACTGTGAGTGCCCATTGCTGAGGACAACACCCACACAACTCATTAAACATGTCGAACTGGAGCCTATATGGAGCCTTCACCCCCATGTTCTAGTCTCTAGTGTAGGAAGGTACTCTGAGGCTACCAAAAAAGAAACATAAACACCAAACCCAGCTACAAAACTTTGACTTACATCCTGTCTGAAAAATATGCTAGGTCAATGGTGGCATAGAACTTGTAGAGGTAGCCAATCAGTGTCTGATTCGACTTAAGACCCACTGCATGAGAAGGAACCCATACCCAACACTGAGTGACTAAGAATCAGAGACTAGATGACCTAGAGACCTAGAGTGAAACCAAACACTACTGGACAAAAAAAAGTAACAATAAAATGATTCCTAGTGATATTCTGTTTTACTCATAGATCAGTGCCTTATTTAGCCATCATCAGAGAGGCTTCCTCCTGCAGCAGATGGGAGCACATAGAAACATCCACAGCTAGACATTATGCAGAAAGACAGACCTTGGAAGTCACAGCTATAAATGAGGTATCTCCATCAAATCCCTTCCCTCAAAGCTCAGGGAACTCTCTGGAAGAGGAGGAATAAAGAGTGTAAGAGCCAGAGAGGATGGAGGACAACAAGAGAACAAGTCCTTCTAAATCTACAGAGCAAGACTCACATAAACTCAGAGACTATAGCAGCAAGAACAGAGCTCAGAGCCTAATGGGTCTGTATCAGATCCTCAACATATATATCATAGCTCTCAGCATAATATTTTTATGGGACTCCTGAATGTTTGAAGAAGTGGGTCTCTGATTCTTGTGCCTACTTTGGGGGCTCTTTTCCTTCTTCTGGGTTGCCTTGTCCATCCTCTGTGATGTTTTTGTGTTTTATCTTATTACGTTTTATTTTGTCATGTTCAGTCATTATTTCCTAGAAACCTGATGTTTTCTAATGAGAGACAAAAATGAAGTTGATTTGAAATGAGAGGAGAAGGACTTGGAGGAGTAGAGGGAGGGGAAACTGTAATTGTATATTGTATGAGAAAATAATCTATTTTCAATAAATGAAAATTTTTTAAAGGATTAAAGGTAAAATTTTAATTTATTTGTTTCATGTATAGTATAAACATACTTTGTTGATTTAGTTAATTAGTAAGCAAGATTACTTAGGACTTTATGAATTATATCTGACATTTTGGTTCTAAGAGGAACAAGGAATTTTTTTGCTAGTAAGAAGTAAGTAAGTAAGTAATGTATCCCTAGTTGTCCTTTACCTCACCAGGAAACAGGGATGACCTTGAACTTCTCATCTTCCTGCTTCCACTTGCTAGTGCTGGGATTATTCCGCCATTCTCTTCGGATGAGAAATAGCTCTTAGGTATTTGGTAGAGAAGTGAAAAAACTCAGATCTTTATTTTAACATTATAGTGCGTTTTTATGTAGAAAGTAGATTGGGAGAAGACAATGTGTAACTCTTGGGAAGTTATTTGTAGATGATGATAGTTTGATTTTGGGTGATAAGAGTGGAGACGCTGAGAAGTGAACATGTGTGCAATGTGTTTATGAGGTAAAATTTAAAAAAAAAAACAATCGATGGACTAGATTAAGTGTGAAGTTAGTCAATGAAAAGATATCAAGATCTAGGTTCCTGGAATAAACGGTAGATGAAAATATTAAACAATGGAGGAGTAAGTTTGTGATGCAGGTGAATGTTTAAGAAGAAATAAGTTCATCTTAGAACATATTACAGGTGAGGTACTTGAGAGATAGTCAAGAGAGTGGTGGAGATAATTAATGAGGACAAAGTCAGATCTAGGGTGGAAGTGATAGAACAAAGGAGAGGGAAGAAGAGAGAAAGGAGACTGAGAGATAGACAGACACACACACATATGAGAGATAGATGATAGATAGATGATTGATTAATAGATAGATAGATAGATAGATAGATAGATAGATAGATAGATAGATAAGTGATAGATAACACAAAGAAGGCTAAAAGCAAACCTTAAACAACCTTAAATTTTAAAAGACAGATTGTGTGTGTGAAGTTTCCGAATGAGTCTGTTTAGAGTGACAGTTGGAGACCATGCAATTGTAGAAGCCAAGAGAATATTTCCATGAGGAAAAACTTGATGAAGACACACCTAGGAGGAAGATTGAAAATTGTGCATCAGATTTAGTAATTTGGATGGAAGTCAGACATTTATAGCCTTAGTAAGATCAGATTTAGTTGAGTCACGGGAACAGAAACCAGAAAGAAGCCAGGTGATTATAGCTTGATCTTGAGTGATGAGAGGGGAGGTATTGAGACTGGACAGGTGTGAGATGTGGCCAAGAGGTAAAAGTGAAAATAAAAACATAAGTTGACAAGATTGAATGTGAAGTTAAAAAATGGGAGGATGTCAGCATCCGGATTCCTGAACAAGGAGGAGGAGGAGGAGGAGGAGGAGGAGGAGAAGGGGGAGGAGGAGGAGGAGGAGGAGGAGGAGAAGAAGAAGAAGAAAGACACAGCCCAGATGTTCCAGACACTGTATTTATTTCAATGAGTTTAACTGACATAGTACTTGGAGGCCCCATGAAGACTGAAGTTCTGTGATGTTTTATTCCTTGTTGTAGCCCCAGCTTTCTGTACAGAAAGCCTTCAAGGCATATTTGATGAACAGAAAAAGAAATCAGGTTTGGTTTTTGAAATTTTATTGTTGAGTGAACTGAGAATGAGGGATGTTGACTAATTTCCCAATCACGAAGGCAACGAGTAAGGACATCCAGATTCCTATATGGTCAACATTCTTGATTAACATGCCAAGCTGCCTCTCCTTTAGAATTGTATTAGATGAAGCAAACAATTTCGAAAAATTTTTATGTTCCATGTTCTATTCTCATGGTGCTAAGGGATTCTCAAATATTAACTTCAAGCTTACTAAATACTTTAAAGAGTGTTGAGTGTCAATGTCTGCCCTCTATCAATTTGATTACCAAAGAGTGAAACCCATTGCAAAGCTGTCTGGACCTGAGTTTCAGGAACAGTCAACAAACACTGGCCCTGTTTTTTCTTCTCCAAACAATGCAGCGTGCTAGATTCAGCCATCACTTTCACTAGCATACGTGTGATCTTGTTCTGAGCTTGGGATGCAGTTTTTTTTTTTGTCCTAGTCTAAGCCAACAAGTAGGTCTTCCAACCTTTTCTAATTTGTATCTGTCATGACCGTTATCTTTTTTCCTGCTATCTTATTTTCTCTTCAAATCCAAGTGACTAAATCCAAGTTTCTTTGCAGCTTTTCAGAGAAGTTAGTGTTGTATCTCCAGAAATTGTGAAGCCTAGGAATCTTTAGACAGCCAGGGATTGTGCCACACTGAGATGCTCTGAGCACTCTACATTTCAAACCTGACTGTGGAGCAAAAGTTATTCTTGGTGAATAAGAAATAAAGAAAATAATTCCAAATTCAAGGAATCAAACCTATAAAAAGTAAGAAATTATCACAGAACAAGGAGAAAAGTACTTTCTTTGGACATGCTGGTTTTGTCCCAGTGAGGAGATCAGAATTAGGAATATTATTTTTAGCATGTTATGGTTGGTTGAATTCTAGAGTAAATAACTCCCATTCACATATGTGAGTTCTACATATTTTGCTCATCTCAATAAAGGTACACTACAGAATCTCTCCAGGTGCTATGTAGAGGCCTTTATCAGACTTGGTCCAATTCCCTTTTGATGTAAGGACACTTGTAATGAGTCCAAGGACATTTACAACTAGCACTATTACAGAATTTGGCATGACAAGTCTGGTTTCTATTCAGAAGTGTTTGGATTTATTTAGGGTCTCTTTTAGATTCGCTTAATTCTCTGCCTTTGAGGCACTGTAAATGGACTTACACTTACAGCCTAACTCTTTGTTCCCAGAACTTTGTATGATAATAGGCTTGTCTCCTACTCTTCTATATAGTCACTGTTATATTCTTCCAATAAGTTTTTTAAAATGGTAGCTCTTAGAACTTCTATAAGATAGAGAGAAAAGACAACTTTAAAAAAATACGTTGTATTTTCCTAGTTAGCAGCTAAGAATTTATAAATTTTATGCTTTGTATGTTCCTGTACTTTAATCCTCAGGTACCAAATTATCCAAGAAAAGAAATAAATGACAGTCTCTCTTCTCCCTAGTCAGAAATTTCATGTTAGTTAAATGTACAGAGCTTGTTTGTCCTTTGTACTGTTCTCTGGTATAATCAAATTCAGTTCTTCCCTGAAGTAGAAATGGTCTTATGGGGTCCTAAAGAAGAGAGAGAGAGGAATCTGGAGTTCAATATCAGCTCTCCTTGTGTTCTTACACAGGTGAGTTAAATTCCTGGAGTCGGTGCGTCCACATTGTAAAATGAAGAGATTTTAGTAAATGAAATATATTCAAATATTTGTTACATTTATTCTAGGCTCTAAGCACTTATTTTTACCCAAGATACAATAATGAACAAGATAGACTATGCTACTGTCTTCAGGGACCAGGCAATATGGTACATGAGAAAGATAATTAACGTCATGTATTAAAATTATGAAATTAGTATCAATGATAGCATATGCTTCAATGGTGACTTTATCAACTTTTTTATATCAATTGGTAATTATTTGCATTTCTTTGATCATGGTTAATGATTACTTGATTCCCTATTGCCCCTATGACTTTCAATGTTTCCACTTCTTAGAACAACACTACCTTGTTGATGCCTAGTCTTCAGGATCCAGATTGGACACCATCATCCATGGAAATCACTGAATCTATTGGATTTATAGCGTATAGCCGTCCTTGAGTGTTCCTGGCACTAAAATGCATCCAGCAATCATATCTTCATTCTATTTATTTGCCAACACCACCATTGAGATTTGGACTCATTAAGTGCAAGAATCTCATCTTTTGGGTTGTATTCTCTGAATACAGTCTTATGTCCAGCAACTGTTCTATAAATTTGATGATCATATGAAAATCACCTTAACTCGGCACCTTTTAGGTGCCAGGTGAAATGAAGGGATTCATTTTTGCCAACTTTTTAAAATTTCACAGCCATCCTGTATTGTGTTTGTATAATTGCTATCTCTCTTTAGAGATAGTGAAACCGAGGCTCATGGTGCTTGACAATTTTCTCAAGGAAATACAGATAGAAAGATAAAACCTAAGCTTGAAGATGATTTTGCACAGTTTTTTTTTTTTATACCATAGCATGAAGAGTACAGATTTTACTGCAGTAACATTTGTATGTGGGGACTAGTATTTGCAAAGGTGATACCTTCTTTAAGAAGTGCAAGACTGATATTAAACAATACTTTCATAAAGGAGCATAAGTGTACTTTTGAGGTATTTGGCTCCATAGATGGAAAAGCAACATACTTATTCAACTAAATGGATGTGTATGTATAGATGCTTCTGCTGAGTATGGTCAGAGTATGCCTAATCTGCATCCCTCTCTAGGTTACATGCAGGAATATGTGTATGTATATGCATGATTTATAGATATATGTTTCTATAAAGATATCTTTATATAAGATATTTATGCATATAAAGATATAGGTATAGTATATAGTTCAATAAGACAACTTTATATGTCAAATGTCTAAAATACTTTAAAGAAGCAGAGGAGTATTATGTGAGCTCATATCTAGGGCTTTGAGAAACTTAATATAATTCTAAAACAAAGATTGTTTCCATAGTTTTCAAGAAAATGTCTATAGCTGTAACAGACCTCAAACTCAAACTTTGAGGGTATGGGCAATGCTGACTCTTACAAGATGTTTGAAGGTGATTAGAGTATGTTTCTGTTGCCCAGATTTTAAAAAGCAAAACAAAACTAATTTCATTTAAAGGCAGAACTCTCAAGTTCCCACTTGGGAGATTCTATGGAAGTCAGCTCAGATAGTGAAGCTCACCTTCCCTGAGCTGGAGGTGGTGTACCTGGAACAGAAGTCACACAGGAGTTAGGGTCAGGATCAGAGTTTGGGGTTTTGGTTACAGTGAGGATTAGGGGGTTAAGGGTTAAGTAAAGGTCAGTGTCAAGGTCAGTGTCAGTGTCAACGTTAAGTCTTTGATTTTGGAGATTCCTAAGCACAATCATGTAATCTAGACAAAAACATTTGGAGGTTCTTTTTTCATTTGCATTTTGTAGAAAATATTGATGTTTCTCCCATAATGCCAACATTTGTGCTACTGAAACCTCTCACATTATATAACTTAGAACAGCACAAAGAAAGTAACAAGACTAATGGAGCAATAAGGAAAGGGGGAAGACCCTCAAAACTGTGGAATTAAAAGCTGAGAGCATTATGATAACAAAAACCAAAAGGACAAAGAGGACAAAGATCCCTACAAAGCTTGTGACGTAGACATTTGTGTGATTTACTAGCATATGGCTAGAGAAGCATTTCATCATAGGCAGCCTTAAACCAGGGAGCTCTGTGTATCCTTTAGAGAGGTAGGATTCCCAATCTAGAGAGCTTCAGAAGAACTGACAATCAGGCCTAAAATGGAGCCTTTTCCATTCTAGTGAAGAGATTAAATTCTGTAGTCTCTTAATCTGTGTTGGCAGCTTCCACTGAGTTTAAGGCAGTAGAGATGCCCCTGAAGCACCAAAAAACGTGCTTCTGCAGCTGTGCTATACTTTGAAAAAGAACTCTATGTAATTTTTCTCATTTTCTTCAATTATGATAAAGCTTGCTCTGGATTACTTTAGAATATTAGTTATCGAGGAACAATACATGAAAGCCAATGCTATTTCGGTACATATCAACATCTTTCTGGAGTCACAAACCTTATAGAAGGTAAAATATACATCAAGGCACTGGCTATTTTACAGAAATGTCTTCTAATTCACACGCAGATAATGCCAAATTACTAAGCATAAAACTTTACTTGCAGTTTCCAGAATCTACTTCCTGTTAATCTGTAGCAGTGTCTAGAACACATAGGCCAGAAGTCTCATTCAGTAAAGTGTTTGCTGTACAAGCCCGAGGATGATGTGATATAAATCTTTAGCCCCAGTGCTGGTGGGTAAGGGATCTAGGAAGCACATTGACCAACCAATATAGATGAATAGATGAATTCCACTTTGAGTGAGAGACAAGTGATCAAAAAGTAAGGTGGACAGAGTGACAAAGTAAGGTACTGGGTATTGACTTCTGGACTATAGATACGCAATGCATCTTCTCACATGTACAAACACACAATGATACATACATAATACACACACACACACACACACACACACACACACACACACACACTAAAAAACTCAGTCAACAAGACCTTGCTTATATGTTTCTTTTTTAACCTTCTTCCCCCCTTTTTGCCTTCTTTCCTTCATTTTTCTACTCATCTACTAATATTTTCTTTTGTTTTTTCTTTACTTACTCCATGCTAAATATTTTTCACGGACTAAGAAAATTGCTGTGTTCTAAAGATGAAATGATGGACAAAAACAAAGTTTAGAGTGTGTGTAGGATGATGTAGTAACCTAAAATCAATCCCATAAATCAATGGACGGTTGGCATCACCAAGGAGAAGTGCTGCTTCCTTGAGGCAATGACATCCGAGGAATGAGAGAGATTAAAAGGATAGAGAGGAGGGAAAGGCCTTCCTTTGAGAAGACCTTTGAGAAGACTCTGCCATTCAGGTGACCTCTGCACTTTTGTGATAGGGGAAGGGGATTGCTATGGTAGAAAGCACTCAGAGGAGTTTTGAAGACAGATATGTGAAGATTGACTGACTATGCTTTGGATAAAGACACACACCTTTAACCCAGACAAGCAGGAGTCGCTGCAATATTCTAAACCAGAATATCAGTGATGTGGCTGAATTGGCAGTTTGCAAATGTATCTGTAATCACAGTATATTAGGAGCGTACATTTTATATTTGTTGCAATCTTATTATTATTATTATTATTAATAATTATTATTATTATTGTTACATCTTATTATCCCTGTGAGGAAGTAGCAGCCTTGGTGTTTACATTCTTGTTGTCAAGTTGCTGATAGAAGGAAGGCCCCAAGGAGGAACTATACTTTGCTTGAGTAGATTTGTTTTGTTATCCACTTTTTTTTTTTTTTGCGTGAGATATTACACCATATGAAATAGCACCATACTTGCAAGACAAAGCCTACAGATAAAATAATTTGACATTTCCTTGAAGATAGGTCCCGCATGTTGCCTACTCTTAATCTGGAAACAGCTTCTACTTCCTCCTGAGCTCAGTTACATCTGTTTAAACTACATTAAAGGTATTTCCAGGTTTTTCTGCCTCATTAAATGCACACATCTCTAAGATATATCATCAAAATGAGAACTTTGAAAGAAGAGATCATTGGAATTAGTAAAAGAATGAAAGGAGTTAGAGTTCTGGCAGGAGACCATCTACCTGAGGCCACATGTACTCCTTCCCTTGACAACCAGCCTGCTACTAAGGATTTTCCCGAATGTTTCAGGTTTCCCCTTTCTCACTCTTTATAAGCCCCACTAAGGCAACAGCAACACAGTGTGATTCTTTATGTAGGAGTTTCTGGTTAAGCTGGTCACACTCCCTCAGCCCTTCTGTTGCCTAAACCATGACAATGTTATATATATATAATTCTCAATGTAATATGTGTGTGTGTGTGTGTGTGTGTGTGTATACAGATATATATATAGAGAGAGAGACAGAGAGAGACAGAGACAGAGAGAGAGACAGAGACAGAGTCAGAGACACTGTGGAATCCTCAGTCCTAGGTGGGACATTTGTATCATACCCTGCAAGATGAAGAAAGCATTACAGAGAGAGGGTAGGAAGACTCTAAGCACCGGGGACCAGGAGGAGTCCCACAGCACACTGCCATCTGGATATGACATGACAGCTGCAGTCATGAACACACAGCCACAGTGGTTACCTGAGCAGAGTCTACATATGGCTGAGACCTTCAACATTCCATCCTGATGAGGCTTAGTGCCCATGAGCTCCTGCCCTTTCCTGAGGAGCAACCGAAAATCCGTGTATACTGGGTAGAGTTATCATTTTCTCCAGTGGTGTAGGCACTGGTGAGCTCCAAGCTTATCCAAACCTTGGTAGACAACAGTTATCCAAGATGATACAAGCAACCCCAATTAAACTTAGTGAGTCTAAGCAAAAAGGCACGAATATAGAGAAAGGAGGTTAGTTAAAAGAAGAAGAGGCTCAAAGGAGAAGGAGGGAGATAAAAGAAGGTAATGGTGGTAAATATTATACATTGAATATGTATGCTTATATATAATGCACAGTTTAAACTATGAGAGTATCTTTTTATTTTCATTTTGTTCTTTGACAAGTTGTCTCCCTCTCACTCTCTGACTCTCTGTCTCTCTGTCTCTCTGTCTGTCTCTCCCATCACACACACACACACACACACACACACACACACACACACACATACACACACACACACGTATATACTACATCCTGGTTATCATCAGCCCTACTTTCATCTCTCTCCCACCCTGTTCCCCTTTACAACTATATATATATATATATATATATATAAAATTTATACTGGTATTATCTATAATATACTTGCAAATATGAGGTTTTACATCTTTCCAAGAATGAGAAAAAACAGGAATAAGTAACTCGGAACAGAAGAGAAATGACTTACAATGTCAAATTATATTAGAAAAAAAGGGGAACAAATAAACCCCAAAATGTTATATAAATAGAGGGGAGTGAGAAGAGATATTGTGGTGTACTTCCTCCTATAGTAAATGTATTTAGTTCTAGGTTCTTATATTGTAAGGCAATAAGGTGGGAAATGAGCCAGTTTCACCATATTGCAACAGTGAATAGTCAATATCTAACTATATTAATTTTTTATTATGAGTCTTAAATTCTTGCATTAATAATTACATATATGCCACACAAGGTAAAATTATTGATTCTATTTTATTACAGTTCCATACTAAGAAGTAAGAAAAGAAAGAGAGGTGAGGGAGGGAGCTACGGAACGGGGAGAGATAACTCTTACAATTGCTTTGTATGCATATATAGGGCTTTAAAGTCTACTGTCACAGAATTTTGCTTATTTCCTTTGAACCTCAAAAACACTCATATAACTTAGATCAGATGCAAACACTGATCATTTTGCAGACAATTCCAATTAAAATAATGTGATTTTTTAAATCAAAATATTGACTTCTGTACCAAAATGTAGGCCCTCTGTCTCCTAATCCAGTTTCATCTTCTTTAAAATGGCTGAATGCAAACTTGTTTTGTACTTGTTAGATTGCCTTAGGATTACTTATGAAAGATTCTTCTATGTATTTATTGAGGTATACTTAACATATAATAATTGTGTTCATGTAAGATATTTAATGTGATGATTTGCTACAACATTGTGAAATGATTATCATGACAAAGCTAATTAACACTTCTATCGTTTCATGTAATTGCCATTTTTGTGATGTCAGCACTAGAGACACGCTTTTAGCAAACTTACATACACAATGTAGCATTCACTAATTCATCACCATGATATATATGAGATCACTAAGACATATTCATCTCATAACTAAAGGTTTGAATTCCCTGACCAAAGTGGTACACCCATTTCTGTGTACCTCAATCCCATCCCTGGCAACCACTATTCTATATTGGGATTCTGTGGGTTAGCTTCGTTAGATGTGACATATGTATACAACCATTCTGTCTTTTGATATTTGGTCTATTTCACTTAGCACAATGCCCTCTAGGTTCATCTATGTTGCCCAACATCAGTATAGTATAATGTTTAGTTCCTTTCATTGACATTTTCAATGTATAAAACACTCATGTCTTTAGTATTAGTAATGCTATTGTAAGTGTAATTGTTTTCTTAATTTTCTTTGGAGAAATTGTTCATCAAACCCATAAACCCAATTATTTTCACATTTGAATTCTGTCAAAGCTTCTATTCTTACAAACTGGACAATAGAAAATAGATAATAAGCAAAACACTTCCCTATTTACCTTATGATACCATAATTAATTGGATACCAAATTGCTGATTAATGTTTATAAATTAAAGTTATACACATAATCCTTTCATATGTATCAAAAATATTAAAATATGAGAAATTCAGCAACATTACTGTAATCAATGAGATTTTATTATAGGAGTGTGAGATTTACTTCTTACAAATCATTGGTTAGAATTCATTATATCAACAGAAGAAAAAACAGAAATGTAAAGTTAATCAACAGATAATTGAAAAGGGAAAAATACTTATTTACTATATTTTTTGCAAAATAAAAGCATAGAGATATTTTCCCACCTAGAAAAGGCCATTTATAAACCCTGCAGCTGAAATCATACTTAATGGTGAGATGTTTAACAGTCTCTACTGCACTGGAATAAATATGGGGAGAGAAATGTGAGACACAGAAATAAATAAAAGTCTGTTTCTATTTGTATATTAAGCTATTACTTATTTAGAAAACTAGGAAATACACCAAATTTCTACGAGAAATGTATATATATACATATACACACATACATACACAGTATCTGACTTTAAAACTTACTGTTGTTATAGCAATCAAGTCACTTTGATGTAGGCATAAAAATCTACAATAAATCTGAGTAATACTATAGCCAGTGAATAGAGTCACACTTACATAGTTACTTGATTTTTGAGAAAGTTGCCAACATGATCCAATGGTGGAGAAAAATACTTTTTAACAAATGGTGCTAGAATCAGTAAGTAGCTATACTCAAACCAAGTAAATAATCCTTCCTTCATATTATACAAAGAAAGAGAGTATCACAGATCCAAACGTAAACAGAGAGCCATAAAATGCACGGAGTTCTTTGCAGCACATAGGAGAATCCTTTCGTGCCTTAGGGTTGCACAAAGCCTTCTTATTTTGGTTATGGGAAGAAAGAATCACAAAAGAAAATACCAATAAGATATTAGAAAAACAGAAAATATTTTGTCCAATAAAAGAAACCACTTAGCTAGTACACACCTTTAATCTCAGCACTAGAGAAGCAGAGCGAAGCTTATCTTTGTGAGTCTGATCTACATAATGAGTTCTGGAGCAGTCAGGAATGTAAAGTATAAGACCTTGTTTTTAAATAAGTAAATAGATAAATAAATAAATGAATAAATAAATAAATAAATAAATAAATAAATAAATAAGGGAAGGAAGGAAGGAAGGAAGGAAGGAAGGAAGGAAGGAAGGAAAGAAAGAAAGAAAGAAAGAAAGAAAGAAAGAAAGAAAGAAAGAAAGAAAGAAAGAAAGAAAGAAAGAAAGAAAGAAAAAGAAAGAAAGGGAAAAAGAAAAAAGATTCCACTAGAATTGTAGCAGGTTAGCAAAATAATAATAAAATTCTATTTAACAATTTTCTGGGATTCAAAGTATACTCAGACTTCAGAGAACTCAAAAATAAAAGGATGTCTAACCTAGTGTAAAGTGGGAAAAATCTGAAAGTACATTTCATAAAAGAATATATATAAATGTCCATAAGCATATGAAAATGTGCTCAACATGAGTCATCGTGAAATTCAAATTAAAATCATAATGAGATACCACTGCACGCTCAATAGAACGGCTAAAATTAAAACAAGAAAACACCACATGCTGATGAGGATGTGAACACATGGGACTCTCATGCGATGCTTGAGCGGATTCCAAAATTTTGCATCCACTTCGGAAGACAGACTGCTAGTTTCTTATAAAGCAATTCATACATTTTTGCTTTTTGTTTGTTTTTTGGGTTTTGAGACAAGGTTTCACTGCAGCCCGAGTTTGCCTTGAACTCATGATGATCCTTTTGTGTCATGATCCCCAGTGATGGGATTACAGGAGTGCACCACAGTATCTGTCCATTACCTTTTAACTTTACTGAAAAATAATTCAGATTCCTCCAGTATGCATATATCATGTACCCATCTTGATGGATTTGCTCATATACATATGTCTGAAATAACACCACAATAAACAAAGTACTAAACAATACACCTACCACTTCCAAAAATTCCACTCTGCTCTTCAGGATTCTGTGGATTTTCTGAGAGGGCAGAAACATCACTTGAAAATATGTTTTTTAACATATTTAAACTGTTTGATAAGCACATGAATCATGTTACTCACTAAATCTCTGGAACTTATTTTACTTTTCTAGAACCACACACCATTATGTCTAGGACCAATTTCCCTTCCAGGTGTGGTGGCACACTCTTGTAATTCAAGATCTCGGAAGGTAGACACAGGAGGACAAATAGTCTGAAGGCCAACCTTCTCTCTAAAGATCAAGTTCTAGGCCAGCTAGTCAGTTAGAGATACAAAGTGAGACTGTCTCAAAAGCCAGCATGACAAAGCAAAAGACAAAACAGACAATATAAACCAATTTCCCATTTGCCCCTCTCCCACCCCTGCTGTATCAGTCTCCCTTTCAGTTCTGTTTGAACAGTTTTGGAGAACTGGCATAGGTGGAATCAGGTGTCTTAGTCTTTCTTTGGTTGTCTCATTTCTCTTAGCACAATGTCCTGACTGTTCATCCAGGCTATGGAAAATGTTGATGTGGTGTTTTTACATCAACTAGGTTAATAGGCAGGGGAGAGTTTTGTGTTATTGTTCATCTTTCTGTGAAAGTCAAGATATATCTATTCTGTACCTCAGAAATTATACTTCCACAAATTACATTATGCTTCTACAAATTGCTACTAACACGAGTAAAATCATGTTAACAACAAACTTTGTGCATGAACATCAATAACAGCTTTGTTTATATTACCCAGAAATGGACACAAAATGCCGACCACATGAAAACATGAATATATATCTAGAACATTATGCCAAAGTGAAAGAAATCTTATACTTATAATGTAAACTGACTGTGATGCCATTTGTATGAAATGCTAAAACCCAGAAAACCTAATGTATGGTAGAATAACATCAGAACAGTGTTGGCTGTGCTAATCAAGTTGAAGGAATAGATCGGTGAGGGGCCTAAAGAGAATTTCCAGGGTGATGGTAATTGTTCTATATATCCTAATAGAGATCTGGAGAATACAAGTACTTTCATTTATCAGAATTTCTTGATTATACACACTAAATTTGTACATTTCATTGTGTGTGTAACTTTTATAAAATGAAACAGCTAGAAGAAACTGCTGAACTTTTGCTAGTATTGCACATATCATTTGTTTGTGGTCAGCAATTTGTTTTGAAATCTTTGAAAACTAAGACACATAAATGGAGAGAGCATGTATTATAATGTTGGTGGGAGGACCTAGGCCCTGTCTACATTTTGTGGATGCCCCCACTGACATTTGCTTCACCTAGTCTATCATATACTGAAGACACTTCGGGTGATGCATGGGAATGATCTCCACATGTTTCAAGCTGCACAATCCCTTGAGTCAGGGTGCCACCTGCAACTCATGATTCCTCACTTAGATTTTAGAGAAAGCATTGCTGTTATGATTTGAGTGTTTCTGTTGCATCACACTCAATGTCTAATGCATCAGGGCTAGGAGATGGGCCATGTAGGAAATTAAGTCACAAGGATGCTGCCTTTATAAGTGGCCTTAGTGCCTTTATGAAAGGGCTTAAGAAAAAGTTTACACTACATGATCTTCAGTCTCTTGCCAGTGATTACACAGAGAAGTTACATCTTGGGAGCATAGAACAGTTTTCTCTGTACACTGAATCCGACGGTGACCTGGTTTGGGAATTCTCTGCTCTCAGAACTGTGAGAAATACGGTTATATTATTTATAAGTCACTCAGTCTAATATTTTTCTTTTATAGCAACAGAAGTGGACAAAAATAATAGCATGAAATTTGGGCCTTCTCTTTTGGATTGTGATTTTGAACCATACTTCTTCTCAAAATAGCTTTGCCACAAAATGCCCTCAGGAACATTCGAACATTTCAAGATGTGAGATGAGGATATGGTAGCTCTCTTCACTTAAATGTATTTTGTATATTTAGTTATGAGTATTATAGCTATGAATTCAATGTCATTTCCCTTCAGTCTGCTCCCAGATTCAGCCCACCATGGGTTTGCGTACAATCTAAGCTGTACTAGATACATCTGAAGACTATATATTAGCTCACTCATTCTTTGGTTTTAGCATTTATTTGCATAACTTATTTTCAGAGTTTTCCAGTGAACTTTGGGAAATGAGGCTTATAAACCCTCCTAGGTATTTATGTTGTTGAGGTCTAGTTTATACTATTTTCTTAGTATCTAGAGCAGTTTCTATGGTAAAATAGTTGATTAATAAATGTGTGTTAAAGTAAGTTATGCATGAAAATGTATTTAAAGTGTTAGTTAGAAGTGGATGTCTGTATGGTATATTTTCATATAGAGACATTTGATAAACTATACCATATTTTAAAATTACAAGTTTTACAAAGCTCTCTGAATACCATATATATATATATATATATATATATATATATATATATATATAATCAGCACTGCAGAAAGTCTTTAAAAGTTAGCTCATAAACAATGTCTACATTCTTGGCTATAGATGACATTTATTATATAACATTTTCTCTGCAATAGAGCAAATGTTGCCAGTTACTAGTTTGGAAGAATAGACGCTGTATGAAAATAACTTATTTATAGAAGTCAGAGATATAAATAACAATACCTAACTTAACCAGGAATCAGATTTCCACTGATCTCAAAATGATCATAAATTCCTAAGTAAATGAAGTGGCCTGTGAATAAAAACAAAAAGAGTCATAAATCTAATGCACTTTATTCCAAGACTAAAATATATAGCAACCAATTGACTTGACATGTTGAAAATTCAGCTTACTCATGGAAGTCTGTTTTATTTTAGAAATTTTTACACTATCTGCAACACAATATTGGGAAAATAACTGCATTTTTAATAGTAAGAAAGAAGATAAATAATCTTAATCTCAGGGTCTGGGAGCAATTATCAGAAAGATGAAAGCTCTAGGTAGAAATATCCCCAGGGACTATTGGAGATAGTATAATAATTGAAGAAACCAGCAAATACCTTGGCTCAGGGGTAGCTGAGATTGTAGGCCAACAGTGGACTATTCCCAATCTTCTTGATCTTCCAGCTGCTTCATACATCCCAGCCTTCCCACATCTCAAAGACTGAGTTCTCTCAGGGAAAAGTTAGCAGAAATGATAGATGTTACCTGAAGTACCAGCGTAGTACTAATAATATTTTTATTAGTTCTTAGAAATTTTCATGCAATGCATTTGGATCATTTCCTAGTTTTTCCCAGGTCCACCCTAACTTTCCCACCATAAGATCTTTTTAAATATCTCTCTACTCTGTTCCTATCCCATGAGCTGCCACTTCTTCCTATCCGCAGTCTTCTTTGCTTTATGCGAGTCTTTTACTTAAGAAGATCCCATTTGTCAATTTTCTGTGCTGCCAGAGTCCTATAACAAAAGTCTTTACCTGTCCCTACAAGTTGAAGTGTTTTTTCTTCTAGCAGTTTCAGAGTTTCAAATCTTATGTTGATATCCATTTACAGTTGATTTTTGTTTGGGGTGAGATAAAGACCTAGTTTCATTTTTGCTTGTTGAAATCTGTTTCCCAGAACCATTTTGTTGAAGATGCTATCTTCTCTCCGATGTATTTTTTAAATATCTTTGTCAAAGATCATATAGCTGTGGTCACATGGCATTGTATCTGGCTCTTCTAGTCTGCTATGGTGACCTATGTGTCTATTTCTGTGCCAGTATCACACTTTTTTTTTTTTTTTTTTTTTTTTTTTTTTTTTTTTTTTTTTTTTTTACTATGGCTCTGTAGCGTAATTTGTAATCAACATGTAGATACCTTTTGCAGTGTTCTTTTTGTCTGGGTTGCTTTGAATATCCATTGCTTTGTGTCTCAATATAAATTTTGAGATTACTCCCATGTAGCTGAAGAAAGATTACCTTATTTTTATTTGCATTGCATTGAGTTCGTAAATTGTTTTTAGTAGAAGGGCTATTTTGACACTATGACCAAAGCAACTTGCACTTTATTTGACTTGCACTTCCAAATCACTGTTTATCACTGAAGAAAGGACAGGAACTCAAACAGGGCAGGAATTTAGAGGCAGGAGCTGATGCAGAGGTCATGGAGGAATGCTGCTTACTGGCTTGTTCCTCTTGGCTGCTCAGCCTACCTTCTTATAGAACCCTGAACCACCAGTTCATGTATGGCTCAAACCACACGGGCTGGGCCCTCCCACATCAATCACTAATTAAGAAAATGCTCTACAGGTTTGCCTACAGCCAGATCTTATGGAGGTATTTTCTCAACTGAGGCTCCCTCTTCTCTGATGACATTAGCGTCTGTCAAGTTGACATAAAACTAGCCAGCACAATTACTATTCTTTCTTTTTGTTTGGTGAGTTTTAACTTTACATGTTGTATGTAGTATATGATAAAATTTGGAGTTCCTCAATTATGTCACCATCCTCAAGAAAGTTAAGTTTTGTACACATAGGAGAAGAAGCTGCTGAAAGATATCTGTCATCCTGGTTTGCTTTCAGACCTCATTAAGTTTGAACACACACACTATATATATATGATACTCTTAGTGGGTATTCCTCACCCCTAGTGTAAAATTATTTTGAAAGTGTTACCTTTGTAGAGTTCTAACTGAAACTTTGAGACATTCACAAAGTGTGTCTCCTTTTATTGGCGCTGTTATAAATTTTCTTAACACTCTGAAGCTTGAGATTTCTGTTCAGCTCCTCAGCTTCTCACTTGTTTTTTCCTTGGCAAGATGTGGTGGTTGAATAAGAATGTCTCCCATGGGGTTATAGATTTGAATGCTTGGTCATTAGTGAGTGGTGCTACCCTAGGAGGTGTGGCCTAGTTGGAGTAGGTGTGGATTTGTTCGAGGAAGTATGTCACTGGAGGTGGGCTTTGGAGTTTCTAATGCTCAAACAAAGCCTAGTGTCATTCTCTCTTCCTGCTGCCTGCCAGGATGTGGAACTCTCAGCTACCTCTCCAGCACCATATTTGCTTGCATGCTGCCACGCTTCCCACCATGACAATATGGACTAAACCTCTGAATGTAATCCAGACCCAATTAAATTCTTTTTGTGAGTTGCCATGATCATGGCATCTCTTCACAGCAGAACTTGGAGTATGACACTGAACATTGGAATCTTGCACTTTGTATGTTCAAAGTAGGAGCTGGTTAAGGATCCTAGAGAGAATCCTTATATAGTCTTTGCAGTTCCTTAAGTTTGATTTCTCCTATGTAGTAACAGGTCTTCTAATCTCAACATTTGGGAAGCTTCAGATCCCAGTCTCTGTGTGCTTTATCCAATGAGACCTTTGCACTTGTCTTAGACTTTACTTTTATGGTGTGGGTTATAAATGCTACCACAGAAAGCCAGTATAAATGTGCTACTTGTCATGTCCTGCCTCTATTCTAGTGAAAAGGCCCCTGTGTTGGTTGTGGAACAGTATCTGTAGACAATTATTTTAGTTTTTGACTTACCTCTTATACATTCCTTTTTTTTTTTTCTGGTGGGAGAGTAGTTTTGCCACCAGATATTCTGCCCTCACTAGAATCAAAGGACCTTCTAGGTATTTATTATTTCCACAATCATTCCCTGACAATGCCACAGTCTCATATTTCCATTCTTTTTTAACACCTTTCTCACTCCCAATAAGACTGGGCTGCTTACTCTCGACAGCAAAATCAATCTTCCTATCTTTTCTACTTCAAAGAAGTTATCAAGCCTTCCTCATTTTTGGTTGTTCATTTAAAAAGACAGCCATGGTAGTGGATATGCTATGTGCAGTATTTATCCTGATGTACGCCACATGATACAAATATTAGGGTCATGTGGAGAAGATTGATAAAACCATCATTTTCTGAGATCTCCTGAAATCTACTGAATTAGAATGTCATCTTTTGCAGATCTGGGGATCTACCTCACACCACGTAGCAGGGACGTACTTGTGTAAACGAAAGCTGAGAACATGGGGATAAGACTGTTGGAAGGATTGAATGAGTCACATTTTAAAGCATGCAGACTTTAGTGCTTACTAAGTGTCATCCCACTATCGCCCCTCATGTATTTTAGAATGATAATTAATTTTAAATTTTCTTTACTAATTTTTAAAATTGATATGCAAAACACTGGGTTTCATTATGTATGGCCCTTCCATATGTATATATGCTTTGTTCTTATTAGTCTCCCCCTTCTACTTACCCTTTCTTCCCTCCCCTCATTCCTCTTTTTAAGAATGATTTATTTTTTGAGACTATAACATAATTACATCATTTTCCCTCTCTTCTCTTCCATCTAAACTCTTCCATACCTTTCCTTGCTCTCTTCAAATTCAAGGCCCTTTAAAAAATAATTGTGTACACACACACAAACATACACACACACAAAATTCCAAATGCAATAGTACAAACTTACCAGTCTGTATGTTACTTACATGCATGTTTTTAGGGCTGACCATTTGGCATGAGAGAAGGTATTGACATCCTCTTCCCTGGGGAAAACTACTCTTGTTCTCAGTATACTTTAGTTACCTATAGTTCTTCATGTAGGATTAAACCTCCTGGGCTTTCCCCTCATCCATACAAACATATCTAATGTTGTTGTCCTTGTTCACCTCATTATTTAGGCAGTCATGCTTCTGAGACTTTATTGGAATAGCTTCTGATAGTCCTAGGAGACCAATATCACAGCAAGCTCTCTGTTTTTCTGATTCTTAAGATCATTCTACCCCCCCACTTCTGCAATGTTCCCTGGGCCTTAGGGGCAGAACTACACTCCTCTTTTGCTTATCCTCTCCCACAATAGTCCTCCCTTCTCTATTTATGTCAGAGGTATTCCATTACATGCTCTTTCTCCATCTTCCCTCAAGAGCTGTTCCTCCCCTCTCATGTTCCTCTAGACACGTATTTTGAGCCTATGTGTCAACATGTGAAACATTTTGAACCTATTCAGAGAAGAATTATATATATTCAAATCACCAAAATAGCTCATGATTTACTTTTATTGTTAGCTATTGGAATGCTCAGTGAAAGAGAAGGTCAGCTATACATTTGATGGGAAGTACAGATCTCAAAAGTCTTTAGTAGTCAAGATCTGTCAGAATTTCTCAACTTTGTGAAAAGATGGCGAAGAGTTACTATTTCTTCCTTACTGCAGAAATTCTGAATAAGAAACCTAAACGCAACAGGATCATGCACTATATATGAAAAAAGAGAGCCAAGAACAATACTGTTCCCGTGTGTACTTCATGAAAGTGAATTCTAGTAAAAAAGAAATCAAAAACCAAAAGAGGTCTCAACATTATGGTCCACATAGAGTTAATTGTCTTAATTGTTATAAGTGATTTAGAAGCTCTTAACATTTATTGAAGTAAAATAAAAATGAATAGCTCCCTAAGTCATAGCTTTCTTGACTAACTGGCATACAGAATCAATTGTATACGGCATTTAACATGCATTTTTAGAAAATTGGCTTCCTTTTTAGAAATGACATCCAAGGCATAGCTGCAAGGCAATCACCATCAATTACCTGATTATTTCTGTTTTAGTAATGGCACTGTTCTCAGAGGAAATAGATTGTACCATTGGCTTTTAAGGGTGATAATTAATCACATGTCTTCTGGCCCCTAGCAAAAATTTGGAATCAACTGGGAAAATTTCTAGGAGTAAGATGAACAGGGATCAAACTCAAGCCTTATTTTAGTAAGCATAAATTGGGGAAACTTCTTAGGATCTCCAGCGATAACTGCATTTTCTATCATCTTTATCCTGACTTGAACCGTGGCTCTAGAGTTAGACCCGCTAATAAGTAAAGAAGTAATTCTTATTAGTGACGAGTGAGAGGTATGGGCTACAGAACTGCATGTTCAGGAATGTCTATCACTAACCTCTACTGGCTCACCTCAAGAACTGCACTCCCCATGGACAGATGTGAACAAAGAGAATTGGCAACACTCAAGTCACACATGTTTGATTGCTTCACCAAATATTAGTACACAAAATTTTATTTTAGGGTTGACATGAAAAGTTGAGGTGAAGGATACTGTAACACTTAGGGTTATACAACAGTGTCCTTTAGGACATATCTCTGTTCTTTTTAGGACAGAAAACTCTATATCTTTGTCAACCTTTAACATTCCCAAAGATCTCACCACTCTGTTGCCCTTTACAAACAACTAAGTAAACAGAATAAATTGATCATGACCAAATGCTATCATCAAAATGAATACTAATATTGTATCTAGATTATGTCTCATGTTTTAGAGGATATAAATGGTAATGTGTATCTGTTATATTTCTAAAGCTATTATATAAATGGATACATGTAGTAACTCCCCAGCAAGTATGTGGTTCAGTTGTAAACTAACCTTTGAGTTTCATAAGGAGCCTGGCTCAAATGTAGACACAGAACTCTTATAGACTCTGGATGTGTTCATGTATAACTGGGTGGTAGGAGAAGCATTGCCTACATCCTCTTATTGACCTTGGGTGCTGAGATCTTGCTTCTGAACCAAGAGATCAGTATTAGAGTTATCTTTTTCTTTTTTAACAACTAAACTGTTCCCATTTTGTGATACAGATATTGAGAATAATCTCTTCCCTCCATTGCCACCAAAATGACAGAAACAAAAGCACTTCTATGAGCTATTTGATTAGTTCTGTGTTGTACATTTGTGGAGATATAGGTAATGTCAGCAAAATCACAAAAATGCACAAAACTGTTATCCTTTCACGAAGTGCACCATTGTCAGCGTGGTCCTACTTTCTACTCCCTCTCCCATTTCCCTTTCTGATGTCTTTCCCCAAGAATTAACTTCCTTCCCAAACTATTATCATTTCTTTCAGTGTTCTCCATTCTCATTCTGAAGTTCTTCCCAAGGCTTCAAGGTTAAAAGAGCGGGCCCTTTCGTGGGTTCTACCCTCTGTCCCTAAGCTGTAAGAATCTGGGATTAGAGTAACTGCATAAAGATTTATTTCCCCAATGGGATAAAAGTATAATCTTCCATCTATTTTTGGTATTTGATATTGATATTTTGTCTTTATTCAACACAAAATCTGGATATCTGTCTACATATTACCTATCTTTCTGTGATCTACCTCTCCATTTATGATCTGCTGATCTATACATTGACTTCTGGTCTATCATCTACTTCTATCTTTATGCTAGACACCGTTGTTACTTGTCATGTGCACAATCTTAGCACTGTCTCTGAAGTTTGTGGAATGTATCCACAATATTTTAAAATATTGTAGGAATTTAACTGTTTACCTCATTGTGATCATGTTTTTAACCTACATTGTGTGGTGTCAAAATATTTAGGATGCCTAATCCTTATAGATTTAAAGCACAAAATTTCTATGCTTTTCTTTATAATTCTTTGATATTTCAACAGGTGTAACAAAATTATTTTTATTTCATACAGAAATAACATAACTTAATATAAAGAAAGAATATTATTTTCCTTAAGATTGTTTTTGGTTAAGAACTGGTGGACAGACTACACCTACCTTGAATATTAATACATGTCCAAGCTATTTTTTTATAACAAGGCAATCTTTTATATACATTAAAGGTGAAAGATGTATTAAAAATCTCTTTGGTATGCTTCCTCCCAAGAAATGTCTCTCAACCAATACAATGATGCGTAACATGAAGTAAAAACACTTAGAACATTATTAAGTGCTACTGATTGTGTGTTTCACATCTCTGGTGTTTGGAGAGATAAATCTAGGATGCTAGTCTCTAATGAATGAGGACAGTACTAGAAAGAGTTTGAAAGAAACATGGGAGGCTAATGAAGAAAACTACTGTTCATGCTTTTATTTTTCGTAATTTTAATTGTGAAGCCTCATTTTTAAATTTAATCTCTCATTCTTACTTCTCCCAAATACATTCTAAATTCCTTCAAGGGGATGATGGTATACTAATGCTCTGCATCAGCCCTAATGTAAGGTTTGGCATGTTTGTTATTGAATGAGAAAATGATGTAATAAATGCACCAATTGCCACGTTAAATAGATTTAATTCAGAAACTCATATTGGTGCATAAGTATGGAAAAATCTTAGTACAAACCCAAAACCAGCAGGCATACAAAGAGTAAAGGTACTGTAGAATCAATACACAAAGTGTAAAACTGAAAGTCACAAGGTGACTTTATGACAGTGCCTATACACATTTGATTCTATGGCTTAGACAAGTGAAAATTTCCCCAGATGAGCCTTTATTTCAAATTTACTTTAGTCTCCAGTAGCAGCAATAATTATTTCGACCTGCATTTGGAGACAGAAAAAGGGGAGAGATTTTTCTTTTATGCCTCATTAGGCTGCAGAAAAAGTAACACAATACAAATGTCCCTGAAAGGATTAATGATACAACTCAAGATAGCTACTATTTGTTCTAATTGGAAGTACAATCATCATCTTCCCTGATCTTCAGATCTAGGGATGAGCAAGGATCACAGCTGAAGTGGGCAACTGGAAAAAAGAGATGAACTCACCCTGAAATAAGCTATTTCCAGTCTCTAGTTCATTTGGTATTCCTAAGTTTTGCATTTTCACTAATGTAGTAGCCATAGAACTCCATGGGGTCAGTTCTAGTATTATTTAGGGGTGAACTATTATTCTACAGACTACAAGTACATGAACCAATATTAATAACATTTGTAGGAAATTCTTATGAAGATGCTTGGAACATAAACAACTGTATAAATGATGGCAAAATGTATTCTTTTGTGGTGAACTTCAATTGCTAGCATCTCCATTAACCGAAAAGAAAAAAATAACTAGAGGAATTTGTTATTTGAGATAATCTATATTTTATAAAAATAATAGAATCTGGGCACTGTACTATTACTAATAAAATAATGCAAGAAGCAACTGTAATTATTTATTAGCCAACCTGTTATCTTCTAAGAGTGCCATTGACAGATCAATGACTGTTGAATCTTGGTCTTCAACTACCAGTTACAAGACAAGAGACAGATATTTGACATCACTGCCATTCATTGCCTCCCTTCAGTAAATGAAGATTATAATACTCCCTTCTTCGTACCGTTATAAGAATTGTATGGGCTTATTTGTGCAATACTTTGCCTATGGCAGACTCTCTGTTATCTATTACGTTTTATAAAACATTGAAACACAACAATAAGGTTTTTTTTCCTGCTAAATTATTTGCTTCATTGGTAATAAGATGAACATTACTAGAATGTAGCCTATATGAGCATAACACATTGCTCAAACTGATTACTATTGTATACCTATAATCTAGACTAACATCCAATGGGAAGTAGGTAGCCATTAAATACTGCTTAAATTAATGTGTCAAGTAGGACCTATGAAATGCAGATATATGATCACTCCTGGACTAGAAAATGTTAGATTCTTATAAATGGGTAGAATGAAGACCCTGGGAAGGCAAACAGCCAATTTGGGGGTCTCAGTATAGCTAACCTCCCTAACGGCTATATGACCTTGTACAGATTTATTTTCTCAGTTATAGTTTGGAGATGATGCATTCTGCCTTCAAGAGTTGTTTTGAGAACAAAATAAATAATGTAGGTGAAAGTGACTTGCTCATAGTAAACAAAACATTCTCCAGAAACAAAGTAAATTCTAACATTCATATAGCACTTTAGAATTCCCAAATCTTATCTCATTTGTTCCTTATAACAATAGGAAGTGGTGTGGGCAAAAGAGAGCTTCTTTGTGCAGGGATAATTATTCACTACATGGGAACATACTTAAAACAGCAACAAAAATTTTGTGGTCTGAAAGGAAAAAAATGATTCAATTAAAGCTTTATCTTTAAAAAAATGAAGTTAAAGTAAGAAAAATAATGTTGTTTTTTTAAGTACTTTTAGTTATAATGACCATGAGTGCCTGCTGTTGAAAATAATGGGTTTTATTAAAAGAATATAATTTCTGGCAAAACTATGTGAGAACACAGTGCAACATCCTTTCATGTTTAATTAACTTACAACACATCGTGTAAAAAGAGATCACTTTTGAGCAATGGACAAGGTTTAATCAGTCTTCCCAAGGACTTTTATTATTCTTGTATTTAAATCCTTTCATTTAAAAACTCCCACCTTGTCACCAGCCTTATCTTTTCTCTCTTCTAAGTTTTGAGCTGCTTAAGTAGGCCAAATCCTTGTATGCCAGTTTCTCTGTCTGTGATTCATAGTGTTCTCTGTTACTCCACTCTCTCGTTGCTTGAAATTCTGGAGCCTTTCTGAGACTTAGTATTTTATTTGACAAAGGATTTGCATGATATTTATAGACTAATGATCAAAGACATTGATTTAATGGTCGGAGATGGATATGAATCTTCAGAGAGAAGGGATGTGGAGAGCAGACTAATTTTATAAATGATCAACTCATTAGAGCATTAGAGAATATTTTCATGTTATGATGGCTTTTGCTTTCCTGTGCAGCCTCATTATGGTGCAGACTCATAATAAAACTGGGATAATGAGGAACCTCTGTATTATTACTGTCTTCATTTTATAGATGATTAAAATGTAGCTCAGAGAAGTTTAGCAGCTTAAGGAGGCACAGCAAGTAAATGCTCTTTTAATCCATGTTCCTTATGCAAAGAAGCAGATAGGAATGGGGTCAAAAGTAAATCTGTTCTCTGTCTGTCTTTCTCTTTCTTGTAACAATTTGGATTTGAGCTTTACTGTACTAAGAAGGAGTCGTTTCAAAGGACACATTGCTTTGAATAAATTTTAGGACTTTTGAGTGATCTCTGGCCCCAGACTGAGGTCTTTTCTTTTGCACTTAAATTTGACCTCCACAGAAAATGACTGTAGGTCCTATGTCTGAAATTTTTTTACTTGAGGAATATTGAGGGCAATAATAAAAAGAATGTTGAAGTGAGAGTCAAGAGAGTTCTAGATTTTAGCTCTGGTGTTGAGAAGAGTTAAGTATGAACACACACATACACTTTATATATTAATAAAAATAAATGTATTTGCACTGAAAAAAAATCAAGTTGAATTTGGCTAAGGAAATTTCTCATTCTGAGTCTTGATTTCCTTAAATTGTGTGATGTGAACCCCTTGGTCACTAAAAAACTTTTTACATCAAGATTTTAAAAATCTGGGGGGCCTGAAAAATGTCTTAGTGATTAAGAACATTTAATATTTTTTGCAGAGGACCCAAGTTAGATTCTCAGTATCCACATCAGATGGCTAACAGCTCTCTGTAACTCCAACTCCAGGGGATCTTTTGGCTTTGGAGACACCCATGCATATGTAATAGGCGCGCGCGCGTGCGCGCGCGCGCGCACACACACACACACACACACACACACACAATACAGAATCACACACGCATGATAAATCTTTCAAAAAAGATTAAAATATTTGCATAACATGTTCCCTCCACTATAAGCCAAGTAGACAGTTCTGTTGGCTATGAATTTGGGATATAAGGTCTGGCATAAATGGAGTGAGACTGTAGCTCTATGCTTTTCTTTTCCTTGTAATTCTCCTTACTTCCTTGAAACCTCAGATCTCAGCAATACAGTACATTGATAAGAACATAAGTTCACCTAAATTTAAATCCCAAACATAAGTAGTAAAAAATGTTGTTTTCAGGCTTCTAATTTCTAAAATCAAAATATTGGACAAAGACAAGATACTGGTAAGGATTAAATTAAATTTATAAATATATGTGAAAGAATTGTTGCAGGGGTAACTTTCAGTACCTAGCATGTCTCTCACACTGTCATTGTCTCTGTACACTAAAGAGGAAATATATTTGATCCCTTTACTAGAAGAACATTAGTAATGCTAATGATTTAAAAAATAAATATTATTTGAAATGAGTAAAGATGCCTACTCATAAAGGGAGTTTATTTTAAAGGCTGGCTACTGAGGCTGTCATCAGTTTCCTGTGCATCCAGTTGGAAGTCCCTGGGTAAAGCACTAATATACTGACATCCAAGTCAGCATCTTTTAGTGGCCTTGGACTTCAGGCCATTTGCTCACCTCTCTTGCTAATCTCAGAAAGCTTGTTGGTTTTATTGTCAAAATAAAGTAAGAGATCAGATCTGCCCCAAAGGGATCTTTGAGTGTCCCATTATTTTATTTCTTTTATCTAAGCCAAGCTGATGATTTCTTCAGGTGGGCTGAATGTATGTATATATGCTCTTGATCAATGTTCATGTCTTCTAGACAAACCTTTGACCACTCAGTTTGACTCCTGTCTGTCTGTCTATCTATCTATCTATCATCTACCTACTGAACAATTTGTATATTAATACATCCATCTTGTGAAAACAATAATATTAAAATATTTTCTTGATTTTAGCCAAAATGAATATATCAATAGAATTCCAGGGCAAACAATAAACAACTGCTCTAGTGATTTTGTCCAATTATTTTTTATTTTCCAGTATCTCAATGAAAATATTTTTACATTCTAAGAGTTTTTATTATTTGAATACACACACACACACACACACACACACACACACACACACTATATAGAGATAGAGAGATAAATAGATAAATAGATAGATAGATAGATAGATAGATAGATAGATAGATAGATAGATAGATAAAATAGGTGATAGATAGAGGTAATAATTAGATAGAAGACCCCAAGCAAATGATGGTTGTACTTTGCTGATATCTCTTCTTTGGTCCTCCTTCTTAAATCTTCTCTAAATGATATTAGATATATTTTTAAAATAAAAAATGCAAACAAAATGTGACTAAGTAAACTGAGTATCTCTTCTCTTCTTTTTGTCCCTTTAAATAGAAAAAAAAAGTTAAATGTCTTGTAATGGTTTATTTGGCCACAGTTATCACACCTATGGTTTTAAACATACTGTAACTAGATCTTCTGAACTTCTTCTTGAACTAGGAAAAACTCAAAGAATTTCTGGGAAAGAAATTTTGCTATAAGGTTGGTATTCTTCAAAAGATGAGAATGTTAACTGGTGTGAAGAAAACTTAGAGGTATCTTTAGCAAAGTAAGGGCCATTGGAAAATTGTGCAGAGTCACAAGTCTTATCAACAAGGCATCAGTGCCTACAGTTAAAGCCAGGAGAATACAATCCATTCCTGCTTACCTAACCATGAATGTCCATTCCTAACCAGTCCTATTCCTGCTGCCAGGGTACCTCCTGCTAAGGCACCACTAGTGATTGAGTTACAGTGATCATCCTTTCCTTTGATTTGAACAGTCATTGGTAGAAAACAGACATCCCCAAGCAGCAAAGCTATCTCCCAATTGTGTCAGATAGCTGTCAAATTCCTTCATAGTCTGTGACTTATTACCCCAGAAGAATTTTGAAAACTCTGATGACTTGAAAGATAACACCACCTATTATATCCGTGGTAAAATGTCTCCCACAGTCATCCACAATTTACCAGTGGCAAGGCTTTCTCATACTCCCCCATTTTGCCTCATCTTTAATTAGAATTCTACTTAATGAAATGTGTTCATGTTGTGGGAATTTGCATATAATTTGAGGAGATTCAAAATATAAAAAATAAGAGGGTTCCTATCCCCAGAGCTCAAGTTTTAGGTATTCAGAAACTATAAAGCTGTCCTGCAGAAGAATCCAAAGCCAAGTCATGGGAAATCTCCAGATGCTCCCATTTCCAGACTCCCACACAGTCACAGAGGCTCCCACTCCTATCCACCCCTGTGACTGTATGACAATTCTGACAACAACAGAAATACTTCATTCAGAATTTAGGTCACAAAGCCAGGCTGGAGTTATGCTACTGCCAAGTGAACTACTTAGCAATTTTGTCCGAAAATTTTGGAATATTGGACATTTATAAGTGGCTAGTAATGCCAAAGTGGTCAAAAGTTGAGATATGGATCAAAGGCTTTCAAACACAGATAGAACTAAGAAGTCAAACAGGGCACGGATTTTAGGTATATGATAAGACTTGGTCATCAAAAGATGGAGTGTGAAACTTTTGAAGTATGGAAGATATCTAGGTACATATGACAACTATCTCATCCAAGGAATTTAATAGTACTTTACATCTTTTTATAATGATAATAAAATATATACAATCCATTCAGTAGTAACCTGTTTTTAATTTTGTTTTGTACAGAAAATATCAAAGTTCCACTGTGACATTTCAAATGGTGATACAAATACAGGATATTTTCCTAAATTTCAAAGAGACATATTTTTGACACATATATAGAGTTTTGTGAGAATTTGTCAATGAGGGGGAAAGTATAGAGAGCAAAGATTATATTCTAGTTAGCTGTCAACTTAGGGTTAGAATGGAGCTTCAACTGAGGGGGTTGTCCAGATAAGTCTGACTTATATCTGTGGTATATATGTCTTGAATTTTAATTTATATTTAAGGGTCCAGACCACCAGGGAAGTCATGATTCCCTGGACAGAGGGTCCTGGGCTGTATGTAAAAAAGGTAATCACAGGATGAGCTATTTGGTGATGCAGCTGTGCATTTGAGTCATCCATGCTCTTGTAAGACCTCACCCATGCTCCTGTAAATAACCCCAATAAATTGATGCTTAACTAAAAATGAAGAGGAAAGCTAGCTCAATATGAGTCTGTGAGTGAGCCAGCAATCTGCATTCCCAAGGTTTCCGTTCTAAAGTCCTACTTGAGTTCCTGCCCTGACTTCCCTCAATGATGTACCGTGGCATGGAAATGCAAGCCAAATAAATCTTTTCCTCTCTTAAGTTGCTTTTGCTCAGAGTGCTTTATCACAGCAACATAAACAATATTAGAACAGTAATTGCTACCAAAGAAGTGGGTTGTTGCTATGATAGGCTTGACCACTGTGTCTTTTATTATTTGTACATTTTTTTTTTTTGTGGGAGAAACATGGAAGCATTTGAAACTTTTAGCTGGAAAAGCCACTGAGTACTCTGGGCAGAGCTTGATGAGCTGTTCTTGTGGAAACTTAGAAGAAAAGAATGATGGGAAAAAATGCAGACAATGGAAGCCTGACTCATCATATTGGAGAGGAATGTAATGATTCTACTGCAGGAGGAATAGAGGCTATTTTAGCAAATAATCTGTCCATACTGATCATGTGGGACTGAAAAATCAACCATGATTAGTAAGACATCAGTTCAATTCAGGTGAAAACATCTGTGCTTCATTGGGGATATAAGAAAATACTCTTTCCAGAGTCATCACATAGAACCTGTGGGTCCAAGGGAGCCAAGGATACATCTCAAGCTGGCAACTGCACATGGCAATGTATAAAAGTTGCCCATGTGGTACTAGTTTTGATGAGTTGAAAAATATAAGATTTGAGGGGGTCATGGAGAGTGGCTGATGATTGGTACTGAAAGGCAGGGTCAAAGATCGTGAAGACCAAGAAAGGAAATTGATAAGGTTGCAATGGAGGCTTCAGGATACTGGAGATGCCAGAACAATATGACATCTCCTCAATATAGCAGCAGGTATGAAGTGGAGGGGAGGGGTTTCAGATCAAGGCTACAAGATAACCTGAGTGTGCTAGAGATGGCAGAGCTGGAGAAGTAGGGTGGTCTTTTGGAGTTCAAAAGATCTAAAGCCCAAGATGTCAGGCATTGAGAATTTTGATTTGCATTAATGGACTTCGTTTTGATCCAATTGTTTTTATGCATCAGGTTTTTTCCTTTTGAAATAACGAAGTATATGACTTGTTTTTTATTTTACAAGAGCCCACAGTTTTAGAGACTTTATAGCTTCAAAAATATATTTTATGTTGACATTAACGTAATGACATTAACGTAATGAGATCTTGGGAACAAAGTACAAAAAGCTATGGATTAGAAATAATGTGTTGATGTGTCAAGATCACAAGGAGTAGAGACTCAAGAATTAGCCTTATCATGGTATAGCATACAGTCACCAAAGAAGAGAAACTCAGATAAAGGCTTTCCCAGTGCATATTTGCCAAAAAGCGTGTAGATATGTCTTCTGGGGTTTTCTTAATTGTTAAATGTAGGCATCTCCGACCTCTGGGAAGCTGGTCTCAGGCTGTATAAGAATGCAATCCTTTATTACTGCTTTAGTTCCTGTTTGAGTTTCTACCCTGATTTCCCTCAATGATGAACTGAGACCTGGAAATGTAAGCCAAATAAATCCTCTTCTCTCCTAAGTCATTTTTGGTCAAAGTGTTTTATCACAGCAACATAAGAGCAACTAGAAAAGATAGTATTTCCTTCTCTTTTAGAAGTTATGACTCTTTGGAACATGCAAGCTTCTTTTATAGATTTTTTTAAAAATTGAGATGATTAGCTTCACAAATGTTAAGAAGAAACAGATCAAGCAATTTTGTTCCAAAACAAGGCTGTCTTCTTTAAGTAACGTTGTGATCAAGTTGGAAATTCTACTTGATCACTAATGGCTTCTCTGACAATTATTAGTCTAGAACCCCACAGATTTCCTTTAGTGGCTGCTGGGTACTGCACATCTGTCAGTTTTCTTTGGCAATATTCAAGGTATGAGTGCAGCATCTGTAGATACTGGATTAATAATGCAGCCCTGGCTTGTTTGAGAATCCCTAAGGTGAGATAGGAGGCTCAACACGGAGCCTGCATATGCTTAGCATACTGGCTGGAATTAGACACCTCATTTAAAAATCAAGACATAAAAAGGAAAATAGAGTAAGTCCCTAGTTTTCAACCACATTGCAAATAGGATGGAACGAGGTTTATGTGTAGAATTCTGCTTGGGTTGTTCTGAATCCAAGTGGTTCATCTCCAGCTGAAGTGTGGCTGTTGTATTTTGATACTAAAAATGCAAAGTTTAATAACTACTTTATTCTCATATTCAACCATTTATTTGTCAATTTAACAAATATTTGTTGAAATCCATATATGCTGCAGATGGAGTTGAGAATAAGACATACAAAATATACTGTTCTCATAGAATCTACGTTCTGGTGGTAGAAACTGATGATGTTAATAAGTCAATATATAAATACATAAAACAATGCCATCAGTGAATAACAGTAACTCAGAAACTGCAATGTCTGGTACAATTATCATGAAAGACGATAGTAAATGATCAGGATTGGTACTTTTGAGCCAGTTCTCTTTGATTAGAGGCACTAGTGAAGTGAGGGAGAGAATCATGTAAAAACCTCAGGGAAAGAATCTTGGGAGTTCTGATGGAGGAGTGATGTTGCTATTCTGACACACACAGAGAGAAAGAGGGGGGGAGGGGAGGAATGAATAATGTGGATGAAACTACATAGTATGGACAAGACAATGGGGCATAATACAGGAGAGTAGAAATGGATATAATCAGGAAAGATAGATTCTTGGGCTTTGTTCTAATTGTGAAAAAGAAAAAAATAGAGGACTTAAGAAGTGGGAAAGTAAGATCTGATTTACATATGTCAATATTAAAGAAAGACAGAGACAAAGATACCTATGGTCCAAGTTCTGAAAACTGTAAATGTATCACATGATGTCGTGGTAAAGGGTAGTTAAATTCTCAGATATAAGTAACACTGCCAATTGAAGAATGTTGAATGACAGAAATTATTTCAGATGCTGAAAATGGTTCTAATGTAAATCACAAGTGTCCTCAAGGGTAAAGGAATGTAGGAAAAGATGTCAAAGTGATGAAGTATGAGAAGACATTAGTCTACTGTGATACTGTCTTTGACTATGGTGGAACAGGGCAGTGATCCATGGAGTTTTTGGAACTTGAAGAACATAAAACAGGGAAAAAAAAGAGATTCTATGCTAAAGCCATTAAAAAAAAAAAAAGAAAGAAAAGAAAAAGAGAAAAGGTAGCCAGACAACACTGGCTTTAGAGTATTCACATTTAAGTTGGATTTCTGACCAGCAAACATTTATATTGCATAACCTACTTAATTTGTGGCAATCTATTATTATAGAAATAAAATATTAAAATGCTCTGGTTTATGTTGGGGACAGAATATGCTGGGTAAAAGTAGAAGCATGGAATCCTGTTGGGCTGCCATTTTGACTTAACACAGAGAAATGGAAGAACCACAGTGTGCTTCAGTGGGAGTAGGGGACAAAGTGGTCAAATTTGGGACATGTTTTCATGATTTCAGAAATTATTTAGAATAATTCTTGGAATTTTGGCGTAAAGCCATTGGACATCCAGGTAAGGAGTAGTGCATTTGCCAATATGGGGAAGACAAGAGGATATACATATATACATATATATATATATATATATATATATATATATATATATATATATATATATAAAAGCAAGTGTTCTGTTTTGGGAATTTAAAATTGAAATTTCTTTTAGATACCCATGAGAAAATGATGATTATGCAGATGGATAAAATAGTAAAGTTGAGAATATAGGTCAGGAGCAGGAGCAAGAGCAGAAGTGGGAGGTGACAAAGTTGTCATGAGAAAAGGCTTTGGTCCTACATGCTTCAGCATGAGTATACCAACCCCATCTCCTCACACTTGAAACATGCAGAGAGAAATGCTTCTTTCTCATCAAGGAGTTCTTATCTTTTGAGGTCTGATAGCTGCTGAACTTCTAGCCTCCTCACAAGCTGTTACATCACTTCATACTCAACATAATTCAAACCACCAAAATTGTTCTAATTGCTCAAATTAAGTCCATAAAATAGTAAAAATCTAGCTTTTTTTTTTGCTGAATATTTAGGGACACAGCCTTGAATATTTCCTGATCATATGTTCTTGTCTAAGCTTGCTGGTGCAAACTGGGTGAAAAAGACATCTGTGGTTTGAGCAGAGTAGTGGGTACAGACTTTATTTG
Organism: Cricetomys ansorgei; assembly: GCA_026225945.1. Taxonomy (NCBI): domain Eukaryota; kingdom Metazoa; phylum Chordata; class Mammalia; order Rodentia; family Nesomyidae; genus Cricetomys; species Cricetomys ansorgei. Next base: position 51,198,901 of record JAMJFZ010000199.1, on the reverse strand, counting down.
TACAGTCTTAATCTGAAGGTCAACACTTGTGACATCTTGATGGAGAAAGGTAAGAGGGGCTGCCATTTCCTATCTAGGACATGGTTTTTCATTTGCACACATCTCTTCTATGCATAATCTCTTGTTCAAAATATAATAGTCAATACCATTTAAAGCTTTGTTTTGTCTGAATGCTTTCAGTATAAATGAGACTTAGGGTTCTGTTACTAAAGAAATAGTAGGTGTTGGGAATCATTAGTAATTCTGATATTTCTCCACTCTGATATTCTTACATATCCTTCTATATGCTCTGAAAACACACACATATCTTCTCTGAAGGTCATACACCAATGATTTCCAATTTAGTAACTCAGATTTTCAGGTAAACCTCAGTCCCCTTCAGGAGGAGAAGATATGGTTTCTTGGCCAGTATACTGAAACCTGAACATCCTATTATTTTACTGTTCATTCGGGGTGCCCAACCCTTTTAATATATGTATACACAAATATATCTATATATCTATTTGTAAAACATAGTACTTTTATTTTATTTTTAATTTAAAAATTTGAGAATTTTATGCATAAGTACTATATTTACACAAGTTCTACCCCAACCTCTCCCCACTCTGACTCCCTCTCCTACTCCCTTTGAAATTCACAACTTCTATTTTTTATTATTGCATACACACACATACCACACACACACACACACACACACACACACACACACACATGTGGATACAACCTACTGAGTCCATTTAGTGTTGTTCATATATACATGTCTTTAGACCTGATCACTAGGGATTGGTTAACATATCAGGGCCTCATCCATGGAGAAAATGTTTTCTCCTTCTCAGCAACCATTGATCATCTTTTTTAAAATCTATTCTTTTAAAGGTTCATATTTTTATACAATGTATTTTGATTATACCCATTCATCATTACCTCCCTCCAACCCCTCCTTGTGCTCCCCACCCATTCTCGACCCCAACGTCATGCTCTCAATGTTTTGGTTATTGATATTCCCCTGTGTTGTTTTGACATTGCAATATTACATTGTCATCTGCAGAATTCATGCTTGAGAGCCACATAAAGAAGCTTAAAAATGGTAACACCATCTCAAAATGTTTTAGTTTTATGGCTTTGTGTTGAGCTGCGTTCATAGCTACCCTTGACTGCATGTAGCACATGAGCTGTGAGTTGGACACATCTGAAATCTTCATAATTGCAATTAAAACTTAGAAACAATTATTCACACAGAAATGAGGAGTCAGAGCAGGCAATCCTAAGGACCCCGTGTAACAGTCCATAGGATTACCATCACGAAGTACCACAGAGTCACTAAAACAACAGAACTAGATCTTATGATGCTGGGCGCTAGAAATATGAGGTCAAGGTATTGATAAGCTGTTCTCTCTGATGCTTCTCTCCTTCACTTGCAGGTGGCCACTACACCGAGACCTCCCACTCTCTTTCCTCTGCGTACATCCCTGGTGTCTTTTACTCTTTCATAAAGAATGCAAGAAATTCTGTATATTTGCTTACACAAAGGGTTTCATTTCAATATATATTTGCCTCTAGAGATGTGATCTCCAAAGACAGTCATATTCTAAGGTGCTGGGGGAGAAGGCTTCACCCACAGGATTTCAAGCAAGATACACTCATTGTATAGTAGCTCTTTTCCTTTGAAGTGGAGTAAACTTCTTCTTTAGTGCACCTGGCATACCTCATTCTGCTCTCTTGGCAAAACTTGGTGTGTTTCTCCTAGAGCCCAGGCCACAAACAATAGCCAGTGAAGTGAATGAAGCAGTTTCCACAGGTACAAACCTAAGAGGCACAATGTGACACACATGTGCGCATAGAAGCACACACATTTACACACATGCACACTCATGTGCAGCACATACACACACAATTCAGTAATTTATTCTTTTAGAAAAACAATTTGTATATTATTGGGTGGCAACCTAGAGTTTGAAACCTAGTGCAGGCTTTCATTTTTTTTTTTTTTACATCTGTTACTTGTGTGACATTTTCATACATATAATGCATTTTTATCCTGTTCATGTCTTGTTACCATCTCTGATATCCCCTCAAGATAAAAGTATTTTAATGAAACATTTTTAAACAAATAAAATGAGTGCAGAGGATCTGTGATGAATGAACCATCAATTTTTAATGACAGGATCAGTACTATTGCCTCAGTGCCTCAGGCTGCAGTATCATTCCTATACCACAGGTACTCATCTTGTCTTATTTATTTATTTATTTATCTATTTATTTATCTATTTATTTATTTATTTGTTGCATTTTAAAGAACATTTTGTTCATTTCAGAATTTTGCACCAATTTTACTTTGTAAAATACTTATATTAAAATATCAGCCTAATTTCTGATGCTGTACCACCTTGAATTTTTACACTGTGGCCAGTACCTTAATTCATTTATCTCACCTGCCTCCCTTTCTCCCAATTCTAGTTTTTTCCTCTGGGGCTCATTTCTGTCGTTGCATCTGAAATGGACACAGAAGAGAATATACTCTGTAGTGGTCAATCCTGCTAGTTCAGGTTCAAAGACCTATAGGGTTTCAGATTGCAGATACTTTAGACTTTGGCAATCTGTGTTTTCCCATTTGTTTAGTAACATAATTCCCTTAAAACCTCATTCTTCTTAGGACTGTTCACTCCTAATCAATTCCTAATCAGTCAATTGGCTAAGCAGTAATAGCCAATGGTCTTCTCAAATACATGGTCTTATCAAGCATGACAAATTTAGTATTTAATTTTCTCCTCTGTGTACTGCCCACTTCTACCCTGGATCTATTTCTATAAGATACCCGAGTCCTTAATCCATTAAGAACACGTTTTTATGAGAATGAAATGGCCTTTTTAGGATGTGTGCCACAGTGCCCTCTCCCATCGTCTGGCAGAAAACACTGACTGGGGCACGCACGAGTAAAGCTCATGCTGCCAGCTTGTGTCCTGATCAGGCTTCTTATTCAGAATCAGCCATGTAGAGAAGCTATTAATGCCTCAGTGCTAAGACTCCAAAAATGAGAACGCTGTGCCAGGCCAAAGGGAAAAGAAAGAAGGAAAGAATGTCTACATACACAGTGCTGGAATTTACTTCATATCTTCTTTCAAATGTCCATGCTTACTAGAGTTCATTTCATTTGACTCTGTTATATATAGACATGAAAACATACAACATGTTCCTCTAGTGAACTCAGAATGGGCTTCAATTTTTGAGATGTGCTGGACAAGATGTGGTAGATGAAACCATGTCCCCCGACAAAGATGTGCACACCGCTATCCTGAAAACTGGGAGTCTATTGCCTCACAGGGCAAAGAGCAATTAAGGGAACAGATACAATAATGTGACAATAATAAAGCAATTAGCTGCTTTAAAGATAGGAAACTGATCCTGGATCATCTATGTGGATACATTATAAGCACACATTTTAAAAAATATAAATGAAGCAGAAAAAGGAAGAAATTAAAGTGATTTGACAATGGCAGCTTTGGTTTGCTCCCTGTGGCTTTGAAGATGGAGTAAAAGGCCATATGCTTAGAATGTAGGGGCCTCCAGAACCTGTGAAGACAAGGACACAGAAAACTCTAGAGCTAAAACAGAACGCAACCTCGCTAACCTTGGTATTATATCAGTATGATCCATTTTGCATTTGGATCTCTAGAACTATAAGATGATAAATATGAATTGGTTTATTGATACTAACTCTTGTGGAAGTTTATACAGCAAAATACAGCAAACACAGAAAACAAATGTTGTGTTTTACCTAATGTTTTGATATTAGAACCCATTTGCTTGAAAAATTTACAACCTTGCAACCCAATGTCCATCCACGAAGCCAGTGCTGTGTATGTCCATTTGAGCCATATCATTACTCGATTTATTAGTGCCAGATTCTGATCCATAGGACAGTCCTTCATACTTCCTGAAAGACTGAAAATATCTCACTTATGCAAGGTACAAGTTAATCTTTGGAGAGAAATAGAGTATTGATGTGGTTGTTGTATGCATTGGTAATTTGAAATCCTCTCTCATTTTTCAGCTATCCATAAGTATTATTTCCATGCATATGGAAGGCTTCATCAACATGTTTTAGTTACTGGGATGAAGAACTTGTAATTGTAAGGCACACGCCTTTTTGAGACATAACTTGAAGGTTATGTGCATTGCTAATGTATTATGTTAGCTTGAAACCAGTCACATACTACTAGCAAATATAATCAGTATTCTGCTAGTCTTGTGCTGAACTAAAGTTAATAGATTCTATTACACACACAAAAGGAGTAGAATAAAAATACCAGTTTCTACTACACATAGGAGGCGATACTGCATTGTGCAAAGGAGACACTGATTTCAACTTGTGCACTAAGTAGGAAAAATATCTCCACCAATTGACTAAGAATTTTTAGAATGGGCATAAGTTGCATGAGGTCATCACAGAGCCAGCAATCATGCAAGGAGAATAGAAGTCTAGCAAACGCTCTTAAGTCAGAGAGTGACAGCTGCCATGGGTACATTGATAAGTAAATACAAAGATCAAGCATCACTCTCATGTGAGGACTCTGACTTCATGAAAAATTTCTACTCCCAGAAGTGGACATCCCCAAGCCAATTATATGGTAGGCTTAGAAGACCATCCAGAGACTCTGTCCCTAGCCACTGTGGCAAAGACTTAACATCAAATTCCCTTGTGAAGAGAAACCAGAGACAGTTGCTAGAATTCACTGTGGACCATTTATAAAAGACACCATGAAATATAGAGTTTAGGTAATACATAGGTTTTATTCTTGAGTATTTAGTCATTCTCAACCAATCCTTTTGTAATTTTCATGAGAATCTTGATTTAATATTCTCCATGATAGCTATCACACACTGTTAGTTGAAGAAGTTAGAACATTCATATTTCACACAAGATTCAGGAGACCTGGAAAGGGAAAACCCAGCTATGCTGCTTCTCTGTAAATCTCTGGTCATACCACTTACATTTATAAAGCACGAAGTAGTAGTATTTTAGCACTTTAAATCATGGTGTTTTTTTCAATCGACAGTTCTGACATTTGTGCTAAACATCATTGACTATTTTATCACTGGCCTGTGAGATAACAATTCAGAAGCATCATGTCATAGGACTTGGAGCATTAGTCCCCCTCTAGCTGCTATCTTCCCATTGTATTTGAAGAGGGAACTCTTATCCAGAGGGGGGATTTTCATGCTAATGCTAAGCTAATGGCAGTCACACCTGGAGTTTCAGTTCTTTGGCTTGCACTTCAATATTCTTTGTCTTATGTTTGTTGCTTTGTGTTATTCCCTTATTAGACCCACTAACTTTTCTACCTTCAAAAGCTTTCCAAGTATTTCATGCATTTATTGTCTTCTAAATTTGATATTATAAAGTCCACAGGATGGTCTTACTTCTCAGACATCTTCAAAATAAGAATGCTGAAGAGCTGAATATCCATTCTCTTTAATAAATGAGTATCCCTGGGCTGCATTCTTTGGATAGGACACACAAAAGATTGTTTCACCTTTGTTTATTTGGGTTTTTTTTTTTACTTATTTATATAAGTTGTGCCATTTTATAAACATTGTCCTGAATTTTTTTTATTTTCTTAAGAACATGCCTTATGGTCTGTCTATTTGGTACACAGATCTAAATTTTTCCTTTTAGTTAATGTATGATATTCCATAACTCTACAACTCAAACATATCACATTTCAATTATTTGACTTATTTAGCCTATTCTCTTTTCTTATATATTTCATTTGTGAAAAGATGATTTTAATTTCTTGATTTTACATTAAACTGTTAGAAGTCCTAAAGTCGCAAAGTTGTAGAATCAGAAGTCAAGTTTTCTTTCCTCCTTTTATAAAAGAAACAATGCTTGTAAAGACTTTAACACATACACAAACCACCACCTCCTCCACCACCACCACCACCAAGTTGCAGAGCATTGATTGATGGTTTGTGTTTTTAACCATCTCTGTCTCATCAGTAATTTTCCTTGTCAACACTCAGGTGCCCTGTTTTTGCTTTTTATTTTCCACTTAGACATGTTTATCACAAGAAATCTTCAAAGATGCAAGTTCCTTTTTTGCATTTTGGTACACTCAGACCCACTATTGTTTAATGCAAACCACTACTACATAAAATAAGACAAAATCTCTCTTACCTGTGAACAAAAAAGCTATGTATGATGATATACTTTTCTCTTCAAGCATATCCTTAGAATCAGTACTGTCCCAGGATCTTCCTCAAGATGGCAAGTGATGAGTATCATACTCTTCAACCTCTATCTGAAGCATTGGCTGTCTCAGGACTGGTACACAAGTACTTAAAACTTCACTTTCCTCTCTAGTTTCCACACTTCTCTAATATGACGCTTCAGCTGTAAACATTCTGACTCCCACTCGTTTCGCCACCCACCCACCCACATTCCACTTCTTTCCCTTTCACAACCTAATTGCTAGGTCTGAAAATCCTTTTCCAGTTACCCTCTCTTCTATGAAGAATTTACTCTCATCCTCTCCAGGGCTGAGATTTCTCTCGCCTCACTACCCAAGGCTAAAGTGTTTATAATACATACTATGATGATAGATTTTCAAAATCAAAGTCAGTGTTTTATAATATAATCTCTTCAGTTAAGTCACTTATTTTTTTTTTTCCTCATTTCTCATCCATTGATCTCTACAAATAGCTCTCAAGACACTGGTGCTCAGATACAGTCTTCAAACTTCCTAGTGCTTTGCTAGATGTATTAAAAATTCCCTAGCATTCAGAAAGGTTCAGTGGGTGTTCTGGTCTCAGATTTTCTCTAGCTGTGTCTGTGTGGCATCAGCCATTGTAATGTTTTGAAAGAGAATTCAGGGGTTATTGATCCATAATACATTCTTTCACAAAAACAACTGTTGTTTTCATTATAGTTCTAAAGAGAATCTCCCAGCACCCCATTAGTGAAATTAGAATATTTCTATGTAGGTAACATGTGGGTCTAGTAATGCTTTATAAGTAATATCTAGACCTAGTAATTATTATTGTATTTGATCAATAGGAGGTTACTACATCTCCCATAGCTACATATTATTGTCAGGAACTGACATTTGATGCCTTATTCCTTAAATATGAAGCTTATGTATTTGATTATCACACTAGTTTTCATTGTAATCCATTTGAATATTATTTTTTAGCACAATCTGCCTTTCACATATTACCATATGTTTCCTTGTTTGTGGTATCAACATATCTTTTTAAGTAAAAAAAAATTGGCATACTAATTACTCCTAAAAAAATCAAATCCATGTGTCTTTAAACCACAAACACAAACACTCCATTCACAATTAGATTTGTTGATATCATTGATCTTACAAAATCTTTCTATTTCTTGTCATTATAGTTTCTCAATTTAATTTTTTCAAATCTTTAGATATTGGAAAATTGGTATTTTATGTAAATTATAGAGCACAAAAGTTGGTTGCAGGTGAAGAGTGGCAGAAATAGTCTAGAGGATTTTTACAAAGACAGGAAAGGAGAATACATGTTCTCATGTATTTCAGACTTACCTTTAACAGAGGCACACCTTGAACTTCTGATCCTCTTGCCGAGCTTGTGGACAGGGATGCACCACCATGCCGTGCATCCTGATGGCCTTAGTGTAAGGAGAATGGAAGAAAAGTGGGACCACATATAGTGAACGGTTGAGTACAAGAGTAGTCAAAAGCGGGAATTAGAGGCAATGCAATTATGGGAGTGTCAGAAGCAATAGAAAAGCTCAAAATGGCTGATAGAAAGATGAGTGTTGGCAAAATGGTTGGCAAAGTTGAAGATTTGTTTCTGAATGAAAAATCATTCACACTAGAAGGATTAAAAAGGAAGAATTATCGATGAGAGTATGCACTTTTGTGTAGCCATTTGTACTTTCAATGCCATTTAATAATACAGCAATACCTTTCACAGCCAGAAAACCTTATTAAACAATGGAGAATGAATCAATAGAATTGTTAACTGACCAGATAAATGCTACAATTTCCATATCTACTAACACCCCTGTAATGAAAAGATTGATTCCAGACTTTGGCAGAAAACTATCTGGCAAAAACAATAACATTTCTTAGGGTTTGGCATGAAAATGTCTCCACTACATTTCACTAGGCCAATTCCACACTTAAAAACAGATGCAAACAAAAAAAGAGCCATACTCAAGAGGGACTTTCTGTTTTGGAAACACAGGGGGAGAATATGAAAATCCAAATTTAAGGACTCATCTTTGTTAGTAAACTCCCTCATGGAATGAATATTCACTGAACACCTAATAAGTGCCAAATGCTACTATGAGTTCTAAGAATAAAGAGCTTATTGATGTTAAAGGGACTTCAGTGGATTGTTCCAGGAGTTGGCAGAGTATGCCTGTTGATTAAATCTACTCTGCTTTTTGTTGCAGTTTATTTGTCCATTTATTCACATGTTGTCTATATTTTATACTGTAACGCACTGCCGAGTTGAATAACAGGGACGGGGACTATATAGCCTTCAAAAATAAAAAAATTATATCTATATAATTTATATAGATATAATTTTGACTTTTATAAAAATAGCTTGGTGACAATAGATAAAGCCAGTTATCATAATGTAGTTAAATTCAAGATCATTAACATATAGGAGGAGGACCTAGAACTCAAAGAAGAATTGATATGCAGCATTTGTTTTAGTTTTAAAAAACATAAAGGAGTTTCTGGGTGTGAAAAAATTAAGATAGTGCTTTGAGAACTTCAGGGATAAAAGTAGGAAGAAGTAACAGGTGAAATTAGGAGTTACCCACTGATGCTCTGGCAGAAGCACAGGTTGGAATGTGTGACTAATAGGAGGGTGGGGACAATTAGCTAGTAAAGCCCACATCTAGTATGGATTGGCCTTGTATTGAAGACTTGGTGGTATGTACCACTACTCCTAGCTTCTTTCTACTCATCTTCCTCCTCTTGATTCTTCCTCTCCTTTATTCTTTCAAGACCATCTAGATATGTAGCCAAGATAGGCCTCCAATTCTCTATCCTTCCATCTTATTCTCCAGAATGCTGCAATTACAGGCCTGGACCACCACACTAGCTTGTATTGAGAAGTTCTTATGTATGTACTCTGTATGGAAAGATATTCCAAATTAATATAACGCAGTCCTTGCCTTCATTAAATTTAACCTCTAATAGGAGAAATAAATACTCACTAAAGCATAGGACATAATTACACATACCATAACAATAATAATGGGTATATTAGTCACTTTTCTATTGCTATAAAAAGACATCCTGACCAGGATAACAGTTATAAAAGAAAAGCATTAATCAAGGGTTTGCTTACAGTTTCAGAGTTTTATTCCATTATCATCATGGCAAGGACCAAGGCAGCACTCATGGTGCTGGAGAAATAGTTGAGAGCTTCATCCTGATCTGCTGGCCAAGAGGGAGACTCTGGGCTTGAGATGGGGTTTTGAAATCTTAAAGCCAACCCCTAATGACATACTTCCTCCAGCAAGGTCACACCTCTTGATCTTTTTAATCCTTCCAAATAGAGTCACTTCCTAGTGACTAAGCATTCAAATATATGAGCCTATGGGGCCATTCTTACTTAAACCACAATGGGGATCTTTGTTTTTAAGAAGAAAAATTATATCTGATTGGAAAATCATAAAATTAATTGATGGTAATAATGTATCTTGAAGGACAGCTGAAAATTTGGGGGATAGCTGGAGTTGTAGTCAGACATCAGGAGAAAAAAAACTTACAGACAGGAATAAAGGAATGATAATACATTTGGGGTGTAAGTAAACCTAGGTTTGCTAAATAACAGAACTTATGGATAAATATCTGAGCTATTATTTTACTGGGCAGAATAATCTTAGTGAGGGAGAAGCTATGGATAAAAAAGAATGAAGCAGAGACAAAGGACATGCAAAAATAAAGGGTTCATGCCAGAACATCCTGTGTAACACAGACAGTTGACTATTACAGGTTATGATCTATTATCTAGAGGGTCTATGAGTTCTTCTGCTGCATGAGATGGAAGGTGGAATAAAGGTTATATATATATATATATATATATATACATATATATATATATATATACTTTCCTTTGCTTGTTCCATTTGCTAAATTGCTGCTTAGGAATTACAATGTCTGCATTTCTGGGTTTGCCACTCAGCCCTCCTGGGAAGGTATGATCATCTACTTTTTCAGTCTGGTCAGAGTGCATGTTCACTTGTCTCTCCTTAGTAGCTAAGATCAAAGGTAGAGTTCTTTCTTCTGTTTGTAGTGGATGTGGAAGTAGCTACCACATGGACTTGGCTTCATGATCTTGGGGATGGTTCAAATCTTTGCTGAGGCCATTCAACACAGGAAGTGACTAAGCAGATATGGTGAAATTTAAGTCAAGTGTGATAGAGGGAGTATTAAATTGCTTCTCTATACTATAATTTAAACACAAGAGAAGTTAGGATATCTCGTAGGAAATACTGGGCTCTTGTTAATTGGCATTATGGATTTAATATATTAGCAAACAAGCATTAGATAAAGACTTTTTAGAAGGGTACCATGCATTCAAAGGTGTGGCATACTGGAGTAGTTTGGGAGGTGACCTAATATAGCAGCAGTATCCTAATTTTAGAGCAAACGCAAATGGAGGCAGGACTATTTCTGAACTAGAAAAAATATTGGTGAAGGAAGGAATCTGCTTTGTTCTTTACATTTGGAATGAGAAGGAGATATTCTACACTCTTTTAAAATAGTTCTTGCCCCAGATTTTCGCTCAGTTCATCTTCCTCTTTGAATGAGACCAAATGGACACATTTTGTTTCAGGGGACAAAATAACGCTCAGGACTGTCTGTTTCTAAGCAGCAGGAGAATCTTGCATGCTTATTAAAATGATCAATCATTCATTACTTAAACTATTCATGTACAAAAGAATCCACTCAATTCTTATTTTGTGATCTAGAACCTAGGAAGGTGAAGAGTCAATCATCCATTTTCCACTGAGGAAGGGATATTGAACTACACAAGTGGATAGGAGAGAAATGTGTGAGAAAGTTGTGGCCTCCCCATTGAGTGTAGATGGATTCCATCTACTCTAGATCCTACCTTGGCCTTGGCCATGAGGGCCCTAAAGATAGGCTCTGTTAGTCCATCAATGAGTAGGCATACTAAACTTTAAATGCTGCCCTGGAGGAGAAGAGGACTTATCCAAAGGCCATGTGTTTTCAGTAAAGGAAATGGGTTGCCATCCTTCTTGAAGGATCTTTTGCTGTTCTTAAGAACAATTCTAATGATACATGAATTCAGTTTCATTCCTTATTGAGACCAACACTACCCTCTTAGTGAAAAAGACAATAAAATAGATAGCGCAAACCATACCTCCAGGGTCTGGTTAATTTCAATATGTGATTTTTTTTTTAAAATTGTAGCATGTTTAAATAACACAGTTTAAAATTAAAAAAAGAATCAATGTGATCATAGTCTCTGACACTAGAATTCTTTGATTCAAACCCTGTGCTTACCCTAACTAGCTAGCTTAAGTCATTTGTAAACATATTTATATGAGAACTAGAATAGTTGTCCTTTAATAAGGTTGCTGAGAGGATTAAATGAAATAATATATGTAAATTCTTAGTGTAATTATTTCCGTAGCTTATCAATATTACTACAGGAAAGCAATCTCTTATTTGTAATTCTTAAATCCCCAAATCCTGAGAAATCCAAAGTTGTTTTGCAAAGCATTTGACAGCAAACCATCATGTGAGGCTATTTAGAGTCCTTCCTATGTGTCACATGAGGGAATGCTATCTCCATCTTTGTTCTGAGATGTACGAATTGAATATGCTTCACTGTAGAAATGTGAAATTGATTCATCATAGGGTGCAAGTCCAGGCCAGATGGGTCTGGTTGGTTACCATATTTCTAGTTTAAAATTTCCCGATTTCCCAACTCTGAATCATGAATTTCAGATGAACAGCATATACTTGGACTAGAGATCTAAAGTGACAATACAGGGATTAGCACGGATTCTTTCTCTCTATTTTGCAGTTAGAACACATTGAAATTCTTAGAAAACTTTGAGTTTCTCTCAAAATGCAATTGAGTAGGTAAAGTTCTGGAAGCTTTATGTGTATGATCTGAAAGAAAAATTCTAACGACCTCCCCACTTTGGCTCCGTGCAGAGCCCACTAATGTGGGACAGATGTATATATCCTCTCACGTTGTGAGACAGTTTAGACAGTGCTCTGTTAATACTCTTGGAAGCTGGTTTGGACATGGAAGACTAGTAATTCAATGATGATCCTGCATTGGAGAAAACCTCATTTAAAATTTCCCATCAAAGTTTCTTGATTTGTATCCTTGTGGGTTATACTTTAGTGTAAAATTTGACATTTCTTTTGTCTACATGTAGGGAATTAAGTCTCTTCCCCTCTCCCCTCATCACCGAAGGCCATTAAAACGAATTATTTAGGTTCCTAACTTCCTGTTCTTCCTAAGAAAGAGGGATTCAAACTGCTGCTGAGCAAAACCAATTGCTGAAAACTAGCCGTTCTACTTCTGGGTCCCTGAATGTTGCTGTTTTGTCTACTTCAAAGTGGGATGAAAGCATACTGCTTTTGTTTTTGTCCCAATAAACTATAGTTATGATATTGGATAGCAAAGGTCTCTTTTTCTCAGCCGTGTCAAATTTGGTATTAGGAGGATTTTCACTCCAAAATGCTTTTTCTGTGTTCCAGCCTCTTCATTACCCTTGCCTCCAGGCTTCTAGTTTCAGAAATACCTAATTTCTACTTAAGGGTTTTGTCTCTCATTCTGTAAAGCCTCTCACAGCTTTAAAAATCATTTTTATTTTTAAAGGTATAGAATGCTCTTTGACTATTTTTTTATTTCACCCGTAGCCACATTCTCCAATAATCTTATAATTCCTCCTTGTATATACATCAGCTGTGTCTCAAATATGTTCACCACTTCCAAAGAAAGCTAGAAAAATGTAAGGAGACTTTTTTTAAGGGAAGAGATCACAGTTGGACTAAGTCATTAAGAACATAATTTCTACTCTTTATGATACAGCTTTTTTGTTGTTGTTGCAGTTTTGGACTTCACTAAAGAAGAAAACTTGCTAAACGTGTACAGAAAATTGTTGTTGGGCTTATGTTCAAATTTTAGGAAGCCTAAAAAGTATATTTTTCTTTTTCTTTTTCTTTTTTTTGTTGAGTCCTGAACACAGTGAGAGAGACAAAGAGCTATCAGATGAAGATTTGAATAACTTGTTCTTGATGAAGAATTATTGCAAAATTAGCATTGGGTATGAGGTAACAGTGATCTAATGTTTAAATTCACGGCATACAGTTATTCACTCCAAGTCTGATAGTAATGGATGACCAGAAACCTTCTACCCAACAGAACGGGGCTGCTATTATGAAACAAGACTAAGAACAGAGGACGGTGCATATTCTAAAATAAGATGAATTCAAAGAAAAAAGATGAATTAAAAAACATAAATATTATGTTTTTATTTACATAAAAATATGTAAATAAATTACAATGTCATTCATTGTAAATGTCAGAATGCTGCTGCTAAATTTACTAATCGGATAATTTAATTGTCTTCCCATGAAGAAAGGTGAATGAGGATGTAGAGATGCCTAGAATGTCTATCTAATGACAACAGAAAGGGAAAGGATTCATGTACAAAGTCACAAAGCCCTAATAATATGAGGAGGAGGATCATCATTAGTGTTAGCATGTCTGCCTCTGCCATGACCATCCAAAGGGCTCATGGAAGAAGGTACCTTACTAGGAGCTATTTATCTTCTAGGAAAAACTTTGAAGGCTACTCTCTGAGCAGATTGCAATGATTCTCAGGTAATACAAAGAGTGGATATCACAGGTTGAAACTTCCCTCCTTCAGAAGCATAATGGTATAAGTAATTTGTCACATGCTTTAGGGTATTAAAACCTCAAATATCAGCAGTGAATTCTGGTTTCCAGTTTACACGACACATTCTTTATCAAAACACCATGGAAGAATCAGAGAACACCAGTAAAATTTGTTTTGAGGGTGCTCAGTGGAAGCCTTCACTAGGGCCCCTACAAAAGATACTTATAACATACTTCATGGATAACGAACATGTAGCTCATGTAAAAAATTAGATTGTAGCTCATTCTTTCAGTGTAATCAGAGCTGAAAAATAGCATCATGGCTTCCTTTCTTTCTTGGGATACTTCTTTGGCATTTGAGCCACATCAACAAAAGCACACAAGAATAGTGATAGTGGATGTGCTCCAAGTTTCTAGGTTGTGTCCACACTTTGATCTACTTCTACCATTTCTGGTGGATTTCACACACAAATACAAGCTACAACAATGGATAATGGTTCATTCTGTAATACCATGAAGATCTGACCTCAAAGGACCATATAATAATGTATTTCTGAGATAAGTTGTTGGTGGCACTTCAGAATGAAGAAAGAAGGGATGACATAGAGAAAGGGGGCCATGAATAATTTAACTCATTGAAGTTTAAAGATACAAAACATCAACAAAGTCGGTATGTCAAGTTCATCTGACTCACAAGTACCACAACTGAGAGGAATAAGAGCTCCTACAGAGAAAGACTGCCAGAGATAAAATTATTCCATTTTAAGACTATTGTGTTGCCAATTCAGATAGAATGGACACATGAAACAAGAGTTACACATGGCAAGGTCTGTCATGATAAGGATTCGTCTTTACCCCAGGATGTCAGTGCTTTCTCTTCTGCTCCATACACAATGACCCATTCTCTGGTTATATAAAGAAAACATCATTCTTCAAAATAAGTGAAAGTTTCTCTAATGTAGTGGTACACTAAACATGGTAGGTAAATTCTTGGGAGATGACTTTGTAAAAACAGTCTTTTAGAAATACCATAGTCTTCTTTAACTTCTTACTTCTGTTCACTGAAACAACTGAAGCAGAAAAGCATTCAGTCCACTGCCTGACATAGCTCAAACCCTAATGAAACTGATATAGAATATCTTTAGCAAACAGGTTTGCTGACCCCTACTTCAGAACCAAGACTCCTTTCTTTCAGATCCTGGAGTCTTGGTAAAATTCAGAGGTAGGTTGGCAGCCTTGATCATCAGCACCTATACAGTATCTCCTGGAACTAAATCTCATACGTCAGATTGAAAGTCCAGTATCTGAGCCATGTGCCTTTGAATGCACCTTAGTGCCAACCTGCTTCAGGACACAGTGTATCAAGATCAAGCTCCGAGGATTAGTGGAGTTCTAAAATGCAACCTTTTATTTCCTTTCACTTACGTACTGACTAAGGTGAGTTTCTGTACTTTTTATTTCTTCCTTCATAGTTTTTGCAGTTTCTCTGTTTAGTCCATCCACCTAGTTTAGGGAACTGCTCTGAAATCTAGCCAGCATCCTCTCTGGTTCTTTCAGTAGTTCTGTCACAACGCTGAATCTTCTCCCTTGTGTTTCTGTCTAAAGGTGAGCTATTCACAGTGATCAACCTAGAGCCAATCATTGTTAGCCTTTCAGACTTTATTCATGGCTGGTATCTTCATCCCAGAACCCTTTTGGCAAGATATCCATCCACAATTGCCTGAGTTATCTCAGTTCTTGTTATGCCAATTCATATCACCTATGTCCTCATCATATTGATGTTACTGAGGCCATATTTTCTACTTCTGTACAAAATATATAAGTGGAGTATTTTCATCTTACCTTGCATTGTCTTCAATACAACTGATTCTTCAGGCCAGGACCAAAATGGTGTGCTCATCAAAAATAAGTACTAGGGCTAGGCTACAGGGAAGGACACATGACTTATTGCTCAAAGATGTCTGTAAGTTAAACCAAAGTCTCTAAAGCCTAAACAATCAGAGAATTTGATTTTGCTTTGTCTTTGGCTGTCTAGATTCATAGTCCTTTCAGTATTTCATTCATTAGATTTATGATACTCAGTATTCTGAGTTCAGAGCTTTCGTGAGACACAAAATACGAAAATTGCAAAGCCCTTCAGGCCACAAGTGTGGAATTGTTTCAATTATTTCTCTTCTTGCTGAAACCCAGGATATAGGTCCTGATGAAGCCACATCAGCACTTTTCCTGTTTTCCTTAAAGAACAAATTGCCAGCGGGATTCCTGTTGATGAGGGTAGGAATTGCTGGTACAAATTTCCCATAAGAGTTCTGATAGTAAGTGTCTCCTGTTAAGGCAAAAGACTCGCTGTGCTGCTGATGGTGGGCATACAGCCAGAATATGTTTGCATTCCCTTAAGCACATCAAGATACACTTCCCCTTATCTGTACATTTGATTTGTTTGAAAAAAAAATGTAGTTTATTTCTGTAATTATCTCAGAAGGGAGAAGTCAAAGTCTGTGTAATTATGGTGTTCATGCATATTGAGGATTTCTCTAGCTTGAATGTCAGCGGGGTGCCCAAGGCAGGGGCTCAATGGTGAGTGGAAGTGTTGAGACCACAAGCAGTGAAGAGTGCAAGCAGACGCATAATGACCTGCCAAAACCCAATTCCATACTGATGAGTGCATCAGTGAGAGGCTGGGAAGGGCAGAAGCAGAAACAGCAATGGCCATCCTTCTCAGGCTAATTTACTTTGAACAGAAGTATGAATGAGGAGTCTTTTAAGGTGACACAGAAGGTTGAAACAGTGACATTCAGTCTAAAGAAGACTCCACAAATAGCATACAATGGAAAGGAACAGCTATAGTGCAAATGTATCCTTTAATGAAAGATAATGAATGAAATTCCATGCCCATAAATCAGACAATCGATGCTGCTACAAAGGGAAACAGGAGATAGGGAAGGTTAAGGCATATGCAGAGTAAATATCATTTCATTTAAGGATGAAAGAATACCTCATCAAAGACAAGAGAGACATGATGGAGTTAAACTGCCACAAATTGACTGAAAGACCTCTTTGGGGAATGGTACCATATCAACAGATGCAGTGTTGGTCTTTTGCTGGCATTATGAACAGCTGGTAGCAAAAAGAAGCTTGTTTTGCCTTGATCAGGCCTTGATCAGGGGACCTCAATGTCAAGCCCGCATATACTATTTGGCTATGACAAAATGGCTCCTCAGTTCATGAGTCCATTGCCTAATCACAGGGTCTACCAAGGATAGAGGCTGACTGACAGTCAGAAGATGTGTTATCTTGTTTTAACCATTTCTGGAACAGACATTCTCTAATGGACATTATTAGTAGGAGATTAAAAGATCAACATGATTTTTTGACCACTTCCATCAGCACATCCAAGTGATTTTTTTTGCAGATGCCTTTGTCTCTGATCAAGTCTTGCTTCTTCTAAGCCCCTGTTCAAACAGACAATCCTGTCAGCACTGCTAAAAAATGTGGGAATAATCCTCACCTCAGGGCAGTTTTCCACCCATGCAAAGATGATACATTCTAATGCTCATACTTCTT
Source organism: Cricetomys ansorgei (assembly GCA_026225945.1). Taxonomy (NCBI): domain Eukaryota; kingdom Metazoa; phylum Chordata; class Mammalia; order Rodentia; family Nesomyidae; genus Cricetomys; species Cricetomys ansorgei. Next base: position 51,181,435 of record JAMJFZ010000199.1, on the reverse strand, counting down.
CCCACTTGGAGATTTTCACTCATTACTAGTCTTTAATGCCAAATGGTAGTAGTAGTCTGTTTAACTAGTAGTCTGTTTCTAGCATAAATGAATAAGGAGAGGGCAGTATCTCAGGTTTTTACAATGCATCTATCATTTAGTCATAGGAATCCCCTCAACTCCCTGACACAACTAAGGTCATAGAAATTCATTGTGGTGAAAATATCACCATGTTAAAGGACATCTTCATATAATATACTGATATTATTGACTTGAGTGTGATTCTGAATATATCACTTCAGTCATTTAGTACATTGTTGCTTTGCTTATCTAATATTCTGAATAGGGTAATCTGATAAATCCAAGCTTATGATGGCTTCTTCATTAGTAACTTGTGTTTAAATGCTCCATCTGTACCAGGACCAGGACCACTCCAGTTACCTCTTTAAATAATTGTTCTTTGATGTAGAAATAATCTGGGACATGTTGCTTCTACTCATTGTCAAGGGCTGTAGACAACACTCTTATCTATCACAGAACACCACTGTCAGTTCATGGGTACCATGTTACAGACACCTACTCCTGTAGTCTAGAGCTATTGCAGAGCCTTTCTTCATGCCTATCCTCTGGGTCATATTCAAAATGATGGAACTGTTAATATGCTAGATATTTTAATTGGGAAAGTACTTTCAAATGCAGTCAGTATGCTACCTCCCAAATCCACAATGGTTTGCAAGTGTTCTGGCTTCTTTTTAGTAATAATGGATACAAGATGTGAAAATTACCCACCCTTAGGAGGTATTTCCCACAATGTCTTGAGCCAATGGACTCCCAGCAACATCATACAGTAGACAGTATACAGCTAGTGCTTCATGTTGTTAATCTCCATCTTCCTTGACATGTATTTATTCTGACAGATCTAGATTACTGATTCCTATTCATCAAAAATTACTATTGTGATAATCAATGTTGTAGGCTTGCATGACATCTTTTAAAATATATTATTGTATATGTATGTACAATGAGTGTATGTGGGCACACATAACTATGCATGCATGTGGAGGTCAGAGGACAACTTTATGGAATCGATTATCTCCTTCCATCCAGACAGAGGTTCTATGGATTGAACTCATGTTTCCAGACTTGTACAACAAACACTCTTACCCACTGAGCCATCTTGCTGACCCTAGAGTGATATTTTAGACAATGTTCTATAATTAAGATTCCTGATGACTTCGTTAGGACAGATAGCAAGAAACTTCAGTTGTCTTTGAGATGGCTCAGCATACAAAGGCACTTGCCACCAAGACTGCTAACCTGAAGTTTTATCCCCAGGATCCCCATGGTTACGGATAGTAAGTTGTCTGACCTCCACACATACATCATGGTACATCTCTCTTCCAATCAATAGATACATATAATAACACTTTTAAAGTTTATCCTGAGAGAAGAAATGAATGTATAGTGTTACTTCCTCTAACAGTAAAGAAAAGTATTTTTGACCCACCCTTCTGAAAGTATTGGAGAAATAACCACAACAGTGGCCTAGAACCTAGGATAAAGTCTGTGTTGATCTGTATCATAAGTACTTCACACCAATTATGGATGCTGAGTTGAGATAACCATAAGCCTAACGGATCTCACTGCCTTCCATCTTAATGAATTAGCTTTTCTTTTTCAAGAACTTTATATGTGAATTGAGTAGCATCTATAGGCCCACCATTCCTACATCGTGTAAATCATTGGTGGCAAGGTCAATATTAAACAATCATCCTAGAATGTGGTATTATTTTAGTATCTTGGTCACATGGTGGAGCCAGTCCTTGGAATATGCTATAATTTTGACTCACATTCCATAGGTCAAGAACAATAACAATGTTCTGTCTACTATTAAAGATATCTATCTCTTGTATACTTGGAAATTGAAATCTGTGTCTGTAGACTCATTGTGCAGTACTAAGGATTGACATAGTTCAAACTATACCTGAAAGAACATGGCTTTTACATCATTTGGGGCTCCTGTGTTCAATTTTAGGACTCTTTATTAGATTCCATCAGTTGTGCTTGAAAGAATAGTCATTGCATTTCCCCCTTGCACAGTTACTCTAGAACATACATAGACTTGAGAAGTGTTTCTTGGATGCACATGTAATGGCATTATTATTAGTATTTCCTAAAAGGAGCCAAGCCTGCCCTGCAGTCAATGACTCCTGAATCTAGATAGGCAAAGAGGACTCAGTGTGTAAAAAGCCTAATGATTTGGGTTTGAGCCCTTGAACACACAATAAAAGGAGAGAATAGAATTGCAAAAGTTGTCCTCTGCATGTCCTTTATTTCTGCATGTTCATTGTATTATACATATATCACTTTTAAACACACACACTCACACACACACAAGTTCTCTATGCTTATAAATTAATTTTGGGCTAGAAATTTGGTAAAAGGTAACAATTTTATTATTGTGTCACGTGATAATACTCAGCTTTTGATTTTTGCTAAGAGAGCAGGGTAGGAATTATATTAATTCCTTATTGTTACCCACCTATCTTGTTTCCTGAGACATTCTAAGCAATGTTGTAGAACCCTTAAGGTCAAAGCAACTTGACCAATCCCTGGTCCTTTCCATTCTGATAATCACATCTACATTGCTTCTGAAATTTAAGTGCTGTCACTTGACCTTTATTATTTGGCATAATTTCACAGTCCTCCAATAGAAACAGCCTAGTACCAAAGCAATGAATTTGGTTGTCATGATAACCTCCACTGGGCTTCTCATACTGGTTCTCCATCATCAGCAGAACCTTTATCATGACCTCCCTAAGACAGTATTTGTAGTTCCTTCCCATAAGTAGTTCATGGTGTCTACTGATCTTACTATTAAGACTATTATAACATTCTTACTTTCCCTTAGCCTTTGGCTTTTCGCACATTGTGTCTAGTCAGTCCTGGGATCTTCACCTCATTCACTCTAGTCCATTATTTGTACGATCTTCAAGAAACCATCCAAGCAGTAAACTGGGACTATTTCTAGATCTTGATGCCAGAATAGTAAATCCTGAGTCCTTGTTCAGACTATGCTGAGGCAAGTCCCAAGTTACTGGTCTTGGCGAAGAAGAGAAGGGAAAAAAAGTGAGTGGTAGTGAGTGTAGAAGATGAAAATTACTGCCTTGTATGGCATCTTCCTTGAGGGAGCCTTTCCAAGGCATCTAGGCAATAAGAAGTTACTCTCTTCTGTTCAGAGTAGAATATGTCCTCTGCCTTGAACACTAAAGTGTGACTCCAGTTTTTTTTTTTCTTGGTCTTACTTTGCCCCCAAACTTTCTTTCTATGTCCCCTCATGGATGCTTTCTTCTTACCCTTCAGAGATCACTTCTCAGATAGGCTGAACCTGACCACCTCTCCCGGGACAGCACATATGACCCATCTTGTCAATCACTCTCTTCACTATAGTCCATGTCCTTCATGAGATGGTTAGAGGGTAAGCTTTGCACACATTTCCTTAGTAAGTAGGGCGAGTATCACTAATATACCATCCAGAACATAGCCCAGATTCAGTGTTCTAATTCATATGAAGTTCTATCTAAATATTACCTGAACATTGAGAAATCAAATCAGTAAAACTGACAAGTATGCAAACAAATATCTGAAACCTAAGGATGAATGGCAGCTTTCTAGGAACATGATAACAACTCTTTATTCTCTTCTTAGAAGTCATTGTAGGGATTATTGTTGGTTTCTTTGTTTGTGGGGAATTGAATTCATAGTCTGGTACATTCTAGGTAAGTGCTCTACCACTGAACTAACACATTGCTCATTACTTATTTTTCTAATCCTCACATCTCCTTGACATTTCTTGTTTACAGTGTTAGTTCCTCGGCTCTATATCCTGGCTTTCTCTTCAGTTCTTGTTTTGACTTGATTTCTAGACTATCTACTTCATGACTGCTTTAGGAATCCACTAAAGTCTTGCATTAGGAGTTACTATGGCCCTCTTTAACTAGCTGAAACTCTAGTCTAGGTTTTTATGTTTGGTTTTATGAATGAAAAAAAAATGTAGTTTTTATTAAAGGGACCAATTGCTTAATAGATTCTTATTTAAAAATTTAAAAGCCACAGATACTGACTTGACTATCAAGGACTTTGTTCACAGACAATCTCAAAACAGCCTGCTAATAATTAATTTAGAAAAAATTGAATGGTAATTTTATTGTTGAGAAAACTTCAAATCAGAAGAGTGATATAATTATTTGGGGGGATTTTCTATTTGGATCAAGGTTAAAAGGACCAAAGTTACAATGGAGACTACTAGTTGCTATTTATAGGAGCGTATCTATGAATATAGGACTCTTGAATTTCCAATTTTCTCATATACTAAAAATGGTATGTGTGTGTGTGTGTGTGTATATATATATATATATATATATATATATATATATATATATATATATATATGTATATGTATATATGTATATGTGTATGTATGTATAGTGGCCTTGTGTTGATGAACATAACACAGACATACAAAGCTCTTAGTGTAGTATGGAGCCCATAGGAAACACATGATAAATGTTAACTATCAGTAACAGGAGCTCTCTTGGAATTCCTTTGCTTATGCTTCCATCAGAACATCTTTCATCTTTTAAGTCTACTTAAAATTATTTTGTACTATCTCCCACATGTGGCGTTAATCACTGTGACATCAGCAGTGATGATGATATTATTGTTTATGTTGATATATATGTAATTGTCCCATGATGGTTATTTAATAAATTCTGACTAGGTGAATGCATATCCTCTCTGCCTATTAGTCTTGACTGCACCTGAAGCACCACTAGCTTCTTGCAAAGTTAGAGTTCTGGAGCTTAAATTGTTAGAGAAATTACTGTGTTTCAGACAACAGAACACACAGAAAAGCCTACATACTGATTTTACTGGGCTGACTCTCTTCTTTAGGCTTTGCACAGGTGGGAAGAAATCTCAAGGTTTGAACCTACAATCAAGGTTTAAGATTGTCAACAAAATGCTGGATTTGGAAGTAAAATTAGAATTTGAGTCCACAGTTAGTAACTACTGCCTCTTGAAATTTGAGAGACAGAAGTATTGATATATAACTAAGATAACTGTTTTCTGAAATGTCTGTTACTATAGTCAGCCTGTATATAACTCACTATATAATGATCTTAGTATTTACTTCAATCAGTTAACTGCCTGGCTACTGAACACCACCTTCACCATAAATTTGTTCTCCTAAAATATACTAAGATTCTCACAAGTACAAAAGTGCATAAAATTATTTACTCTTAGTGCTCAGTGCAGAAGGAGGAGACTAATGTGGTTTGTGAGATGTTTCCAATTTTGAAATCCTGTGAATCTGTTGGCCAGAAAAATTTGTGTTAATTTTCATGGGTCATACCAGGATAAGAATGACCACTTTAACTATTCAGCAATATTGTGATGCTGTTAAAATCTAATTCAGAAAGATGCTGTAAGACTCTCTATGCTGTATAATTATGACAATTTTACCTGGAGAAGATTCTAGAAGGTCTCAACATGAAGGATTATTGAAGTAAAAAATTCTTCCTTCATATCAGCTCTATACAAATTCTCTTTCAGTGTTTTTGGCCAGCCAGCTCTGCCAAGGCCTTGTTTTTGTATCACTTTCTCCTCTTAGTAGAGTTATTTATTGCCCGCAAGTCGAACCAGATGAGTGATCAACAGCAAATATATATGACAACTTCCTTTAATCTCACTCCCCCTCTCCCTCTGCTTCTCTCTCTACTTTTCCCGAGAATTTCATTTCTGACAGTCTCCTCAGGACTCATTTCATGAATTATCACACTTCCTCTGAGAATATATGGTCTTTGAGGCTCCCATCCCTCTAGGGAAGTTGTTCCTGGGTGAGAAGTGGCTTGTATAGATCATGAAAATGATTTGGCTTCAGCTGAGAGAGCACTATGCAGACTTTACCACCACCTACTCCTTTGCTGTTTAATACAACTACTATGATTATTCATCCACTCTTTTATCTTTTCCACAGTTGTTTTCTCTTTAAATTTTGATTTAATGTTAATCGACTGTGGAAAAAATTACTTTAGTTATTCAAATGTTATTTGGTTTCTTACTGTCGTTAAATGTAGATATTCAAATTCAATGATATATTTCTCCATCTGAGACCTTGTTGATACATTACTCTAGGGATATGCCATGATAACATATTTTAGGCGTATATAGACATTTTTATGGAAACATTTATTGGGATACATTTTATTACTATTACTAAGCCTTATTTTCCAAAGTAAGTTTTGGCTTATTTTCTTGACTTCTGACTCACCATGGGAAGAACATGTCTTAGCTAACCTCTGGTACAGAGAGAATGAGAGTCACATAGAGAATTAACTGGCTGATTATTAGCATTAAAATTGTAAGTAGAATCCACCCAGGTGAGCTAAGCTTATT